>KK114156.1:1066593-1145461 GCA_000611955.2 Stegodyphus mimosarum | reverse complement strand
CCTGGGGTCTCGCCTGTTTGCCACATGATTGCTCACAAGAATTTCCTTCCATTTTTTTCCTTATCTGTGAGACATGGCTTAAAGATTCCTATCATCTATTCTTCCAGCAGAACCAACATACCTCTGTTTGCTTAAGAAAGAACCTTTAGATTTGCTTTAGGAGGGAGAAGAGGGGTTTTAGTCTTTCTTCTCCCCTTTATTCTGCAGAATATCGCTTAGGAACTGGGGATCGTGTGTGGAATTGGAACAGAGAGAATCTTCCTAACTCAATATATTCTGCTGAGGAACATCCTCTTGTGTGCGTCGCTTCAGAGTGGGTCGTGCATTGATAAGATGCATGGTCAAAGGGGGGATTAGTGATATATTACCGTTGGTACTCATAGTCGGGACCTTTCATTACACATAGGCTCTAAGAACCTGCTAATCATGAACATGTCATACATCCGAGTTTTATTACTGTGCTGGTTCAGTTCATTATTTCGAGGAGGCTTCTTGTAACGTTTTGTTAACGATTATATAGTAGATATGCCAGTATGAGGGAAACTTTATCTTCGTATTAATGACTGATAAATATTTGGTATCTTCACAAACGGAGTCTACTATCAATGTAAAATACTCAAAAGTCAAACGAAAGATAAGAATATCTGGGTAAAAGTGCGATATCTGGACATGTAAATGATTAAGTAGAACTGATGACAGAGAAGCACGGCAGCTTTAACTGTGAGCAATATTTTACTTCAGATTAACTTAGATTTATATAAAACCATGTAAGATTTAAAAGGAATTTGGAATAAGTCCTTTCATTTAGAGAAGCAAAAGAATCCCTCATCTTCGTTTTCGTTCAGTTATTTAACATTTCTATTGTAACCGCAGAAGAAGAATTCTGTTACTTGAAAACGATAACCGGCTCATAATTCTTTTGAAATGCAGAAAGGTTTTTGTAAATTTATCCCACGTCGAGTTTTGCACTTAATTTTAGAGTGCATAAACATAAGTTATGAATATCACTAAAAATGAAACACTATTATTTTTAAAATGTATTTTCCTGATCTACTTTATCAATTTACTCAATGAGATTAACTGCTATATCATGAACTTATTATGTTTAGGCGAGGTTTCCAAATAAAGATTCTTTTTTTTCAAATTTTTGGAACTATTCATTAATTTGGATTCAGTTATGAAGCATTAAAGAAAACCATTAAGGAAAAATCCCTATAATTATTTAAAATCCGTGCTTGAAATTTTAAAGAGTCGAATTTAATGAATACAATGATTAATTTATAAATTCAACAGGCGTATTACAATGCAATTTATTCCTAAATATGAGCACATCCAATAAAGTCTTAAGAAATTTGTCAGCTGCGGCTTATATAAACAGGTTTAAAGACTGAAAACGGTTAAGTCCAATTGAATACGCATGCTGAAGTGCATAATAACGATGTTTAATTTCACTAACTCGTTCCTAAATTTGCAAATTTTACCCACAGACAATATATGTTTGGGCAGGAAATTTATTACATTTTTCAAAGCGGCAAGTAAATAAGTCCATTTGCTTACAAAAAGAATTACTTTAAATAAAATACATCTTCTATATCTGCTAAAAATGTATCTCAGATGACGCATATTGCATTAAAATATGTAGCATTTAGAAAAGAGCTTCTTATGGATATCAGTAACAATGCCGGAAAATTTAATGGTTGCGGTTTGAAAGCACATCATAATTTGTCTTCAGATTTAAAATTTAAAGTCCATACGATAAATTTATTACATGGATTTTATACGTTCAAGCATGTTATCCCTAAAATATGATGTATATATGACAATCACATACATACATTATTACGTATATATATATATATATATATATATATATATATATATGATACCGGCAATATACGAAATGCCAGATTTCATTTTATAGAATGCCTAGCGTTTTTAGGCAAAGTAAGAAACATAAGAATTATTATATACTTTCTCTAAACAATGTATATAACGCCTACCCATTCTATAGAAATACAAATGATATTTAGGAAAAGTATGGAAAAAAGGACTTAATCAGGTTATTATTTAAAAGGCATGAATTCATCAACAATGCAAATGTAATTAAAAACAAATAATGAAAATATGTCGTTAAATACCTTTCATTGAAAATGTGTAAAGAAAAATGAAAGTATCACACAACAAAACGCAAACCTTTCTTTTCAAACCTTTTCAAAATAAAGAAACACAATTTTGTAAAAAAAAAAAGAAATTAAAATTGATTTACTCGTTGCAATATGATAGGTTTAAAAGATTTTTCAAATTAACCTTCATTACTTTTTTCAAGCAAAGACATTTCATATTTTGGGATTTTGTTTTACATACACACTTGACGAATCCTGGCCAATTCCGCTGAACTCAGCAATAGCAACTGACCGGAAAAGAATTATGTGGTCAGGAATACCTTCAATTCAAAGCAAATTCTAAAGGCATAAAGTGAATTGTGATCTCGTCTATAGTTATATTAATTTTCCTTCGGAAGTTCCAAGCCTGCAGAAACCGCCTTCTGTCACACTCATTACAACTGCCAATGTACTGCGCGAATCACATCCGTCCATGTCGACAACAGGAATAAGAATTCACAGTAGTTCCCAAAGAAGCAGTGGGAATTTTTGTGTTCTGAATCTGTTTTCATTTTTTGGTTGTGTTTCCACATTGATTAATGAATGATGGATTTTACCTTCCACAACATTTTCAGTCATAAAACAAAGCGTAATAATATAAATAAAATATCCATTTCAATCATCTTTACCAGCATGGCCAAAGAAGATGTGAATTATTTGATGACACTTTATGCATGGATGTGCATTACTTATTTCTTTTAACATACACAATACATAGGAGAAACGGAACACGATACTCAAAACAAATCGGAAATGTATTCCATACTTTGCGGGTTTGGCATTCTATAGAATGCCTAGGAAATGCATAAAAGGTTAATCATTTCCTACATTGTTGGCCTATTTTCGGCATTCTATAAAATGCCTTGGCATTATACTTGTATAGAATGCCCGGCTTTCATATATCGCCGGTGCCACAAACACACACTCACATATATATATAATTAAAATTAAAAAAAATATGTAAATGGAATTACAAAGTTTTCTTCGTTAGAAAATTGGACTGTTGAAGATAAATAATTGTCTAAAGATTTTAAATACACTCTTTAAATATATATATATATAGATAGATAGATAGATATTATCAGATATTTAACTAGAAGCAAGTAGTTATAGAGCTTTCCAATTGTATTCCCATGTATAAGGACTGATAGTAATGAATATTTTTTACGAAGGTTAGATTTGTTCTGTACGAGCGCATTTTTAATGTAAGGAGTACTGACAGTAAAAAGGTTTCACCTCCTCTTGACAATGTAAGGGTTTGAAGATAATAATACAGCATTTCCCCTTTTCTTTATTTTTACCGCTACATTTAATTATTATGATTTAGCAAATAATATTTTGACTCAAATATTTTGTTTTAATTTTTAAATTAAAAATCTTTTAACTTTGCAATATCATTAATTTGCTCAATTTATTATATATTGTAAGTCCAAAGGGGCAATTTGCCCAGAAGTAATATTGATTTCGTTTTGGCATTTTGCGTTGGCTCACTATAAATGTCGGTTCACTTTTCAGATTATTGCCACCAAATATTAGAGCCCTGCATTATATTTAAAGAAATTAAATAATGAAGAATGTGCATAAATATATATATGTTTCACGCAATGTGATAAAAGAACAGTATCTAGAGCTATCAAATTTTGAATAACGTATGTTTCCACACGAATATGGGCATCTGGAAGCCCAAATTTGAAATTTGGAATTTGTTTTATTATCGATTTCATATTTTGTAAAACTTTAACGAATTTTTGATTAAAACAAACTTAAGGATTTCAAAGCGAGTAATGGAAACGTTGTACAGAAAAAAAAACATTTTTATCTCCAGCGCGTGAGACTGTCTAAAGATATACTCTAAAGGTCTAAAGACTTCTAAAGATATGTTCATTTTAAAATTATTTTGCGATATTGCTCTTGAATTGAGTTTTATGGTTTAAGTGAAAAGAACATGACATTTAATAAATAAAGGTAACACAAAAAATGTTAAAAAACGGCCCTTTGAACGTAATTTAAAATCTCAAACCTTTCAGATTTTTCTTTTTGCTTTTTTTTTCTGTTTGTTTTGCGTACTTAGTTTTAGTTTTAATTCAGCATATATATGCGATTATCATGAATACATCATAAAGCTGTACATAATATGTAAAGAAGTGCTGTACAAATTCAAAAACGAGGAAAGATGAAGCGGGATCCGCTAAAAATGAAAAAATGCAATATGGTACTGGTTCATGAAGAACGACACGTGTGATGCTCTTAAAAACCATGTATAAGTTTATATGAGAACGATAGTATAAATCACAAATTTTTAAAGTATGAATACTAAACAGCGTACTTCATTTTTATATCACTCATACGTTAAATATTTTCTAATTGGTATTAGGTTTCTTATAAAATATTAACAACTTGATATGTCTCATAAGGTAAACGATAATTGCTTTGAGTTACTTAAAGCTGAAAAGTCAATATTGTAACTTTGCAAACACCATTTTCGCGTAACAAATTCATGCATCCTTTGGCTAATGTAGAATTTTTACACACTGTTTCTTCACAATAGATATTTTCCTTTTTTGCATTTAATAGATGCGACTTCCTATTATTAATATACAAAAAGTTAATAAAATCATTTTGATTTCCTGTTTACTTTTAATTATATTTATATATATTTTCAACGTTGTCCACAGTTTTAACACGAATTGTGCTTCTAACCCATCATATAGGCGTTTTTACACATTTTTCTTTTGATGAATATAAAGTATGAAAGCAAATGTTTCTTGTATGAAGTATTTGTCATAACTATTGTCCAATAGCAGCATAGTTTACAAATCACCATGAAGATGAGATTTTGTTTATTATATGAATAACAAATTCAGCTGAATCTTAGGCTAAGATCTGATCTTGGATCTTGTACATAAATTCTCATTACATGATTTGCCATTCAGCAGATTTATCTTTGTAATAGAAGTCTTCACAAATGACACTGGATTCTGTTGAGCTAAATAGCACATAGAAATTGTAGTAGGTGAAGAAAACACTCATTTTTAAGACTCTTTTTCTAGATTTTGTTCTTGCTTTTTTTATTCGATAACACTATTCAACTTCAAAGTAACCTTCACTGGAGCTTGGAGAAAGAAATCAACATCTCCCTTTCACCTAGGATTCGAACTAGGCCATCAAATATTTTTGACAAACATGCTGTTGATAAATCGCAACTGTCTGTCTCTCCAAATACTTCAGTATTCATAGACTGAATAAAGCTTCGCAACTTTGTATCTAAATTAAGGTTACAAATGTTGATTATTGATTTATTTTAAGCGCTTTTGATCATCCGAAAGATCTAAAATAAATATTGCCAGAGCAGATATCAGTATTGCAATTAAGTAATTTTTCATTTGTATTCTGATTAATATCCCAGCCGTTAATTGCTAGAGATTATATGGTTTATCAAAATTTATCATTAAGCTTTAATGAACCGAAGGCAAGGCTGCTCATTTATAACAGCTTTAGGAACTATGCTTTTCTTCATTAGAAATCTAGGCTAACAAAACATATTTCTAGGAATTGAGTACGTAATACCCACAGTTGTTTTCAACAATATTGAAAGGTTAATAGTTGGCAGTAATAAGCAGTCTAGTGTAAACGTAACGACGGCAGCTACGTATTCCACACAATAAATTTCAATATCACATTATGATTTAATTAACTCACACTAATTAGAAAATGGATTACATCTAATTTTAAAGCGATGTTTAATTAATTACTGGGAATCTCAGATCTTATAATTTAATTCCCAGTTTAAAAGTTAAACTTAAATCGGGAAATGGAATGTTGCCTTTTGAATTAATCTGCTATTTCAAAACATGCAGATTTTAAACATAACGTGAATAAGTGTTCTTTTAAAGCAACTGAGAGCCTTCGGGATTAAGATTTTTAACATTTTAATTCTTAGACACATTATCAGCGCTTTATTCGAAAGATAATTAACTCTTTAGAATGAAAGTCTTATTTAAAACGCATATTATAAGTATAAAAGCAAAATTCTAATACTCTGGGGCATTTCTCTTCCAGTTTTGATATGGGCTAAGTCTTATATGAAATGTCTGAGATTTGCAACCAAAATAGATGTTTTACAACCAAAATATTCTGCTGAATATTAATTGTAAGGACGAGAAAAAAATGCTGTATGAGAAGAGAAATTGTAATAACTGAATCAGGCTTCTTGGTAAAATGACGTTTGACTTCAGAAGAGTTTGATAAAAACTATGTTTTGAATATAGGAACATCTCTAGCTGTTACATATATATTTGAAGCGCGCCCTAATGAATTCAAATAAAAGTTCCATGAATATTTTAGCTCGTTAGGCTATTTGAGTATTAGGTTGGCCTTACTCACACTAAGTATACTCTGGAGAATAGCTTCTTTAATTTATTTCCTGAAGGTTGTGGGGTTTCAGCTATTTAATTCACAGTGTTCAGTCCTTGAAACTCCAAACACTAATGAGCGAATAATCGCTTGAGTGTGTGAACAGAAACATAAGACTCAAGAAGGATTAACTACCCTTTATTCCTCAAAATAAATACGACAGCTCCTAACTCGGAGCATACAGCAAAGCCTCCACTTGGGCTTGAACTTTAATTAATATAAAATTAAACTTAAATAGTTTAAATAAAGCTAACTGAAAGGCACAGCCGAAGCTATTAAGATTCTAAGTAGTTGGCTCCTTCTTAATTAAGTCGGCGAAGCATATCACGGGCCTAAAATGCGGCCGAGCGTAGCAATAGCTTAGAGAGACGTAGCCAAAAGGCAAACGCGCGCTAGTCAGGAATCGGGCTCTCTAACGAAGTCAGTGAAACATCGACTTAAATACTACTCGTACTCATTTGCATTAACTGCGTTTCTGAAAATACATTCTGGCAGGAAGTTGTAAGCTGAAGCTAGAACGGACAGGAAAGGTACATAAACTTTAAATAACTGTTATATAAAATTATGATAAACCTTACAAGGCTCCTTTTCCTCTTCACAACTCGTCTAACTATATTACGTAACAGACATATTGATATGTTTAAGATACCATCCCAAGAAACTTCGCATTTAAAATGAGCTATTCATGCTTGCATTTGATGCAAGCAGTCATAATGTAGTAATCAATGATTTTTAGTCTCAATATGGTGTTAGAGAAAATTTTTAAAAATATTGCAAGCATTAATAGTTTATAAAATTAAATAATATTAAATAAATCAAATTTGCATAAATAATAAATTATTATTTTTCGAAAAGAGAAATCTACGAAATAAACGCTTTTAACAGCACTGAAATATGAATATAAGCCTTTTAAAACCTTATCCTGCGAGTATTTCTTACAAAGGAAAGAGAGAAAGCGTACTTCACTTAAAATAAACGGGAAAATCAAAGCTAAATTTCCAAGCAATATTTATATTACTTAAATTCTTAATCAAAATGAAATAGCATTAGTGTAAATAATAATATTGCTAAAAAGGTGCTGGAAGCAAAGTCATTCGAACTGAGGACTTCAGGTTTGAAGTTCCTTGGGATATTATTTAGGTTACCAGTGGTTGCAGATGATAGGAAAAATTAAATAACATGGATATTACACAGAACTCAAGCCTAGGAAATTTTTGGTTATTTCTTAGAGGTGCAAAGCTCTCTTTCTTCATGCATACATAAGTTTATATATACGCTTGATATGATCTATGATATTTATTTTAGAACACCGTGAGGATTTTTAAAATGTCGCAAAACGAACGAATGCTTTGAGAAATGGTCTTGATCGTTTTGCGTAATGTGCGATTATCACAGACTCGGATTTTAAAGAAAATTTACTATCTGAGAAAAATAATGAAGCAAGATATTCTTCTATATGTAAAATAGTAATCTATGCATACTCAGTTAGAAATTTTGTAGTTTAAAAATCGTCCTTTACATTAGAGTGATAAATGTTGTAGGTTTAAAAGGAACCCTTCATTTAACAACTAAATAAAACATCCAGTGTGAAATTTCTCATTACTTTTCTTTATAGTAATGACATTTTAAGAAGTACATTCTTATGTGAAACGCAATGACAGTGCATGTTACATTCGGCAATGAGTGGAGAAGATATTATAATTGTCTTCGAAAAGTAAAACAGCGTTTAAAACTAAACATTAAACTATGTTCACATCGATTTTCTACATTTCTCTTAGCCTGCTGCTAAGCGAATTGAATCTAGAATTTGAAACACACTTTCAAACATAATTTTGAGTCAAATGAAATGAAGAAATTTTTCTTAAGCTGAAATGTTACAAAGTAATACGTATTTCTGAGACTGTGCCATTCAGCAACTCTCATAAACTATTTCAAAAAATGGATAATACTTTCGAATAACATCTCTGTTTATTTATGTAACTATTAAGAACGCTGTATCCTGGCAAAAGCGTGAGTAATAAGGAAAAATGTATTTGTCAGGTATAACTGCTATCGTCATCTTGTTAGACTTAATTAATGAATGAGGTGTTTATATTTAAAGTAGTTATTATAGTCTTCGTGTTAGGTTCATTTAATTAATGAGTTAGGTTTTACACGAATTCCTTTGTATTCCCCGCTGGATTATACTTAAATACAAATTAGTTTTAGTTTAGATAGCGAGTGACTGGCATTTAAAATACCCAAAGTGGGAACGTCTTTAGCGTCTGGTTATACAACGATTCAGTGAGCCTTTGAAACAGCAAATAGATAGCTTTGTTGTTAAGGGTTTGAATCAAGGATATTTTGCTTCAATCAGGCCTCTGAAACAACTAATAAGGGGTTTGGAATTACAATGGTAAAATCTGCAAGTTGTAATAATAACTTATTTCGTTACATGTTTTACTCTGTGTGTTAGCTAAAATTCTATACATACATTTAGTTAGCTTTCAAGATGTAAATTCGCTTAGTTAAGATAAGGCTAAAAGATTTAAATTAAGCTTGAGCTGCATGAAGTAGCGAGGCATTATAATCGAATCGTATTGTTTTCTGTAATAGGTAATTTTCATTTTGATCTGTAAATTTAATTAAAAAGTGTTTCAAAGTTGCCACCTCTTTGGTTACGTAAATTTCGTTGAATCACATAATATGTCGCATCTGAAAATTTACCGTTTTGTATAAATGAGGCTACGTTCTATTGTTTTATGTTACTACTCTTAGTGCTTTTCTCAATACATGAAACAGTGAGATTTTCTTTTCTTTCTTGAATGAAAATTAGGTTGCAAAGTAATTAAAAGAACCATATTCAGAGGCAGCATTTGGTGTTAATGATATTAACTGTTATACAGAGAAACATTTGGTATATTAGTAATATTAATGACAAAACTTTCGTTAAGTTTGCAAATTTTGTTTCTGGCAAAGAGAAGTTAGTTAGAGACATACGTAGCATTTCCGGAATATTGTTTTCTAGAGCAACTAACTAAACAACTTCACTCGGAACTTTCTTGGATCTAACATACCTATAAACAGGGATAATGTGAAGGGGAAAGTTGCTGTATGTGTTAGAGCAGATTCGAATGATTTTGATACTCCTAAGAAAGCACTTATGGGGTAGAATATCGGAAGACTTTTTAAAAAATTTATAAGGGTTCCTCTGTCATTGTGAAAACTACGGTAAACATAATGCCTCGCTTATTCATTAAAAAGTTAACAGGAAATATTATTCTTAAAATATTAAATACACCTACTCCAAAAGTTATGCGTGTACGAATTGTTGCATTAAATTTAATAAATTGGAAGAAAAAGACATAAAATAAGAAAAATTTGATTCCTGTCAAGCTATCTGATTATGAAAATGTAAAAGTAAATAAAAATAATAATTGGCAAATGATTATTAGGCAGCTTCTAAAATATTAAGGACGCTTCGATATAAAAGGGATAGAGAATGCATATAAGAAAAATATTTTTTAAAATTCTATTACAGTTTTAAAGCGCAAATGAAGGCTTGGTTAAGTTGATTATGGAAAAACACTCAAAGGCAATGTGCCTGAGGGTAGTGATGCCTTCGCGGAGGATTTTCTAAAGGATATTGGCTCGTATACACGTTTTACACATAGGGAAAACCACGATAACGCCCATGCTACCAACCCGATTATTTGGAATCGAACGCCCATCAGAATTAGGTTGGATAGTGTTCAGCGAAATTAACGCTCGATTACTGATGGGCACACAAATCAAGGAATCTTATCACTATTTTAAAAGCAGTTATATATTTGTAAAAATATAGTGTTATTTATCTAGTATTCTAGTTCCCGTAACAGAAATTATTGACGTATGATGTATTGAAAATAAAATTGTACTGATCTAAGAAAATGTGTTTCAAATTTTTCTAAAAAATCAGATGTATGCATAACATGACTTTCTTGTACGAACTATTAAATTATACGCAATTTTCCTGCATTTAATTTAAACATATTGAATTAACAATTAACGAATTTTGAATTAAATCTCCTTCGTCGATAGCGCATGAACGACAATAGAATAAATATGCTCTTTATAGTTCACTATATTTATTTACCATAACGACACTTCGGCGCTAGGTTCACTTAACAGTGTTACATCTCATTCATTTTATAACTCAGAGTGCACAAAAATTATATCAGCTGAAGAATTACCACAAGTTCTATTCAAATATTATAATAAATCTAAAACGATGTGTAAAAGAAATTAAACAAATAAAAAGAAACAGTTTTTCACAGACGATTTAGTGCCGCTTACCTAATGCCCATGCGCTACTAATTAATTAATTCAGTTCTCACTTCGCGGAAAGACAAAAATACATAAAAATTCAAAATATTTTCATTAAAAATTGAAAGATACGGAAAAACATAAAACACCAAGTACGATTAAAATAATTAAAAAATCATTTTTACAATTAAAATTACACTTTTTACGCAAAAACCAGCTAATAACTTAAATGATAATTCCAGAATGAATTAATCATAATTTAATTCGCAATAATAAAAGAAGACGTTATTTTGTTGTTGTAAAGCTTAATTTCTCTAGATTGGTAACAAATCCACTATTCTGCTAACTTTCAAATGTAAACAAATATGACGGCTATTGTAATAAAAAATTAGGCTTAGCTGCATTTAAAAAACTTTTAAATTGTTGTTAATTCCACAATTATTGCGTGAAGGTTAACTAAAGGTATAAAAATCCTAACCAAAACAACGTAATTCAATCATTTAAATCAATCAAGAAAAAAATGCACAATTTACACGCTTATAAGAATAAAGACACGTAGTGTCACGCAAAAACATCGTTAAATTGCATTCGATAGCTGTGAAAATTGATATTTTTGTTGAAATATGATACCCGAAATGTTTAGCGATTACAATACTTCCTTTTTACTTCGTACAAGGAAGTAAAAAAGCAGTCTCTTTTCAGATTTTATGTTATCATAGAAACAAAATTCTTGAAACTAAATTAGAAAATAATTAAAAAGTATAGAAAATAAGAATTTACTGAATATAAAATTAAAAATAAAGGAAGTAGTTCTTGAATGCCGTTGTGAAATGAAAGGTGATGAGAAAAATTAGATACTCTGATTTTTAGTATAGAATATCTAAAGTCACAAAGAGAAAGGACAGTTCATAAGCTTTACAGGCAAAATTCGGATTACGAAATCTTACATGAACTTTTCATATATAGCCGGGAATTAAGACATTATTCAGACTCATTAATTAAAGAGCTAAAACTTCAGGAACAGAGAATTATTGTGCACAATATCATGTAGATATTATTGTGCACAATATCATGTAGACTAGAGAAAGAAGTACATCGTATTGACGGAAGAAAACTGGACAGAATTCTTGATTCAAGCCATTTAATAACAGTAGGATGATTCGCGAATGTATTAGAATTCAAATCTACAAATGGCCTGGGAAACCTGAGCCTAAGAAACTGCTGCAAGTCTTAACATGATTAAACATAATACAAACACTTTATTTTGTAGATTGGAAGTTACTGAAAGAATTTTTGAATTGTTATTTTTTGGAATAAAATGACTGAAGTTATTTAGTTAAAACGTTTCAGTTATTTTCCATTTCTACCTGTAATTTTCAGGTCGCCAACGAAATTTCGCAAGTGAATTTCAGGTAAACGTAGTAAATGAATTCTTCTGTTATGTAAATGAAAAAAAATCGATCAAACATAATTGTAACTGATTATTTACTTTTAAAGCAGCATTTTTACTGCAGCATTTTGTTGTATTCTTTTCCTGATATTGTTACTTTTATAAATAAATAAATATATATATATATATATATGGTGGACGTAGTATGTTCATCATCATGTGTAATAAAAATATGGTTTCGATAATTAGTTTGTGTTCAGTAATAAAGATCATGTTCAGTTCGGTTACTTCTGTCTACAAGTTTCTCCTTCGAGTTTTTTCTTTCTAATTATGCAGCAGTCTCTAAGCGGCAATAGAGCTACAAGCTAACTGCGCATTTACCCAATATGGCAGTCTGTTAAAAGAAATTTTTTTGGCTTAAATTAGAAAGGTTTCAGATCTCAGAGTTGCGTTATAACGCGCGCGTGCGCACGCACACACACACACACACACACACACACACATATTTACATATATTTACATATATGTAAATATGTTAGTACCATCTTCTTAAAGTGATGATATGTTATGACCTAATTTTTTTCTTATGGAAAGAACAAAGGTTAAATCTAATTATCCCTTGCTTATAAATTTTGATCTATCTGTTTGGGACTACAAAGAAGTAGAATTACTCCATATCAAAGCGGAACGAGCGCTTTGAATAAAATGCGTTTTTTCGTAAACTTCTGCAGTTAAGGTTTTGACTTATCTAATCAAAACACTTTTTTGGGGCTCAAAATATCATTTGAAGGAATAATTTCGACGAAGAACTGTCGGTATTTAGATATAAGACTTACAGTTACATTAGATGTGCGCCATGTGCGAATATTTCACCTCAAATTTCCATTTTAGTCTGGAAAAAAAGGTAAGAATTCTGAGATATTTTCCAGTGAAAGAGGATAACGTTTATCGTAGTAGGAACCTCCCTACTACGATGAGCAGGATGATGCAGTCTTCACTGTGCTTTCTGTAAAATGCAAAATTGTATACAAAATGTTAGTGAAGAATGGCTTCTTATACCGAAAGCTTTATATCTTACTCATGGAACAGTAATGTAAAGTTCATTTAAACTGCTGCAATGAAAATTAAAGTAGGAACCTACAGCAATGGACCGTATTCAGTTAAAATCAAGATTTAGTTTAACAAAAAAATTACGCATGCATTTACATATGAGGGAAATCAAGAACACAAAGTATATCCAATACAATAACGTGGCCATTACGCTGTTACAAAGGTGCTGGTTTTTTCGAAGAGAATGTTAAATTAGACGAACCTGTTTTGTATGTGATAGGTAGAGAGAGGATTCGTGCCTAGAGATATCAAGCTGCAGTCTCACAGTTTTATGTTTTTTGAGATGCATCTGCCTTTCTTTTTATAGATGATGATGCCTATTGACATCGAGAATACTTTCCATATATCAAAGACTAAATTTAAAAATATAAAGTGTATAAATTTGTTGGTCAAATGTCCTGACATGAGTCCTGATGTAATGTGCTCCCAACGAGAACATGGATCTCTTGGAAGAACTGTTACAAAGAAAAATCGTATTCTTAGAGGTCTTCACGCTTTGATTATATTGATAGAGAAACGGAAATTATCTTATAAGCGTATAAACTTACTTAGAACCAAATTTCCGAGAATATGAAATCGCGTTGCAATAATTGCGTACGAATCAGGAAGATACCGTCGATTATAAATGGCAGAAGCTTATGATTATTTTCAAGGTATTATTATTTCATAACGGTATATGTTTCATAAATTAACTTTGTGATGCATGCTTTCATATTTTATTTTATGGAATTTGTTTATGTCTTATAATATTATGTATCATCCAACGAAAAATCATTTAATTTTGTATAACAACTTTAGAGAAATCACTATTTATTATTTTTTTATGCATGTAGAGATAATTTTGTTCAGTGCTGTAGTTATCATTATAAATGTTGTTAGATAAATGCAGAATAAATTGTTTCAACAATATACATGCTTGTACACTGCAAATTTCAAGAATGCATTTTATGGCAATTAAAAAAAATAGCTTATAACTACTCACGAAATTAAATAGTGTGCAATATCATTATGACTATTAAATACATGCAGATAAATCCTTTTCAAAATATTTTGGCGGAATTCGTTGTCTTCATGCGTGTTTTTAAGGTTTTTCTCAATGTACGATACAAATATGAATTAGTTTCTCGCAAGAAATCTTCCAAAACTGCAATGCTTCTCCAATTTAATGTAGCTACTTAAACTATGTCTTTCAGTTTTTTGAAATGCTGAAACGAATTCGTTTCTAAGCCGTTGTTCATTCTCCCTTAAAATTACACTTGAAAGATTAAAATAAAACTTCTCACTTCGAAAGATAAAAATAAAACTCAAGATAAAATACAATTTAAAAGCTTAAAACAAACTTATGATTTTTAAGAAAAACTCTAGCAACAGCTGAGGGCTCACCAGCGGCTGAGCGGGAAAATCGCTGAACACTGGTATTTCAGTTTGGAGTTCGAATTCCGGCAAAAGGGTTCGCTGCAGAGCGTTTTTGTGTTTTTCTCCATGTGTAAGGCGTATATGAGCCAGTTTCGTTTCGAAGGCATCCCTCCCCTTACGCTGATAGCCAACCAGAGCATTTCCGTATTTAAATAAGCCAAACCAAATCAAACTAGTAAAGGCTGAGTCTTTTTATTTGCATTTTACATTTGTCTTTCTCCTTTCATTCCGTCTTCTATTATCTAGACAATAGACCCGAAAAAACGTGAAGAAGATTTTTATATCATTCATATTTATTAATTTAGGCCTAATAAGCAGAAAGATCTAAAGCGTAAGTTAATGAATCAGAAATAATCAAAATTTAACTTTGTATTATTTTTTACAAATAAATAAATACACTATATCTTCAACAAATATGATGTTTAGAAATGGCATATTTATAACAACAACAATCGTTTATATTCGAACGAAATTCTCAGAATCAAAATCAAGTAGTCACCCGATTGGCGTAGCTCCTTCTTAACCAAATATTCTAAACACGCACATTTAGTATTGTCCATATCTTAAGCTCTTGGCTAGCAGAGGGATAATGAGTAAGAATTTATAAAACAGAAGAAAGTAATAGCTAAAAAAGCTGAAGCAGAAAGTAAAAGCTAAAGCAGACTAAAGCCCTGTTGACGGGAAACTTGTTTAGATTTAATAAACTTCTGTTTAATTAGAACCTTCATATGAAAATAAGATTAGATTTCCCTTTTGCTTCAAACGATTAAATAAAAAATTAAAGATTATATGTATCAACATATATGTAATTATAAAACAAATTTGCACAATTAATTGTTATTATGTCAATACCTAACTGGTTTGCCTACACTGATAAATATTTCACAGGAATTGAAGAAAATAATTTTATAAAAATGAAAAATTTAATTATGCCATTTACTAAAACAAGTGTACCTATTGATCACTGAGTAAGTTACATAGGGCTGCTGAAACAAATGCAACCTTTTCATACTTATTACGTAAATCTATACCCGTTTACGCTCCAGGAAATCGATTTTGCATACATCTACGATTACCGAGAGGAATAGATTTCGGTGAATGCTCCATTGCTCTTGAGCGGTAGAATTATTCCACGCATATCTGAGCATCCGAATTTCCCCATTTTACCGAGGGTTTTCTCAGTAAATTTACGCAAGAATAAATATTCACTTTTTGAAAATTATTTAACTCCGCATCCCTCGAGCTCCTGTGATAACACTCAGAATTTAGAAACCCCGAGGAAGAGTTCTGGGAAGGTTATGTGAACTGTTTAGTGAAAACAACAGGAAAGGGTAAAATATCTATCTGTCTTAAGGGTAGAATTAAAGTATTACAGAACAGCTTTATTGACGCTTTTATTTGAATGAAAAATTGCGTTTTAATTTTTCCCATTGTTTCGCCTTGATTGGTATATATGTTCGCAAATTAATTAACTTTAAGAAAACAAATTATAATGACTCATGTTTTTAATTTATAACTATTTAGTAAGATTTTAAGTACTAAGAATTTACATCATACCTTTACACTAGGTAGAGCTTTAAACCCCGTTTCATACGCACCAAAATTATATATCCAACCAAAACAAAAAACATTAATGTTACAAATTAGTCGCTCTTAAAAAAAGTTACAATAATTAAATTATTAAAACTGTTACGTACGCTTATGATGATAAAATTAAATGAAAACGAGCTTAAAATATAATTGTTTTTGAAGCAATTTTTGCGCAGAGCTGTATGTAATGATATAACTAAAAGAGCCAAAATTATTTCACACTATTCAAAGTTTTTGGCTTACATTGCAATATTCATATTTATCTTCATCTATTTTATCTGCTCCGGATGTCTCTTAAATGTCTCCTGTTGTTTAAGAGTACAAAATAATATTTTTGAGTTTCACAATTATAAAATGTTTATGTAAACGTATACCAAAACCTAAAAACGGATGAGAAGTCTCTTAATTGCAATTGATTTCTTTTAGTTTAGAAAATTGCAGATGATTTTTAAAACTCTGGGGTTCCACGCTTTTATCTAACAATTAAATGTGGAGGATCCTAATGAACAGCTAAGCGAATATTCGCTTTAGTTCGGGAACAGAGACGTAAACTCGATACCCTATATTGCTAAAAAAATGTTCAGAAGATGGCCCCTTTCTCAGGACGTACAGCAAAGCCTCCACTTTGGGCTTGTACTCAAAATAATAAAAAATAAAACTTAACTAATGCTTAACTAAAAAGATATTCACAAAGCTATCAAACTTCTAATTAGTTGGCCCCTAAATATTGAATTAGCGAAGCTATCAAAGGCCTGTAATACGGCCGAGCGTAGTAGCAGCTTAGAGAGTGGTAGCCAAAAGGCAAATGCGCGCTATTCAGAAACTCTAAGGCTGTCTCTCGAAGTCAGTGGAACTTCGATTTAAATACTACTCTTACTCATTTGCTGGAAATTGGAAGCTGAAATTAGGAGGGCCAGGAAAGTAGCAAAAATTAAAGATAAGTGTCAAAATCTTAGGATAAACCTTACAAAATAATTTAAAATTTAAGAATATTTGTATTAAAGTTGCTTTTCCGATATTTTCTTACTTTAAATTTTGTGTATTAATTTAAGCTTATTTCTCACATAACGATAATTAGTTTTAACTGTACTAAATGTTTTAAATAAACCGAACTAAATTTTTCTCACCTATACTAATTAACCTAGTAACATAAATGTTCTTCGGGGAATTAGCATTTTTTTTTTATAATTCTGAGAATGAAATAATTGCTGGAATAAAATTGCCTAAATTAATTCTTAAAAATTTCTCAAAAATTATTGCATTATTTGATATTTTTTCCTGATAGCATATTTTAAGCTTTTAAAAGTATTTAATTGATTTTGTTTTTAATACAAGAATAAGTTCAAATTCTCGAAAATTTCAAGTAAGTTGTAGTTCATTTTGTGTATGCAGTATGCAGTTTAATAGGTGCTGATTTACAAATTCAACAGATTTAGATTTGAATTTGGATTAGATTAGAGATTTAGATTTAGTAAAATGAAGTAATTTGTACTTTTGAACATATATTAACTTTAATTTACACTCTTGTGTCACAAGTGAGCTTTTTTGCTTCTGTCATATATACGTACCTATGAAATATAATTTGGTTATTTTAATTTTTTATCACTTAAATAATTAATGTATCTATATAAAAATGTAATACCATAATTATGTCCACTAATCCGGCGTGTCAGAAATACTTTCGCTTGATTGGTTTTCATGGTTTTTCTAAAACGTTGACGCGAATATGGAACAGTTTCCTTTAAAATGTCTTTTACAAAGACATCTTTTACATAGACTTCGTTTGTTTTTTATCGTGTTCAAATAACCTACATTAGGCTGACAAATATTTTTCTCAAACTAATTTTATAAGCAATGAAAGGGCTTTATTTTAACAACACTGTTTAAATATGTTATATGAAAAAATATGACACAATTTTCTGAAAGCAAAGGACTTAATAAATTTTAGAAATAATATCAGAAAGTTACTTAACAGATGCATGTAAAAAAGTTCAGCAGTGAAAAGTAATATGCCATTCTTAAAACACAATAATTGCAAAACTTCATTGAAAACTGCATTATATATAACTAGAACTTCGTCATTTGTAATGCTATGGAAGTATAGCATTATTTGCAATATGAGCCATGGAAGTAACTACTGAATTTGTAAAATTAATTTTGAAAATAGAAAAAAGACGAAAAGTACTGCAATGAAATGCAAAAAATTAATTACTTTTCAAAATATTTTTAATATTAAAACATCACAAGTTCATTTAAATCTGCCAAATAAAATTGACTCTGTAAATAAAAAAAAAAGAATTAAACGGCAAGACGAAAAAGAGAGCAAAATTTTATTGATGCCCTTGCTTCTGTACCCTTGTTAATAATACACATAAAAGTGGATCGACTGTCATTTCATTATACACTCACGTTTGTGAAAATTGCAACACCATGAAGGACTTACGCGAGTGAGCTGAAATTTTCAGGAAATGCAAAGTAGCGCATGATATGCAAATGATTAGAATTGCAAATCCGTAGCGCATGCGTATGCTGAGCAGCGCCCTCTGAACGGCTGATGGATCCGAATAAATAGACGGCTGTAGCGAGGCGTGTATGGTTATCGGTGGTTATCTGCTAGTGGTAAACGTTAACTCAATCTGTACTTATGCCTCGTCGACGAAAGAGAGCGAGATTTGAACAACTTACAGAGTTTGAACGAGGGAGAATCATCGGCCTTCGTGAAGCTGGATTGTCGTATCGTGCAGTAGCCTCTCGTGTGCAGCGTAACAGCAGCACAGTGATGCGCGTTTGGAAGCAGTGGACGGACGAGTGTCGGACAACTCGGAAATCCGGGAGTGGACCCCGAAATGTGACGTCAGCTCGCGATGATAGACACCTGGTCCGCATGGCGCGGACGGACCGTACAGCTTCCTCTAGACAATTGGCAGCACTGTGGTCAATAGCTACAGGTGTTTCATTGTGTGCTTCATCAATTCGTAGACGTCTGCTGCAGTGTGGACTGCGCGCACGGACTCCTTTATACAGGATCCCCCTAACGCACGACCATCGCCGCCTGCGGCTACAATGGGCCAATCAGCATAGAGACTGGCGTGCTGATTGGCAGCATGTCGTGTTTTCTGACGAATCCCGCTTTAATTTGTGGTACCATGATGGCCGCATTCGTGTCAGACGCTATGCCGGTGAACGCCACCTTCCGGAGTGCATTATCGAACGCCACAGTGGACGAACACCCGGAGTTATGGTCTGGGGCGCCATAGCATATCATAGACGATCTCAATTGCTACGAATTGTGGGCAATCTGAACAGCAACCGGTATATCCGTGAAGTTCTACAGCCCGAAGCTGTTCCCTTCCTTCAAAGCTTGCCAGGCGCTGTATTTCAACAGGACAATGCCCGCCCTCATACTGCTCGGATTGTTAAATCCTTCTTTGCAGCGCAGCAGGTACAGCTTCTTCCTTGGCCTGCGTGTTCCCCGGATATGTCGCCAATTGAACATGTGTGGGATGTCATTGGTCGGCGTCTTGCTCGTGATCCTCGTCCTGTTGCGTCTGCAGACGAACTTTGGGTACGCGTACAAACGATATGGAATGCTCTTCCTCAGTCAGACATTCAAACTTTGTTTGACTCCATGCCACGTCGTGTAGCAGCACTTATTGCGGCGCGTGGTGGCCACACAAAATACTGATTCTGATCTCTTGTTCTTGTTTGTTTGCTTTGAACATTTAATCATTTATTTGTACCACTACCACTCAACTGTGTATTAAATTGCATTCAATTATGACGATTCCTTCTTGGTGTTGCAATTTTCACAAACGTGAGTGTACTTTTATTCGTAATTTTTAATTCGTGCTTTTATTTTATGGGACTTATAGATGGGTATTAATTATTACTAATATTATTCACATGAATATGGGCAATAAATAGTCTTTGCCTGAAAATTTAGCGGTGGCGAGATGTTTAGCTAACAGAAGAAACAAAACTCAATAAATGGTCGCGAAAAGGCTCAAGACAGAAAAACGCTGTGCTGAATGCTTTGTTCAACTTCTCTTGATAACACTAAATACGGTAGAATGCGAATGCATTCTTCATAGTATAAGGTATTTAGCCCCGCCTTCTTCGCCTGTCTACGTGGTGTAACGGCGAGCACACTCGGCGCGTATTCGAGAGGTTCAAAGTTCGAGTCCCGGCGAGGTCATTGCTTATTTTCCGTGTCTTTCGTGAAGGCATGGTAATGTAATATTTAAGCTAATAAATTAATGTGGGCATTTGAGTCTCCACATACCTTCATTTACGCAATAATAAAATCGCTTTTAAATTCTGTGAGAAAATATATTTTTATCATGATTAATTAATTACTTTTTGGGTAATTGTAAGGCCAAATCTAACTATTAGTCGAATTATTCCTGATAATTCTTGTCAAAAAAATTTGTTTGCTTAAATATTAATGCTTTTGTGTCATATCATATGTGTATAGTCAGAAATCTGTTCTTTTTTCTGAAAGTGTTCCAAAAATTCTAGTTTCGCAATTCATCACATGATCGATTTAATCATTGTCAATAATTGCTACATAAAAGTTAACACTCGTGTTTGTCAAAGGCTTGCATTTCTCAATCAACTTCGAAATACCATTTTTCAAATTTTAAGTCTTCTTTCACTAATACCTTTTTCAATTGGATGTCAAAAGGATTAAATTTGGAATGCATACTAGAAATTGGCGCATTCCGATAATAATCGGTTGCTACAAAATAAGAGAAGAATTATTTCTTTCTTCAGAGACTTTCTGATTGAAGTCTGAGCGACGGTGTGTGACCGCGCTGGAGAACAAATGATTCTTGGTTGAGGATAACATAAAATTCGCATTAAAGGAAATGTTCCGGGAATCAGTTTCATGGAAATGCATTAAGCACCTACGAGTGAGCAATCTCGCATACACAAGTATAATTACTTAAATATTTCGCTCTAATGAAGGATAATGATCGAACAAGATTCATACGTACATAAGTTTAAATAAATGGATAAAATAAAGTTATCTTGCATGTAATAATTAACAATCAATTTGGTTTACAGAACCAACAGCTGTCTTGATTTCTTTAAATACTATGGCGTGTGATGACATCTCACTAAATTATCAAGCATTTTTATTAAAGATTTGGTTTAAATAACATAAATTACTTAAAATGTTCAAAATTTTAAGTAACAGAATTCAATAGACGCTTCCATGATTCTATTAGATGTCAAACACAAAGATATAGTAATGTATGTTAAAGAAATATCTACTGTGGTTACCAGTAGCCAAGCAGAAAAACAGTTGAAAACTATAATGCCACCGAGATGCAAATCTCGTCAAACAGCTTGTCTGAACAGTAAATTTCGTGGTTTTTGCCATATATAACATGAATCCGAGATATTTCCCTTAAAATCTTGTGTATGGTGTACATCTCTTTGGCCATTAGTATTTGCTACTATGTAGCCAAATAGTCATTGATAGCATTCTCCTGATCTAAACAATACTAATCCCTTTTTAACCTAACAATGCACTAATGCACAGTTTTCAGTATCACAGGAAAATAATATTTATCTTTATCACTCCATTTACGCTAGCTTCTTAGCATGCCTTCGTAGTGTAGAGGTCAAGACGCTCGCCGTGTATTCGAGAGGTCCGTGGCTTGAGTCCCAGCGAGAGCATTGCTAATTTTTCATCTCTCCTGCTTTAAAAATATGCCTAATGTCTCTACAATGGCGTCCCAACTAAAAGGTAGTGGGTGATGATCTCCACCACCAGGTCTCTTAATTCCCAGTCGCCCTTTAAAAGGGGATGTATATAAGGTATTTCTCCTGCCTTCGCGCTGTAATGGCCAGCACACTTGGCGCATATTCGAGAGGGGCGAGGTTCGAGTTCAGGCAAGGGCATTGCTCATTTTTCATGTCTCCTACTTCAAAATAACCTAATGACTCATAATTATTCAAAATAACCTTATAAGGTATTTCTCCCGCCTTCTTCGCATGCCTTCGTGGTGTAGTGGTCTGCATGATCGACGCGTAACTGAGAGGTCCGTGGTTCGATTCCCGGCGAAGGCATTGCTCATTTTTCATGTGTCCTGCTTCGAATTAACCTAATGTCTCTACAACCTAATGATAACAGAATATAGCTCCATGATTTGTTAGTATCACATTTAAAAAAACACGTTTGTATTATCAATATTTTTGAAGAAAAAAGAACTAATTAAAATCGCAAGGCGTTAGTATAAAAACAATTAATTTCGATAGGTTTATTGAAGTATTTAAAAGTGGATGGGGGATAGAGATATGAACGCGGGTCATTAAGTAACGGGGACTTGAGAAAGGTCAGTTGACAGGGATACCTCTTATTGAAGAAGACTAAATTAACTCAGGTCATGAAAGGGGTGAGGAGACCGAGGTGGGTTTTATTTTATCTCATTAAATGCTATTTACTCTAACGTGTATCTCTTAGCCATACGAAATGCACATCTACATCACAATGTGACATTTTATCATGGTCACTTATCGTGGTCATTTTATCCTAATATTATGATGTCACTGTATCGTCACAGCAGCAACTTATTTACTGAGTCTAGCTGTTACCTTCCCATACATCCTAAACTAGTTATTATCTGTGGAAGAAATCGATTGAAGAAGTACGTTCAGGAGATGTATATTTTAGAATTAAAAATTGGTTTCAGTTAAAAAACTAGGACATTCCTAAATAGAAAACGGAAACCAAAATGCATTTGCTGTTATAATACTGTTACGAAAAATTCGGCGGTTGCGCCTGTATGTAAGCTTTCCGGCATAGCACTAGGGTTGCCATAAAATAGTGTATGGTAGGGTTGCCAGATTGGCGACTTTATCGCCCATTTGGCGACCAAATAGGCGATATCCCATGGTCCAATCGGGAAGCTTCTAGAATAACTTCCTGTCGAGATATTTCTCGAAACGTGTGGAACTTAAAGAAAAGCTATATAAACCCTTGCGTTTCTGAGAGCAAGCAGATTGTGAAGTATTGTGAAGTTGTTGTTGAGCAGAGTGTGATTAATTGCGAGAATAGCTGCTTACTGTGAGTGCTAAGCAACGCGAGAGTTTTGTGAACGGAAAGCGATCGAGATAGTGTTTTGCCGTGAAGCTACCTTTACAGTATAGCTTGACAGTGTATTGGTGATTGTTCCACGGTGTTTATCATAATTTTAGTGTTGCCATGAAGCTACCTTTACAGTTACAGCCTGAAGCTGTGTTGCTGATTGTTTCAGCGTATTTATTGTAGATTTTCGACGCTTTTAAAGGTAATTTTGGAACAGTGATTCTTGTAAATAAATTGTGCTTTTTATTGTTCTGCATCGTGTTTTCATTGGATACTCTCAAATCCACGAATCCGTATAACGCAACAATACATTTAAATATCCTAAACCACGCGAAGGTAAAAAGAAAATAAGTGAACAATTTAAAAAATTGTTAAAATAACTATTAATTTATTAATTATTATATTATTATTATTAATTATTATTATTTATTATTTATTAATTGTTATACCTATTATTTAACTAATTATTATAGTCGCTTCCGATGGCTCGTTATGTAACGAAGCCCAGCTACTACGCCATTTGGCTCGAGTGGTTTCCCAGGTAAGGTAGGGGCATTTATCGCTGCGTAGTTGTTGGTGTTTTGTGGGCATGGTATTAATGACTGATAATGACTTTATACTGTATTTGGAAAATGGCAAGAATAAAAAAAATAATTTGAAAAGTTTGAGGTAGGTAAAGAGAAGTAGGAGACATTTAAATTTCATCATCCGAAGGTTGCGTATTTCTTGTTTTTGAAAAAATATTATACAGTCACCAACAATCAACAACTTGCGATGACTTTTGGTGGCAACTTCCGAGCTAAGCTGGAAGGCAGTTGCAATATACTAGTGTTGGACTGGGACCAATTGGGATGCAGCTGGGAGACGTCGTTTTCTCACCATAGATAAAGAAATCGAATGGCAGGATAGAAGACGGGAAAAGTGGTTTCGTTTATAATTCTTTTGTTTATTCCTTAAAAATATCTTAAAGGCTGTTAAATTTTTAATAATTTATTCATTCAGTTCCAGGATTAATATACTACGGTAATTCAATCCATTTCGAAGTTTTATGCGTTTTTCTTATAATCAGATAGCTGTCCACTATCAAAGATAAAAATTCACATATAATTATTCGTTTGTATTGTATTTATATAAGTGTTTCAGAAAGATACATGGTTTTAACAGATTTCATTTTTCATTTTCTTTACTTTGTTTTCTAATTATGTATCTGTATATTCAAAAGTAAAGAAATAAAGGAAATTTCATCATATTATAACATTGAACGGAAAGACAATGCAAGTTAAAAGTGAAATTCTACTCAGTAAAAAACTGGAAAATATAGGTTGCAATTAAGATAAAAGATAAAATATAGATGTGCTGATATTAGCATAGCTTCCTGAAAAGTGTCTAGAGTAACCCAAATTAAATAAACTGTCGTTCGTCTCAGTACCTAAAGACGAATTCATTAGTTTTCAGCTATTCGAATTTGAGTCTAAAATATGTTGTTGGATGTTACGGTTCCTAATAATTTAAAGTGCAGAAGTGCATGAAGCATGGAAATAAATTACCATGCAGCGCAGAATAAAGATACTCTCTATTTTAAGACTCAGAATATTCCAGCGTAATTGTTCAAATGAAGAAAAAAGTTGTGATACAAAAGTGTTGCCTACATTGGGCAGAAACGTCGCAATGAAAAATGATCGTTTCCGGTGATTGCATGGACTGATGGCAGCGAAAGAAGTAAAATTTGAGGAAAGTGGGTCACATGAAAAAGATGAATTTTGGTTCTACGCTAATGCTCACAAACCATCCAAATAACCGTTGAAGTTTGCAGATTTCATTTTTTTTTCTTCTTGAATGAATACTGTGTAAGAATGACGAAAAAAAAACTGTAACCCTTTCACTATGATTAGAAAATCTTTTATATGCGTAGATGCGCATATTTATTTCCTGTTACAAAGAAATTAAATTATCATCAAAAAATAATTTGAAAGATTATGTGTCAGTCTGCAAAATTTTTTTCTGAAGTTATAAAAAAAAGTTAAGATTTTTAAGGCCATTTGAAGGCTATATAACCTTATGCTCTAATAAGCTCTTTTTCTTTCAATAAAATTCTTTCCTATTAGCGCATTTAAATTATTTTTAGCTTTTGTGTATTAGGAAAAAAATAAAATTGAACAGTACAAAGATCTGATGCCGTAATGCTGTTCAACTTGTTATTTAATTGGAAGAAATTTCTCACTGAGGTTAAACATGTGACGGATTGAATGGCTTGAAATTACCGTAATATATTAATCCTAAGATGTTAATACCGGAAATGAATGAATAAATTATTAAAAAACTTAGCAGTCTTTAAGATCTTCTTAAGGAATAATCAAAAGAATTATAAACGGAACTACTTTTCTGATCTTCTATCCTGCCATTCAATTTCTTTCTCTATGGTGCGAAAACGACGTCTCCCAGCTGCACCCCAATTGGTCCCAGTCCAACACTAGTTCAAACTCTAATTGGGCTTCGTTATGTAATGAGCCATCCGAAGCGACTGTAATAATTAGTATTTTACTTATCAGTTTATGGTTAATAACCTTCTAATTCTTTCATAAATATTAATTATTTAATAATTAACATTTATTAAATAATTATTTAATAATTAATAATTTAATAAATGTTTACTAACCATCTGTTGAACAGAAGAGTGCTGTCTACTATCATCCCAATATGATCGATGATAAGAATATAGGACCGCCTGCTAAAGCAAGTACTTAAAAAGTATGATATATTGAGCGACCAGTGGATATTGTACAGGAAAATCATGCTTTCGTATTTGACTCAGAAATGAGTGAAAGTCAAAATGTTTACATGATGTCTTTGGCGTAATTATAAATATTGGAATTATTCTGCTCAGTTACTTGAAATGAAGAGAACGATAGATGAATGCATGGCATGGATCTTGGCATGGATTTTGTATTTGTACGAAAGCATCATCTTCTTGCTTAAAAAACCCTAAAATACACTTCAAAAGCATCAATTTAAGATCTGTTTTCGTCTTTGAACTTCATAAACTATGTATCGTCACGACAACCTTATATATTCCTAACACCACTGCATGCGTATTTGACCGTCATATGAAGCAATGATTATGAAACAATCGTTCAAATGTCTCCGACAATAGCTATATTGTATTTTTCCTTTTCACCCAAGCAGATATAAGCCTCAGCCAGTAAGTAACCGTGGCTTGACTTGTGACGCTGCCACCTGGAGTTCAGAGAATGATAACAACGGTAAAAACATAAGCAGTGTTACATCACACACAAAATCTTTGTTACTTAAGGCAATTTCAAGTAAATATTGATTTCTTTATGCGCATTTGAAACTGTGCTGCCTTGAAGTGTGTTTTGTTAATGCTTTACAGTTCATTATTGCATTAATGGTGCAGATCTAAGTCTCGTGAACATCGTACCATAAGAATAAGAACGATATGACGATTATCTGTAACCTCTTTCTTCTTCTACCTAGGCCGATGTTAACAAGCTACTTGTATGGTAAGGAGTTTAAAGTTGACATGACTGGTAATTTTCATTAAAGATATATTAATAAAAATCTTATTATTTAACTGCTGTAATTATATGCGTTCGAAAACTAACTCATAATTTCACATAAATAATATAAAAAAATTGATTCTAATAAAAATCAGTGTCAAGTTTATATTTTTCGTGATGAAACTTCGTTGCGGCTGTTTTGTATCAAGTTCCTACCATACCAAATACATGCCGAATTACATTATTATTCACATACGATTAATTCGAATAAAAATGAATGTATTTAGTTTTAATTACCAGAACAATAAACAGCAATCGTGATCTTGGTTTCCTTGGGAGAGAGATTATCGGTACTTTACAGCTCCGTTCTACTGACGGCATTTCGATGTGGTACTGTTCTGTAAAATAAAATATATAACGCTTCACTGCATGTGTATTTTTCATTACACCAAAATCTTTTGTCCTTTCACTAACGAACTATTCTTTTACTGCCTTTATTAATACAAAGGTTGACATAAACTTTTTAAGAATACTTCTGTAACACTTCTCCAGTATTACACGTGCAGTAACGCTGTACGTGTTTTGTTTTTGTGATGTGTACGGACAACGTGTACGGGTTTTGTAAGTCATATATTTATGCCTCTGAACTTTGCAGTTAAACAGTCATGGTCTTGTGGAAGTAAGTATAAAGTTCTACCGTGGAAGATGAAAAACATGTCTGTATTAAAATACCACAGAAAGGTTATTGAATTGTTTGCTAAACTTGGATATGCTTATGATGGTAAAATACTTGGTCATGCTTTAGCACTATAACGATAAAGGCATTTCAAAAACGATAACACGTAAGTGATTGAAGCAGTACATTTTGTCAAGACATCTACTGCGGTTACAGGTGTCAACACTGCTAATTGCTGGAAGGAAATTCACAAAAGCATCTTTACCGCGAGTTGCGAGGAAGAGATAACAATATTTACTTCGGAGTATAGCTTTCCTTCAGAATAATGGAAAACGACATGTTGAAGCTGTGACATAGCAGTTTTGTCTGAATGCATTAGGACAGCACTAAAATTCTACACTGAGCCCAAATGTTCCTGTAGGTAATTTATGGATATTTTTAAATGAAAAGACGCGAAAAAACGTTATATTAAGATGAAGAAATGAAAAACGTCGTTGGAAAAGTGTTAAAAGTGGCGTCAAAGACAATTTATTTTAAGGAACAAAATCATTCGAAACACATGTTAAAAATGTTATTACATGTGAACAATTCGGCCTTAAAATGTAGGCTGTAGGGGCTGTAGAGAAATAAATTTCTGAGTAAAAGAAACTTTTCGATCGGCCTACATAGAATTTCAACAAGTTTATTCAAGTAAATTCAAAGCAAAATTTTTTGGAAAAAATCTGATGTGTACACCACATGACTTCCTTGTACGAAATATTAAATTATACGCATTTTACATTTCATTTAAGCTTATTGGATTGAATTAAATCCACTTCATCGATAGCGCATAAACCACAATAGAATAAATGCACTCTCTAAAATCCACTATATTTGTTTAACACAGCGACACTCTGGCGCTAGCTTTACCTAATCGTAGCCACATGTTCTATTCAAATATTATAATAAATCTAAAACGATGTGTATAAGAAATTAAACAAAGAAAAAAAAAGAAACAGTTTTTCGCAGACGATTCAGTACTTCTAATTCAATTAGTTCAGTTCTCGCTCCGCGACAAGGCAAAAATACGTAAAACCTCAAAATACCTATATTAAAAATTACGAAGTATCTTAAACACTTATTTCCTCGTATAAATTCCGGAATGGATTAAGCATGTTTTAATTCGCAATAATAGAAGAAGGAGTTATCTTTGTTGTTGCGAAGTTTAGTTTCTCTTGATTGGCAACAAACCCAATATTCTCCTAAGTTTGAAATGTGTTGAATTTTGCCTCTTTGCGGGTGTTTCTCTTAATTTTCAAATTTAACTGCTTACTCTACCCCTCTTAGTGCCGTGATAAACCAAAAATAAATATAAAACTACTAAAATTAATTAGTTAGAAAGGGAGGAAACTGCCTGATTGAGCTGACTCGAAACAAATATCTAAATATAACTTTTACTTAAATCAATTGACTCACGTATAGCAGAGCAAATTCATCTAAGTAAATCTTAACCTAAAACACAAAAGGAATAAATCTTCTCTGGTACTCGGTAGAACTGAAATTATCTTAACTAAAACATTTCTAAAATTCACTCATTTCTAAAATTAATTCAAGAATAACAAGTTCATATTCATTAAATCAAAAGCACCAGAGAAGAAAAATTCAAACACCAATCAATCAGTTCCATTAGGAAACATCAAGCAATAGTTCTAACTTTCCTGGCACCTAAAAGTCATTTCAGATTTTATCTTAAAACACATTCAAAGAATCATTACTAAGTGGTTAGTACATATTTGCTAAACAGGGCGCGTTGTGAGTACCCTAAAATGCATAAACATTTTTCCATAACCCAGATAAAATCTCCATATTTCTTAAAAGCTTCACGGCTCAAACAAATAAAGTGACTGAACAAACCAACTACGTACACAAAAAAACAAATGCAAGTAATAACATAAAATCAAACTCATTTATTAATATCTAGGATAAATTTAGGAGAGCTGGCCAGACTATCCCTATATACAATAACAATTAATATTCTACATTAAATTTCTTTCAAGAGTCATTTATCAAGATAACATTTTGCAGTTTAACAAAATAACGATTACTTAGAATAACTAGGACATTATTTGAATCATTTAAACTGGATTTCACACAAACTAATATAGAAATTACAATTAACATAAATTTCTTATTTTTGACAATAAATTTTAAATTCTAAATAAGGCACAAACAATCCTTTTTTTCAAATAAATTTTCCTCTTTCTCCCCAAATTAAGCAAGATTAATTTAAATTAAACTACTTAAAAAATACTAAATATAAGATAAAATCTTACGAATAAAAATATTAAGTAACTCACAGTTGAACTACCGGAATCCATCATCATAAGAAGCTATAGTAACGTCGGCGGAAGAAATCCCTTCGTTAAATTCGTTATATAAGTAATTATCTCCAAAATGAAGTTCAAGAAAAATGACCTCTTGTAGAACGATAATAAAGAAGCCCGTCAATCAAAATTCTAAAATATGGATGTACAATGATATGAGAAACCACGAGGGTGAAACAGGTGACACGCAGGTGCTTCAGCTGTCAACGACAACGGAATTGGACGACCAACGACAGAACGTTGAGATTTTTTTCTTCTCACGAACGTTCCCGATTTTCAGCCAGGACCGGCAGAAAACTTCTATCTCGCAGGAAAAACCCCTCGGAGAAGGCTCGGAAAAGTTCGTTCTAAGTGCTCTACATCTCGCATCAATTTCCGGAAAATTCACAGTTCATCGCATCTTCAAAACTTGAATCGGCCTTTCCGACGCAGGATAGCCAGCGCGAGCCACTCGCAAGGGTAAAAGCTCGGCCGCAGGGCCAAAAGCCCTCTCTGCTAATTCTCTTCTCTGTATCAAAACTTAACTCCAGTCAAAAAACTGACTTCACCCTCAAAATCACGAAGCCGTCTTCCTAAATTCCGGCACAACCACCGCAGTATCGCAAATCTCTTCAGCTAAAAGCCGAGTCCGTCCGCAGAACGCAAGCGCAAGCCACTCGCAAGGTTAATCTTGGCCGCAGGGCCAAAAGACCTCTCTGCTAATTCTCTTCTCTGTATCCAAACTCAAAAACTCTCTCGAAACTGCCTTCTAAACTCGCGCAACAACCGAGGAAAACTTGGTTTCTCCTCCCATTAAATATTACTGGTCCAAAAGTTACACATAAAATTAAATTTCACCAACCTGAGACTTTTTCACTATAATTTAACCGGACAAATTCAAACCTTCGAACAAATCAAAATGAAGTCATTGTCTACAATTGACAGTTGAAAAGTCTAACACCTGCGAAAACTGGAAACTAAAATTTCGACACCCCTTGCTAACAAACGAAAAATCTAAGGAGAAACAACAAAAACTGCCCTTTCAATATCCAATTTACAACCATTCCTTTTCTTCCGAAGCTATAAGCAAGGCAAAATTCACACAGCTAAAAGGGTAAGTGAATAGCGGGAGGCCAATTACGAAATCCAATTTTACTGCTTCGTAACAAAGACAATGAACAACGATATACTGCCCTCAGTTGCAACTGTCATCTTAAAATGCTATTCCCACAGATGTTACTTCCGTTAAAAGACGCTCCCCCTTCTTCGTCAGAAAATTGAACCGTAAAAAATAATTGATTAAAGCTTTTAAATCCACTCTTTCAAAAATATATATATATATTCATTATGCTCTTCAAAATTTCAAATTTAAAAATCAAATACAAATACAAATAAAATACTTAAATAATTGATTACTTAAATGATTAAAACACTTAAATTTTGCGACACAGAAATGGCGACACAACAAATGTAACAAATATGTCCGCCATGATTAGGCTGTAAAATGATTAGGCTTAGCCGCACTCAAACGACTTTTAAATTGTTGATTATCCTACAAATTTTGTATGCAGGTTTACTAAAGGCATAAAAACCTTAACCGGAAGATAAGAACAACATAATTCAATCACGTGTAAAGCAAAAAGTGCACAATTTACGAACATATAAGAATAAAAAAACCGAGCTGACTGAACCGAGCAACAGAGGGGATATATATATACATAAATTTATATATCTTTGGTGCGGCCGATTGCAATCAAAATAGAAGGTGCACATCTACATGCTATAGCAGTCCTATGTACTAAATTTCAACGTTCTTAGTCTACTCGTTTTTAAGTTATGCGAGATACAGACATACGTACGTACGTACGCACAGGCGCCACGAAAACATCTCTTCAGAATCCATTTTAAATCAGTTTTATAATTTTTTTGGGGAAAAAGAGTCCTTTATTCTGTTCTTATGTACGAATGTCACTCAAAAATATCGTTAAACTGCATTCGATAGCGGTCAAAATAGATATTTTCGTTGAAATATGATACCCGAAATTTTTCGCGATTACAATACTTCCTTTTTTCTTCGTACAAGGAAGTAAAAACCATCTGCAGTTCCATAAAGGCTTTAATGTATCTGCAACTGAACGTGCCATGTAATATATCAGTAATTGTATTATATATTGGTAATTATATTTTGGAAATTATGCGTTAGTATTTGCATTAGTAAGGGTCTCATATCATTTTAGCAATTGTGTCGGTTACTATTTAGTAGACTGCAGTAGTCCGAGTTTGCCTTTATAAGGTACAATAACTCTTTAAGTATTAGCAGTTGTGTAATGTACTGGATTTTGTAAGATGAATCTGCATTTTTGTAATGCTTCAGTTCATGCCAAAAAGAAAAAAAAATGGTAACTGAACAAAATATTAGTATGTAATCAGGATCGAATCTATTTAAGTTATATTCAGATGAAATATTTTTCATATCAACTGTATAATGTAATAGCGACTGTAATATGTACTAGATGTTGTAAGATGCAATTATCCAGTAACGTATGGGTATTTAATCAATAAGTGGGTAATAAGCATCATTAACTGTATTTGTTAAATAATGCACTTCTGTTATTTATCCGTGTACTTGCAAGCATATGTAATATACTTGCAATATAATAATATATATTAAGTATATGTAATAAGTAAATATATGTAATGTACTTGCAATATTAAGTACTTTTAAGTACATGTAATATACTTCCAATTGTATTAAATATTGGTAACTACGTAATGTACTGGTATAACACATTTGCATAATGTACTTCCGAAGTTTTTTATTTTTTATTATTATGGGCAGTAATATTATAAAGTATAGGTGACTGGATAAAGTACTATATACTGTAAGGTAATTTTGTAATTTTTGTAAAAGGTAAAGTTGTGTCTAATGTATCAGTATTTGAATCAAAATTTATTGACCTAGGAATGTAAAAGTACTCGTTAAGAAGTAGATTGATAAAATATACTTCTGCCTGTTGTATAGTGCATTTCAATATAAAAATACACTTGAAGAAATAGATTGATAATGTATCTATGTAAAAGTATATAAATATAAATTGATTTATATAAAAATACTCGTGAAAAAGTAGATTGATAATACATTGTACTTGTACTTGCTATATAATGCATTTCTGTAATAATATGGTACAAGTTATTGTCTATCAAATATTGGTAAATGCATAGTATATAGGTATAAAGTACAGGTATTAGAAGCATACCTTAGTTTCATAGGATGTAATTATTTTTGTGTGATGTTTTAATAACTCAATTATGTTTTAGTGCTTATTCAAGAATGTATTAGCATTTATTCAAATGTATGCTATGTATTTGTATTTTGTAATTGCTTCACATATTTGAGTCTATTTTTTTATTTGTATTATGTATTAGTAAGTATGCATGCGACTTCCTAAATAACACGGTGCTATTAATATCTTCAAAGACCTTAAACTGCTGAGTTGGTAACCAATTTTGTATGTTTTACGTAATACTCCGAGACGGAAGCCAACTCAGCGGATACGCCTTGTTGGCAGCACAAAGATTACACGTTCGCTAAGGGATTGTCACAGATAGTGACGTTCAGTGATATAATAAACCTTAAACAGAAGTGTATTTCCCTTAGCACTAGCTTGAACGTGAGATTTCTAGCCGGAACAGTTGCGATTGACAATCTGTTGCGCGTACTTTCTTGTTGGAGCTTTTAATTCTTATGAGTTTGTGTATAGGTTTTAAGTTCAATACCCCATGATAAGTCAATATTTGGATAAACAATTCTCAATAACATGAATGTGTAAAGTTTGTGACAACATGATAAACACAATATATACTGTAAAGTAGGTGTTCAAATCAATCGTAAATAGTGACCATGAGCTCCAACAGAATAATTAATGTTGCGTTGAGTCATAAAACAGTAGGGTAGAGTGTTCTAAATTAAAGTGAAAACATTACAAGAAGTTAAAATTAAATATGGAAATTTATTTAAATATACTGAATAATTTACAATAAGTACATTGGTGGCGGTGGAGGGGAAAAAAGTAAAACATTCATACCAGTCCAAACAGGGAATTTAACATTGTAGATTTAGACGACAAACACTTCGGCCAACATCCCTGCGCTACACCTGATCCAAACAGTGCATTGACTTGGAGAAATACATTGTAGATATGGTTGGCTGTAAACATGGGTTTTCTAGGGAGAAAAAAAAAAGGAATTAGTTAAGTTTGGACATTTTCGTCGCCCTCCATAGTATCCTTCTCTCGTCTATTTCTTCCGACATCGATGTTTCTCTGATAACGCTGCTGCTTTCAGCTCCGTCTCCTTCCGTCAAAAATGGCTGCATGTCAGTCTACCCGTCGGTCCTTCTCGTCAGCCGGCTCCCAAGCCTTTTTACTCGAAACGCCAAGACCGCTTGATTGGCGATTTTTGATGGTATGAAAACCGCCAACAGCCCGGCAACCCCAGGGAAAAAACCACGCAGGCAGGTGCAGTCCAAGGTGGAAAGAGCTCCAAGACGTGGTGAAGAATCCCTGCTAGCCTCGACGAGGGGTCCCATTCCAGCATAGGAAAAGCCTGCGAGTAAGCAAAAACATCCCGCCAACCTGACCCTGCGGCAGAGTTAGTAATGTAGAAACTAGCCTCTCCGCAGGGTGCAATTTTTACTAATGTTGACAGAGGTTTCACAGACGACTGTCTAGCGAGCGAAGAAATCGAAAACAAAGCAATAAATCTCTTTGGAAGGGCAACGGACTGAATTTGAAGTTTTGAAGGGATAAGTGTAAATTATAGATTTTACAACAAATTAACTTCAATACTGATAAGTACTTAAATAAAAATATAATAATTTCACAGATAATTTTCTTGGGTTTATTCCGACACCAAACACGACCACCATAGTAAGAAATAAAAATTACTTCAGTTAAAATACAATAATCAAGTATGAAAATTTTTATATATTCTCCACAACACCAAAACGACCACCAAAGTCAGAAAATATGGATCCCAAATTTAGCAGAAAAGGGGGCATAATAGAAAACTTAAATTAAACTTTAAACACCAACTTGTGTAAGCAAACTTTAAAAAGACTGACCTTAAGGATCAACTTATCAAGAGATTAACATTAACAACCAAGGTTAAGAAAAATAATTAACTAAACAGAATTTAAATAGTTAACCAACCAAAAGTAAAGAAGAAAAATTAATTACACAAGCAACTTAAAATCAGCGTTAACCAAAACTGTCAAAAGAACAAATTAAATGACTACAATTACTTTTAAACAACCAAGGAAACTTAAGTTCAACTACAAACATTAAAACAAATTAAACTTTAAGTCTGAAGCAAAATAAGTTAAATCATTACCTTTAAAACAACTTAAATCACAACTGAAATAAGTAATACATAACACTGAGAAATGTAGAGACAAGGAATTAAAGAAGAAATGAATGTTAAACATAAATAATGAATAAATGAATGATAATAATGGTAACATTTTGAGGAAGAGGAGGCATTTAACCTGTTTGAAAGAAAGAGAGTTGTGATAGTATGTTTGGAATTAAGTTTCTCTACAAAACTAATGTTGAACTAAGATCCTATCTAGCGTAATTTTAAACTTTAAAGCGATGAGCTCTCGAGTTAGTTTGTTATCAAAACCTAGTATTATATTTTTCTATTCCATTCCATTAACCCACAGGTTAGTTAAAAATATTTATACCATATTTTCTCGATTCAATTTTTTTAGATTCTGTGCCATTGATTGTAAGAAACACCCCTTAGTTTATGTAGCACTCTAAAACGGGATTTTAAATCTATACAAATATAAAAACTGTAATAGTAAGATACCATGAACCTAAAACAAAGGTTTACTACAAACTTTTACTTTTAAACAAACCAAAGAAACTTAAGTTCAACTACAAAAATTAAAACAAATTAAACCTTAAGTCTGAAGCAAATAAGTTAAATCATTACCTTTAAAACAATTTAAATCACAACTGAAATAAGTAATACATAACAGTTCTCTGAACACTTTACGAGGCTGGCGAAAATGCGTTACATAAGCATTGTGTCGCGAGCCTCTTCGGCGAAAAATTATACTTTGCGTTAGTCAACCAACCAAAAACTCCGAAAACGAAGATTCTGGGAATTATTTCTTTTGGAAGAGCTAGCAATTCTGATAGCGGTTTTAGAAATCAGAGGTTAGGAAATTTTGAATAAGAGACACATACAAAGTGTCCATGCAGTCTAGTAGAAGATGAAACTGTTCATCAGTCACTTTCAGATAAAGCAGTTCAGTTCTATCTGTGGATGTTATAACAATGCATAAGAAGAAATTTAAATAATTCATTAGCCGTACAAATTGGTATCCCTTGGTAATCATTGATGTGCCAGCAACATATTCTTATGAGCTGTTTATCGCTTATTTTTTATGAAACCCTTTTTTCTTTTAATTTTCAGTATATATATGCAATGTACACTTAGCAAAAAAGAAATTCCTAAATGTTTATATAAAGACTGTTGTTGTTGCACTTTTGTCCATGTAAAGGCTTCGGAACTGGATCATTTATGTTCGAGTCACATACATAGCCACAGAAGGCTGAAGGAGAGGATAAGGTTTTTTATTTATATTTTTTATAATCTCGCAAAATTATTGTTTCTTAAGCTGTAAGCCCTGCCATTCATCCCCGAAATGACTTTTTGTTCATTCCAGGAAGAGATAAGAATCTAACAATGCAAGTTAAATAAAAGTAAGTAAAGCAGAATCAAGAAGATAGTGTGACTGAGTTTCTAGTAATGTGAAGTTCATTGCCTTATGATCATCTTTCTGTTGCGGTTTTAGCTAGTTGAGATATGTGAAAGATATTGAACAAATATGGATACATTTAACTTAGCTAGCGCGAATAACTTAAAACCCGACAACTGAAAAAAGGCAAACTGTCTTTGTGTTAGGTAATTTCGGCGAAATTAGCTAACATTAACTAGCTTCGTACAATTATAAGCTATTAATTATTAGCTTATAATTATACGAAGTATCGCTTCATTTTTTTTTGTTTAATTTTATAAATAGTCATTATTAATTGTCATTTAGAGTTACTTTGGAATGTTTAATTTCGAATTGCGACTCGAATATTTGATTTCACGTTACTTTGTTTGACATCGACTGGCAGCATTTTCTGTCTATTTTCATTCTTACCGTTGGATGGGTTACAATAAATTTATTATGGATCTTACAATAGTTATAATGACTACAATTATTATTTGCTTTACAATGATTTTAATTTTTACTTTACTTACAGTGATTTAAATGTTCACAATAATTGCTTTTTATTAATTATTTATTTCAGAACTGGGGTGCATTAGCATTAAATTGCTTTACAATTAAGTTATTTGCGTTAATTTACAGTTATTTTAATTCCTGGTTTTACTTTAGAATTAAAACAACATTACTTATAGTTATTGTTACTAGCTTTGTAATTAAAATTATTTTACAGTTTTAATATTTAACTATATATTTTAATCCCTTTACAGTTCATCGCTTTCTTTGCAATTATAATGTCATTTTACATTGTTACAGATATTTTAGATTTTAAATCTTAAGAAAATAATTGTAAAAAATTAAGTTCTTTTACTTCATTTTAAATGTTACAAACGTGAGTAGATGAATGATATATTCAGATCAAACAGCGACATGCAATCAGGCAGCATAAATAAATTATTAAGAGGAATCAAGTTATTCAGTTTGAAATGTTCAATAGAAATTCCCAGAGGGCTGATATCGCCCTTTAAAGCTCAATTGTTAAAAATATCTGTTCGTGAAAAAAATATAGTTTTGATTTCAAGTCTCAGTCTTTCTTTGACAAAACACTAATAATTTTGTGGAACTATTTTCGCAGGATTTAAATACTTAACTTTTAAGTTACGAAAAAACACTGTAGTATTATTTGTTTAAAACGAATATGCCTTCGTGGAGGCTTATCTAAAGGAAACTGGCTGATAAGCATGTTATACATACATTTTCAAAGATGAAAAGGGAGAGGAAATAGTAATGCTATAAGAGAATGAAGAAAACGGTTAAAATATTTAAGTAATTAAATAAACAAAAAATTGTCTTTAGCTTGCATAAGATATAATTTTATCAATAGACTACACATTAACATTTTAATTGCTGAAATATTTATGTTAATAATATTTGTACTTAATTAATTCGTTTACGTTTTTCTGTAGTCAGTTTATTCTTTAGAATATCCTCACGAAAGTTTAGTTGAATGTAATAATGATCAGAAATAAATTAAATGAAGCTACACGCTCTACTCTTATTTCTTGGCAGACTTATTTAAATGCATTCAGATGACTGGCATTAGTTACATTTGAGATTTTCTATTAGAGTCAATTTCGATTAACTAGGAGCTGATTAACTGGGTTGCGAATTACCAAAGCCTTTTTCAAAAAATTCATTAAGTTTCTTTATTGATATATTATGAATGAGCATAAAAAATTTCTAAAGGAAATACAAAAGGAAATGCTTGTTATAATTGGCTGGAACAGCAGATGTTGTAAGAATATTTAGGAACTGAATTTATGTTTTACAGTGCATAATTTAATTGCATATAATTTAGTACATATAAATGTTATTAAACAATGAGTTCAAAATAAATTGCTAAATAGTAAAAATTAATTATAGTTGCACACATTAATTCTCTGTTTCTGATTGATTCTTATTAGTGTAAACAAAATTATTGCTCTTTCGGTTTTGAAGTGCTTTTTATTTTAGATGTTGAGATCATTTACATAACTAACTGAACATATTTTCCAAATTAAACTGTTAAAAAATATAAGTGAGGTAGTGAAATGTATTTTTCTGTTGCTTACAATATGAATTATTAATGTTTCTTTGGTATTATTAAAGTGACGTCGGATTAAACGAGATTAGAGGATAATCGAAGACTTCGTCCACAGTATTACCCTAGTAGTAAAGGTCTAATCTATTTAATTTGTCCATATTGTTTTTATTTATTATGAAAAATGTAGCTATTAACCACTTTCACGTTCAATCTGGCAAAAATTTAATAAACTCGAAGTTCTGTAATTTACTAAAGTTTTAAGGTTTAACTTGATGGCATATTTGAAATTTCAGGTCCTTTCGTAAAAGCCATACTGCATATGTATAGAACGAATATTACATTATTATTAATTGAAAATATTAATCAAATTGCAGTGCAATGTAGTAATTTCTGAAACAATGTAGTAATTTCATGCGACTTTTTTAATGTAAGACGTAAAATGTTTCGAATCGTGAAATTCAAAGCAATATTAATATTTTTTCAGAAAGCTTATTAAAATTTAACTTCAAGAAAAAAAATGGAATACGAAATGTGCATATGTTTATTTCAAGTAGTGAATTTGTAGACTTTAACTCAAGTCTCTGTTCTAGTACAAAGTCACAATACCTTAGGTTAGATTAAAGACTGCAGTAATCCAGTAAGGCTTCTTGATCACGATTTCTGAGTTCCTAATGCTTAGAGCGAGGCACAGAGGCATCATCATTCAACTGCGCTGGGTTACAGAACAATTACTGATCCGTCTAGATCATTGATTAAATCTCTGTCAGATTGACAGAAATACCTCATAGCTGTACTGACCCAATCAGGATTTCCAGATTAAAAGGAATCTTACTGATAGACTACAGTGACTCGATTCTGGGAGAAGATCTCTTGGTTTAAACATTACTCACTGAGATCTTGATTAAATGCTACAGGATATACAGTAAACGTTAACCTCAGAATTCTGATTTCTGAACATTAAGCATTATTTCATTTAAAGATTTTGAGACTTTATAGGTGTTGGCGCAACAAATCTTCTTTTGAAAGTTGAAAATTTGAATACAGCGTTTCCTTCTGTTGATAATATAAAAAGGTGTAATAAAGTCTTAACTTGAATAATTAGTGAAGACTGCATATATAGAACTGTGGTTCCCTTCAGACTAAGCAATTTAAAATTATTTAAATGTTACATGCATAGGTTTAATTGTTATTTGTCAGTTTATTACAAGATGTAATTTTCAATAATATAAAGATATATAATATAGAACTTAACAGTAATAAAGACATATATATATGTATACAGAACTTAATAAAGGCATATATAAATATATAATTTAACAGTAATAAAGACATATATATATATAGAGAGAGAGAGAACTTAACAGTAATAAAGACATATATATACATAACTTTATAAATATGCAGCGTAACTAACACAGAACTTAATAGTCATTATAAATATACAGAACAAATACAGAACTTAATAGTCGTTGTAAATTTATAATCTTTCAAAAAACATTTTTGACAATTTAACAGCTTTTGTAAACTGCGGCTAGTTGAAAAACGGGTTAGAGTTCCTGTTGATAATATGGTACGAAAGGTTACACTAAAAGCAGTGATCCGAAAAGGAATACGAAATGTCTTATTGTTGTTTTCAAAATCATCAAAGCAAATTTTAATATCGGGAACCGCATTTGAAAACTTAAATTCAGAAGTTATATTTCAGTATCCTGAAATGAAACCAGATTAAATGAAGCTAAATTTTTATAATTTAACATCACGAAACGCAAACTCTAGACAGCCTTATTTCCATGACGTTAGTAATTAACAGCATGAATAAGTTGAAAACGGCGTAACAGCAAGAACGTTCGCAACGTAACAACATTCTTTCATTTCAGCGTTTATAAAAACTTAGTATTTCTTCTTTTCCATCCTGGGTATATATAAATTTTCACATATTTTACATTAATGCAACTTTCGATTCATTTTTAATCCTACCAAAAATATTTGGAAGCTTGATATTTAAGGATGAAATTAAGGATAAAAAATTCTGGTGTATCTAGAGTATTTCTTGCCAGTGTGGCTCACAAGAACCACAGAATGACAGTTTTAAAATTTTGGGTTGAAGAACATCAGAATTATATATGAAAAATAAATATTTAAAAATCTTTCGCTCTTCAACATTTCTAGTCGGAAAATCACATTTTTTGTTTCTCCGCGATTATTAAATTTATTTCAGATATATATTTCGTTGGCGAATTACATTTTTTGAAAGCGTTTCACATACATAAAAATCATTGGGTTCTAGATAATAGCTGCAGTTCTTATCTCTTTTAAATCTCAGTTTTTCAATAAGTTATTTCCTAAGAACTCTTCTTTCAATATATGTGGCAATGGCTCTGCTTTGCTATTCTGTAGCCGGAAATTCTTCGACTATATTTGTATGTTGTTATCGCATTTAAGTACTTTTCGCTATTATCATTTTCATTTTAACCGCTGAAGAAGCAGGTCTTATTTGACCTTCGAAATTATAACCCTGCAATCGGCTTTACGCCGATTCTTGATACTAATTATTAGTGTCTTCAAAATTTGCCTTTCGATTTTCAATTAGAACACAGATCAAAAACCAAACCTGTGCTAATACAGAAATATGTAGCAGAATAAGACACGTTTTGCATAGAAAAATTTCTTCATGTTTAAATGGTTATGGGTTTCTGTAAAACACTGTAAAATTTGAGATTTTTTCAAAATGTAGATAGACTAATCTTTATAAAGAATATATTGTATTTCAATATCATTCTTTATGATTTAATAGTTTTCAAAATTACACTCAACTAAACTTCATAATTAACACCGGAAAAAAATCAGCGTCATATATAAGCTATTACAAATTTCCATCAAAATATTTTGAGATATGAGATAAAAATTACATCGAATAGTTTCTGAATTTAATCAAATAAATATGATTTACAGAATGATTTCTTAACGTCAAGATGTTAAAAAAAGTTTTCATATGTTACATAAAAAGTTTGAAAAATTATTTTAAACATTTTTTATTTTATTTTTTAAATTTCTTACTCGATTTTTTGGTATGAAAATTTCTTAAAAATCCCGCTATGCGTTTGAATATTTTGTAATTCTTCAATTTAATTCAATTATAACTCAGCTAGTGAGAGAAATTTATAATGTATTTTATGAGTATTATTATATACTTATAAAATAGGCTGTATATACAACATATTTTATACTGTCGCATTTTTCCGCGCGTGCTCTAGTAGTGTAACAGATAGTACATCTTGTTAGCAATTCGAAAATTTTTGTTTTAAGTCCTGGCGGGAATATACCTGATTTTCCTTGTTTCCTGTTTCTTGAAAACTTGATGCCTCTATAGTATTTTCCGAACTAAAATGCGATGGACCATAATTCACTACCACTTGGATACAACTGACGTTCCTTTTCCCAGCCATTCTTTTAAGTGTAGGAGGATATAAGGAATTATCGTAGTTCCCTTTGTGTGCTCTGGTGGTCAAGTGGTAGCTTCTAGCTATTAGTAACTCTGTGTTTTGAACCTGGACAAAGTATAGGTGACCTTTCTAGGTTTCTTTTTTGCTGATTTAGTATTTGAAAAACAACACAATATTTTTAATGTCACTAACACATTTTAACAAACACATACGTACAAAATTAACATAACTGATACATGCTATGATATTTGAGTTTTAATGACTAGTGAAACTCAGCCATTTATTTATTTATTTTTTGTTTCAAATGAAAACTTTTATGCAACACATTAGTATTTTATGCAGTCATAGTGGCTTCTTTTTATCCTTTTTTAACTTGCAGTGCATCTCTGGCAGAGGAATTTTGCATATTATAAAATTTGTTTTTAATATTCAAATAATTACAAAAACATTCTATCCTCATTCAGTTTTATACAACATAAATTATTTTACGTAATGCTTGAGCAAAAGTTGACTTACATCACATAAAATTGGTTTTTCATCGAGTCCAGTGCATGTGAAATGCGTTAATATAACATGCGCGATATGATATAGGTAGTTTATAAAAAAACTGTAATTCGAAAGTTAAATTTTTATTAGAAAGATAATAGTAAAGCAATGGCAAAGTGTTTCCCTCAGTTTACTAACGCATGTATTTCATGGTAATTCTCGCACGTTGAATGTTCTGGGGAGAAAATATTCTTACACGCCGTTAACACTAAACCTGGATTTGGATTTTAAATTAAGATATCCACTTAATGCCAAAATCAGTGGCGGGTGGCATATTTTGTATTGATTACACGAATGAATTTCCAAACGCATGTAAAGAGGCTACACAATAATTACTACTAACATGCTAATCATGCAGTATGCTCTTATTCAATGCACCAACATAAAGTCAGTTCGCAACACGTAGATGAAACTAAATTCATCAAATTAAATTTTAGCTAATATTACAAATGAGCGACAGGACCAGAAATTAAAAATGCAAGATTCAGCACATACACCATCAGCTAAATCATAAAAACGTGCTCGTGAAAACACTTTTCTAATTCCTTAGCTGAGTAAATTTCTGCAATTCCAAAAGCAGTAGCTCTTTCAGAATTTCAAAAACGTAACTCCGAATGCATTGTCTTTAATCTTCTTATTGAAATTTTATGTTCAGGTAACAATCGCATTTCATTGTCTCTAAACAAATCAAATAAAATTTACATTAATCTATGTTTAAAATTCTAAGCAAGCATTACCAAAGCTTTTGTCATTTTAGTGGTCCTTTCTTAAGGTAAAATAACAATCTCCCTCGTTAGTCCTCTTCTTTGGATTTTTAAGAAAAGCTCTTAATTGAATATTTGCTTTGCGAGGATAAGTATTTTCATTTTCCTACGGGCAATTCATTAGAGTAATTTGAAAAAAAAATACTTTATTTTTTACAGAAATTTTGTATAAAATAAATAATATTTTTATGGATTTAAAATATCTGGTCTTCAAGACAGATGCTGTGCGAACACGTATAAGCGCACTCGAGGTATGATGTATGCACGGAAAGTAAAACGGATTGGCTTATTTTTAATAATTGATTATTTTTCATAAATACGATACGCCATTTGTGTTATTGTTTACACAATCGCTACGAATAGATGAACAGAATAGATATGGACACCAAAGCGTGATATTGCCCTTCCAATTTCCTGTGGCAAAAGTCATATGATGCTCCAGTGCTCATTTATAAATGCCGTTTTATGTGGTCTCCTATTTTCAGAACAGATGTTGACAATTCACTTAGCTGTAAATCTCCTAGATACATTAAAAAAATTGAGAAATTTTGACTTAATATTTTTGAAGAACTTTGAGTCTGTATGTTGCTTAAACTATTTTTGCACCATCTTAAGTATGAGCTACAGTTCCCCATTCTCGTTGTGATTGGATGCTTTTAGAATCTAGATAGGGAAGAAATTTGGGTTTAGTATTGCGATGACGATCACTGGTTAAAATGCAGTATACTATCTAACACGATTACTTGAGGTCATATGTCTATGCATTGAAGTGAAACCCACAGAAAGCAACAAAATGCAGATTCAAAATCCTCTGGTATATTTGTGTATAAACTGTTGCGTGCGCACGGTTTCGTAATGGACTGAATGCATATGTCGATAAAAAGTTAATAAAATTTATTCTTTTCGCAAGAAATAAAACAAAATGCTGAAATATTTCCTCTGAGATATTCGTACAATATCACAATATCTCAAACGTTAAACAGAACTCAATTCGAAAAAAGGGAAAGTTAATCCAATCTCACAGCGAACTCGCTACAACCAATGACAGCGTTAAATAAACAAATAGTTCGCTTAAAACAACAGCAACTGAGATGAGGTGTTTTAATTCGTAAGCTTTTGTAAGCTTTTTAATTTTTCACTAGAGCATTCTTTTAAAACCTATTTTCTCGATTTTTCGGGACGGCAACAGCAATTACGAGATATCTATTTATTAAATATTAAATGCACGTGCTCTTGTATTTATACTTTTCCGACTGAGCTTTCTCTTCAAATTCGTCTGCGTTGCACGGGAAAATAAAGCAATTTTAATTACAATTCTAAATAAATACAAAATCCGTAACGATATTTTAGCATGTAAAGCCAAAAAGCTAGATCATCAGCTCCAGATTGTTCGACACTTTTCTTCTCTAGCATACTATGCAATCTTCATTATCACTCTTTCATTTGTATTAATTATACTACAACAGAGGATGTCTTTGTGACTTGTACTTTATAGAGATACGGGAAGAGGATTCTTCAATTCAGCTCAAATCCTGGACTTATATCTGACTATATCAAGGCTGTGGCCCTTGCAAATCCTATCCTTTGTTTAAATTCTGTCATTATGAGATTTTCCTAACTTCTACGAGATGTAAGTCGATATTTAGTAACAAAATGACCTCATTTAAGTCGTAAATCTACACCTAGTAGTAATGTTACTGAGTTCCGTTTAGTGCTTGAGAAACGGTCTGGCTGTTAACCAATGTAAGCCGAACAGTATAATTTATATCAAATAGCCGTGAAACCCGCGGATGTTCTCCTTGCTTATTTGCAACTACATGTTTATCTTGATGTTTTTAAAACATCATCCAAGACCAGATAATATTCCACTTCTTACACCGCTTTTCTGTTTGCATAACTTTGGGCAAGATAGAGGGCGTGTAGCGTGTAAATGTACTGCCACAGAGATGTCAGAGTTGGTTCTCTTATGTTTATATACAGATCATCATTTCATTCTTTTCAGCCAGCGTTAAAGTAAGCCGTATTTTAAGTAGCGAAGCTTGTTTCTAAATAGTTTCTCTTGCAAACGCAAATGAAACTATATTTTTCACTTCTTTAAAAACCGCGCATATATTCCTCTTGTAGTAATAGTGCAAAGGGTGAGATATATAGTCAAAAGTAAGATATGAGAAAAGAAACAAAATGATCTTCTCTATACTAAATTTGTATATTTTTATGCCTTGCCCTACGAACGCACTTCAGTATTAGATATATTTTAACAAATTTCACCTAACATTTATGACCCAATTAATTATAAAGCTCAGTTATTTTGATGAAGCTATTGTGGAAGTTGCAAAGAAAGAGGAAGTATCTCATTGAGTTACATGATATCAGTAACAACCACATCCTGATATTATCAGCAGTGTGATTTGTGAGTATGTACATTAATATTAAATCCTAATACAAGTGTGATATTAGAGTAGTAGAACACATGCAAATAAATTATATTGAAATTCTCCAGTCCCTCCTAGATTGGTTAAGACAACCTTGTGTGCAGTTTTATACCATGGAGGGAGCGCGCAACAAACCTGCATCATGCATGAAACGCAAAAATTGCAAATTTGAAATGCAAATCATGAGATTATGCAAAAAGCTAGAAAACCTTAACGGCGAAAGCACATTACTGAAAAGAGTAAAGACACTTCGAAACAATACAAAAATACCGACTAAAATGCCGAATTTGCATTACGAAAACGTGTTTATTAATTTATTTTTGTGTCATACCTCAGAATAGAATGAGATGCTCATAACAGCAAGTTATAGAATATAGTGGCTGAACATTGCTATTTCGAATCCCTGCGAACGGGCTAGCTGTATGGCCGTTTTCGTGGTTTTTCCCATGTGTAAAGTGAATACGAACAGTTTCCCTTAGAACATCATCCACTAAGGCATCCCTCCTTAGGCACAGAGCCTTCGAATGTTTTGCTGTCACCAAATAAACCAGAATATAGTTGCAGGAGAATTACTACTTTCTGTGATGTTGGAGTCTAGTACTCTGCAACTGCAGCTTGCGCTGCTGCGAAAATTTGCAATCGATATGTCCAAGAGAACACACTCCACACAGAATCACATCCAACAGATACACAGAGCCACATGCAATTATCGATTGCTTTCACTCAGCAATGGCTAAGACAACAGGCATCTTGTGCACATCACTCTTAGTAATCTTACAGCCACATCACAAAAGCTCGGTCAGGAAACTGGTTGTGTTTCACAGCGCCAGTTATCCGCATGCAAAGTGTCATGATTTCTGAAACTCAAATGAATAATATCAACAAAGCGACTATCACGTCGGCTTCCCCTAACACTATCGCACGAGAATCAGTGCCTACAATGACGCATTTTACAACGTACAATACATCATTAAACGCATCAGTGGCGTGAACCGAATCAAAACGACAGGCCGCGAATATAGCTCAAAGCGCAACATGTTCGCATGAAGAACAAAATAAGGACAATAAGGCTCTAGAATATCTCTGACAGTATGCACAATATGAGGCAATAACAGGTTGGAAAAGGGAAAGGAAATATCACTGGCATAAGAAACATAGTTCAGAACTGACTATGCCATAATTTAAAGAGATGAACTAAGCAAGAACCTGTGGCTCCGTCTATTTTACCAAATATAGATAGATATTAGTCATCATTCAGAGGTAACAGGAAAATTGAGTTTTCCTTCCATCAAAAAGTTTTCCAATATACACCGAAAAGCCATTACATTATGACCACCCTCCATCTATAACAATGAGTTCGCCCAGGAACAAAACCACAGCGCGTGCGTGGCTGATATAGGAGTATATAAAGCGGCTTTGCCTTGCCTTTTCAAACATAGCGCAATTAGCGACATAATGGAAAAAGTAGCTGATTTATCAGACTTCGATGAAGGTCAAAACATTATGGTTCGGTGACTGGAAGCAGCAATATTAGAAACGTCGCATTTAATAGGCTGTCCACATGCAGTTGTTGCGAGCAAATATCGATAGTGATGTATGAAACGGTGAAACGACAAGTCGCCGGCCAGCGGTGTGTCGTTGACAGCCCATTTGATTCCAGAGGAGACTGGAGATTGTTACGCATTGTTTGCCGTGGTTGAAAAGCTATAGCAGCCGAAATCACCACCAGTTATAACAGTGGCGACCCAGACAGTGTTTCTCAACACACTGTGCAACATACATTGTTGCGTATGGGCCTACGCAGCTGGAGGCTGAAGCATGTTCCTGCTCTGACGGCACGTCATCGCCACCTGCGTCGGCAATAGCCCAAGAAACATCGGAATTGGGCATTCGAAAGTTGCATGGTCCGACTAATCACGTTTTATCACATCGATGGACATCGATGGGCATTTTAAGTAACTGGTTGTCTATATATACGGTATAAGGTATAAGCACATCGATCGATTGGTGTGTGCTAATACGTCGATTTCGAAACGAAACCCTGGTTCCCGGATGCACAGTTGGACGGAGACAAACCGCTGGCGGAGGTATTATGGTGTGGGCTATGTTTTCACGCAGCATGTTAAGACCCATAATCCCCATAGAACAATCCTTGACGTTAGTTAGCTACGTAAACATCGTTGCAGATCAGGTTCACTCATTCATGACAACGGTATTTCCGGCGGGGATGGTGTTTACGAGCAGGATAATGTACCACATCATAAGGGTCGAATCGTCAGGGAGTGGTTCGAGGAACATACCAGTAAATTTCAAGTCATGTCTTAGCCTCCAAATTCACCTGACATTAATCCAATAGAGCATTTGTGGTCCCACCTGGGAAAACAAATTCGTGCTGCCACGCTACCCCCTCGCAATGTGCGCGAATTGCAGGACCAGTTGGTGAGCGCTTGGTAGGAGATATCTTAGACTACGTATCAGCACCTTGTGGAGTCAGTGCCACGCCGGATGCTAGCGGTTTAGAGGGCTAAAGATGATCATGCATGTTATTAACAGAGTGGTCATAATGTAATGGCTCTTCGGTGTATACCGTCAGCTTGAAGTCATCCGTCAGCGATTTCATCTCTTTGAAGCATTCAGCAAACTGAAGTAGCTTGCCGAAGAAATTCGCTAATTTTTTCATCGCAAGTCCATGTTTCGGCGTCATTTCTGTTGAAACTTGCATAGAATCTTGTATGTCACGCGATTCTTTTCTAAGTGCTGTTTTTTTTTCCCCTAAGACTTTTTTTGTGTGTGTGTGTGAAATTTCGGATAGAATTTAGCATCTATTTTCTATCATCTATCTATTCCATCAAACTTCTTTTCTGGAATATGGTAAGAAAATGAGTAAAGCAAAACGAAAGTGAAACAAAACTGAAAATGTATTTAACATTTTCAGCAAAATGCTCGAAGTTGTAATCCAATTATTCAAAATTAGTCCATAACAAAAATATAACTGAAATTATTCGTAATTTTCCTGCTCTGTGAATATTCGAATTGCTGCAATATAGTTAGGGGTGCCTAACAATCGCACATCATTAGAAGCGTCTTTTGTTAATAATGAATCAAATGCTTATTAAAATTATCAATGTTTACATTATCTCATACCACTTTTACTTTTACTTTCTCATACACTTACACACTTACTAAATGATTAATAGAGACATAAAACACTTAATGGAATTAAGTTCTTCTTTCCACTTCTTCACATTTTAAGGTATTTTATCTAGAAATTGATATATTTAAATTAGTCTTTAAAATGTAAATTAAAGAGTTTAATAGAGACAGGATACTCTTTAACTGAATTTTAAAAGTTTAATATTTTAATTTTTTTTGACTTTTAACATGGATAGAGAACACAGATTTTAAAATATTTTGGAATAGGGATAAATCACCAGTGTTTTTGTTTTTGTTTTTGTTTGTGTTAGATGGGCCTGTCCTCCTTTAGCCATAAGGCCGTTTATTCGGCTAGGGGGACTGAGGACTTCGCCCTTTACATTACATTACATTACCACTTTTACTTTACTGTTTTTGAATTTAAAACCAGGTCTAAAAATCAGCTGAGTGCAATAATATTTTAGTAAATCTATTAAAATTTGCTCTTTTTGCTTTGTAAGTAACTAAAAAATTTGAAAGTTCAAAAATCAAACCAGACAGTTTCAAATTATAAGAAAAATAGAAGTTTATTTATTATTATTAAGCAAGATCTGTATTTCACTTCTACGAATTTAGTTTTATATAAGCTTTTTTTTAAATTATTATTTGCTCTTTGTAGCATTTTGTTCAAACTGATATGTACTGTTACGGATTTTGTACTTATTTAGCTATTTATTTAGAATTGTAATTAAACTTGTGCACGAGACGTGCAATGCAGCACGAGACATATTTGAAAAGACGAAAGCTACACTTGAAAAGTAAAAATAAAAGAGCGCATGCATTTAATATTTAATAAATAGATATATCGTAATTGCACTCTTTTGCTAATCAGAAAAATCAAGAAAATATATTTTACGAGAATATTCTCGTGATGATTAAAAAGCTTATAAAAGCCGAATTAAAACATCTCAGCTCAGTTGTGTAGTTAGTGCTATCACTGATTGTAATGAATTCGTTGTGAGATTGGATTAACTTTTTCTATATTTTGAATTTGAGTTCTGTTTATATCCTAATAGTTTAAAAACATAACTGCTGCGAGATATTGTGATATTATACGAATATCTCTGATGAAATATTTCAGAATTTTGTTTTATTTCTTGTGAAAAGAATAAATTTTACTAACTTTTTAACGACTTGTGCATTCAATCCATTACGAACCCGTACGCACGCAACAGTACGTTACAGAGGATATTGCGTGAATGTGTATAGTATAATTATAATTTCTTTCGTTCAAAATATATTAAATCTTTGCTCTGATTCAACATTAAAAATCATTTAAAATGGGAAACGTACGCAGTGATAATAAAAGGCATGTATTGCATATCTTATATTAATTATTCAACGAAAACTTTGCAGTGATAAATCACGTTCATGTGTATTCCCGATATATAAATATTTTATTGATAGATAATATTTTGTTGATTCTTGGTAGTTACAATCACTAATATTTCATCTAGACATCTAGACCGATAAATCGCAACAGGTGCTTCTAATATCCCCTTCTTAACCGATTTTCCGATACTTGGCCGAAGACTCATTATTTCTGCAGTCTTCATGCCCACTTTCGGTTCGGATGGGGAAAGAGGGCAATTAATTGAGCATGTAAAAACGAATCTCAGCGTCAGCTATTTGCAAGACGTCATCCAGAATACACCAGCTGCTTCTGTAAGACAAAAGAATTAGAAATGATACTTGATTAAGAAATCTCTGGAAGACAAAAGATTCTTACACCAGAAATGAAATTAATTAGAATGTACATTTATATAATATTCTAAAACTGCGGTCCGAATCATTATCGATTCAAATAAACTCATTTCATTAGGAAGTGCTTTGGTTTGTTTTAAGCAGGGTGGAAAGTAATATATACGGGTAACATATTTTGCTTCTTTAAAGAGCAGAAAATAAGTTTCATATAATATCTACAAAGTTAAACGCCCGAAAAACAACATGTTTTTATTATAAACTAGTGGAAGTACCCGATGCCAGATTGAGAGTAATCCATCTAATAACAGAGAGAACGACACCGTTGTAATCCTTCTCTGATACGGATGCAAAAAATACGATTCATAGTCATACATTTTTCAGTCTGATGCGATATGAAACCCACGTAAAAAATTTCGATAGAAAAATAAACTAATTTTCTCTCATTGTATTAAAAAAATGACATGCAGTTTTTAATGATATTCATTTTTCTAATCAAATGGTCGTAAAAATTCCAATTCCATCCAATATTTCCCCTATATTCAATTTTAGTCGATTAAATGTGGCAAAGCATTTATCATAACTGATCAGATATTAATAACGCGAACAAACAAATAAACACATAAACAGACATCCTTCTTTACATGTATAGACTTTGTAAAATTTATAAATTTTTGATTAACAAACTCTACGATTTGAAAGCAACTGTACGATTTCAAAGGAACACAGTAGCAGCACTTTTCGAAATAAAGGCATTTTTATCTCCAACGCGAGAGACTGTTGCCACTCGGAAAAATAAGTGAGAAATTAAGCGCTTTTAGAGTTTTTAATTAATATTTCGGCTGATTAAAATCGTTCAAAGATGGGAATAGCCGAAATGGCTTCCCACGAATTTTTGGAATCGAAAATAATGTATTTGATGTTTGGCTATTTTTATTTCATTATAAAACTTCGAAATTTTTCATTAATAAAGTCTAGGATTTGAAAGCGAGCAGTGGCAAAAACTTTCGAAATAAAGCTGATTTTCATCTCCAGCTTGCGAGACTATTGCCACTCGGAAAAATGAGGGCAAAAATGATCGTTTTTCCGAGTTTTTAATTAATGTCTCTGATTTTAGCTCCTTTTTTTAGAAAAAAATGGACGTCGAAAGTGGACGAGAATTGTAGAAAGTTTGGTGATGATAGCTATAGTAATGACTGAGTTATTAGAGGACAACCAAACACACAGACTTTCTTCTTTATATATATATAGAGAGAGATAACCAGTTATTTCATTTTAATTCTTTTATTTCAGGCTTTGTTAAAATGTATGTTAGGGAAGAAATAATATCACGAGTAGATATTAATTTTTATGAATTATTTCCTTTATACGCTTTTTTTCTTTGAATAAGAAGCAAAACGACCGCCCGGTGGCGAAGTGGCTAACACGTCGCGCAGTTGCACCACAGCCCCCGGGTTCGATCCCCGAACTGGGCAAGGTTGACTCCGCCTTTCATCCCTTAAGTGGGTGGATAAAATGAGTACCAAGTTCGCTTGGGAACTAAACATCGGGGTACTGCGACAAGCTGCCCACTTGTCCAGGGCATTTGCTGATGCACTCCGGGGCCCAAAGGTCAAGAAAGCAGAAAAAGGGCACTGCAGGCCGTGGCCCACTGGGGCTGTTGCGCCACTGAGTTTAGTTTAGTTAGATATTAATTAGTGAGTTTGAAAAGGCAACAAGTATTCTTGTGATTGCTAGCTACCAAACGGTATCGTGCATCCGCAGTGTCAGGTAGCTGGTCAAGTGGAATAAACTTCTATTTTAGTGAGCCTGAATTTCGTTTTTGGCTAATAGTTTGTTGGGAGATAGGATTAGCCTTTTTATAATTATTACGCTATATTTTCAAACCATAAAGCTCATTTCCCAATGATCAGATTTCTTAGTTGAACAAAACCTAAAAAAATAATGGTACAAAAATGTAGGCAATGTTATATAACAGCAAATGATTTGCTAACGGTGATTAAAGGCGATCTTTACACCATACTACGTTTAAGGAATTTGTATTAATACAACATTATAAGGAGGCACTCGTGATTTAACATTTCACTGGCATACGATGAAGCGAATGCAGATCTAACAGCATTTAATAACTTCGGGTTGTGGAGAAAAGCACTGATCTCCGATGTTTTAAGGGGTCAAAGATTGAAGGTGCTACATATATGTAAGGATGATAGCAGAAACTTTCAGTGTTTATTTAAGAACCGTTAATGTTCATTGAACTGAAAAGCTCAAGAAAATTCTTTTGTTAATTAATTACTTTAAAAGATTTTTTTGTGCTTAGAGTTTTTAAAAAGCAACAAAAATAGTATCTATATTCTGTCTAATAAATAAACTACTAAATATCAGAAGAAAACGCTTAAAGCTATTGTTTAAAAAAGGCTGTTAAAGCAGATTTTAGACCCCCTTTGAGAGTGATCAAAATATAAATATCATTTTCGCCCACCTATCTATGAAATACGGTCAAAGCTATATAAGTAGTAGTTTTGTTTTAAAGAATTAAAAAAAATAAAAAATTCAGCATAACGGTACATATTTTTTTCCTACAGCTCTATTCGACAATTAAACACTTGAAGTTGCTTTAGAATTCCAAAGAGAAAATATATTGCGAAGACTTTCGAAACTTAAAATAATATACGGTAAAGAGAATGTAAATTTGAGCGGTAAATTTGATGGATAATAGTACATTGTGTTGAGACATTAAAACGGTAATCAGATGAAAGCAAGATGATAGCAGGTATGAAATTGAAGGGGTAACTTCCGTTTCTGCTAGGAAGTGTATTGATCAATCACGACTCCATGAATATAGTGTATGGAATCAATAGTTTGCATATTAGGTCTATGACAGATTCTTTTTCTTTCATGATCAATGAAATGTTTATGTTCAAAATATGTATAAAAAAAACGTGTTCTATATCTCTTAGGAGCAACATTTATATTATTTTCCAAGACGTAGGTGAATTTTCCTACGTATATTAAAAATTTACATATCACTTATTTTTGGAAAATGTTTGTTTTTTGCTGAATGATCTTAACAATATTTTTGAAATGATATATGAATACAAAGTGTATTCTTAAAACATACTTATAAAATTAAACGTATCGAACTGTGTATTAGTGAATACTATGGCTTAAAATACTTCCTTTATACATCATACTGAATTAGATGCCATTCTTACTTTTAGAAACAGGCTTGGTATTTGTTTCCCAGAGCGCTGTTATGTTGAATATCAGGAAATCTTCAACCCTTCAGAATAGCTTTAAATTTTGCAAATAATCAAAATAATAAAAGAAAGTCAAAGGAAGAGAATAGGTGACATGACCTAATGAAGTCGTTCTACATATTCAACTGATTTAATTAGAAAGTCTTGCACAAAATGCCTTTATAGCTAGGAATTTTCTTGCAAAGACACAGTGTCAGACAGAGACAAGCATAAACATCGTAAAAGTGATTTTCATTTCCAATTATTTAGTTTAAATTAGTCTATCCGTTTCTTGACTAAACCGTTTGTCTTTAGCCATCAGTTTCATATTTAATCGTCCCCTGCACCGTATTGTATCTCATTTCTGTTAACACTGACATCTGTCATGGTTACTTTTGTCTTCAGGATTAACTGTCACATCCTTTAGGAAAGAATATCTTTTGCTTACCAAACATACTACTTTTTTTGCAGTTGTAGTATATAAGATGCATTATGCAGTACTGGAAATGAACATCACCTCATATTCTACCAACATATTCAGGAACAAATGTATTTTAAACACAAATGTAAATAATACGCGCTAATTAGTAATAGTCATCTTTATTAATACAATTATCACATAGTTTATTAAAACCTACTGCTAACTGTACTGTATATTTTATGTTATATTGTACAGATTGCAATGTTCAGCCGCAAATATGTTTTCAAATGTATACACTAAGCCCCAGAGTTACGTAAATTATGAATTCTATAAACTTTTACGTATTAATGTCACTAAATGGTACAAGATAAACATACGAAATCTAATGTGTGCTTAAATTAGTTTCCTCCAACACTAAGGCTTTTCATAGGCAAATTTTCCAAAGATTATGTAGTTTTTTTTTTTTTAATCATTAAGATTTTTGAACTTAAAAATTGCTCAGTGTCCTTTCCAGGATTCGAAATCTGTACCTTTCAATTACTAGTCGGCCGTGCTTTCAATTACATCACGAAGGCCAGCAGTAAACAAAGAGAAAATAACTTACAACCTATATTGACAAAGTCTAAAAACTACTTATTTAACATGGGCATGTCTTGAAGAAAAACATAGCATTTACAATCGCACTTATAAAAATAGTAATATATTTATTTTCAGTATAACTTTTGAAGTGTCATATTCATCATATCTTTTGCCTATTCAGTACGATTACAACAGAACAAAGTACTCAAAGAGAGAGAAGCACATTAAAAGGGTAAGCTATATTTGGAAGCTGTCATGCTTCAAAATATAGCTATCCATTTTTGGAATCGATGAAAAATATGATTTTATAACTTCATCATTCTCATATTCGGAATGAAAGCAACAGCTTCTTAAACCTGTTTTAAATTTAATAAAAAAATAAATTTTAACGATAATAAAGGTCACACATAGCACAACCAGAAGAATAGGGTGGATGTTCTACCACTTTGATGTGTTTTTCTTCTTAAAATTCGAGTATCAACCTTGTTGACGATTACCATGGAAAACCATGAGTAATCTAATATTTACTTCTTGAAGAATTTCTCGAAGACACATAGTGATGTACCAGTTAACTGTAATTGACTCCTGTCACTCTAAATTCATACTTTAGCCAGTCCTGTACTTTTGAAGAAAATAGCATACATTACGTTTTTCATTGCTTGTTGTCTTTTCACTGTTGTTGGCTAGGGGTAATCTTTAATGACCTATAATTTATTAATGTGTTGGGATATCAAAAAACGGTATGTATGTTTCATCAGCAGGTAAGATTTTATAAATAATGAGGTGTCTATCATCATTAAGTAGGCTTTCTTTACTGATTCTCACGCTTTCCTGTTATTAGCGTTTTGTTAATTTATGTTATTTTGTTAATTAACCCAACTGCAAAATAAATTTTTTCACATGCAGCTCTTTGTGTATAATTATTTGCATAATTAAGGCGTCAATGTTAAATTCCTTCTGTATCATTTGGTGAGGACAGCGATTATCACTGATAGCGATTATGGCTGACATATTTTCTGAGACTATAGCTGATAAAGGACTTCCTGTACGTTCTTCATTCAGAAGGAAATGTTTATGAAATTCCGTAAACCATCTGAATAAAATTGAGGAGATGCAGATTCATTTTCATGTGATAATTATAGACTTTGAAGGCATTCTTCTTAATTTAGACAAACTTTAAATTTATAGAAAATCACAGCATGATAATGTTCTCGTGTAAACTCCATTTTCAAAATTTATTTTACATTAGATGGATCGCAATTATTGCCGCAAATTATTGTCTGCAGACATAAAATAGTTCACATTTACATATCTAGCAAACAATTGTTTTTAGAGCATATTGTCTGCCTGTCGAAACTATTTCAGAGTTACTTACGTATAACTCGAAGTTTAAGTAAGTTAAATTTGTTAATTGCTTAAGTTAAACTTCATGAGAAATCGTAATATTTATTATATGCATGTATACTGTTTACACGGTGTTATTTGATAAATAAAATATAATGCAGCCCTATTTGCTCGGATAAAGATATAAAAACATTAATAATATCCAAAAAATATACATGAACAAACTGAAATATCAGTTTGCAAACGAAGAATGTTTCCTGACAGATAAATTTGTCTCTTTATTGAGAGAGCTGACGCTGGATGTGAGTGATTGGAAGAAAAAATGCTAGACAAGTTCTGTCTTCGAGATGTTGCGGTATGAGAGTAGTCGGTTCCTCTGAGTTGGCATTTTGATATTGGCGTGAGTGCAGTCTCACAAATGGTATAATCTAAGTTTTATAAATCTATGGTATCTAAGTTTTGCTTTCTCCCATCGTAGATGCTTTTACAGTAATCATATCAGAATGGATACTCTGCTAAAACTCTCGAACCATTGAAGGGTATTATGCCGGGCTTTTCTTATAAATCTTCATGTAAAGAACTAGCTTTCTCCTGAATAACCATAAAAACTTAACAAAGCCGTATCTGGATAGTCGATTGAATAAGATAAAAATTTCTCCAACTCTGAAATCGAGCCCCATATATTCTTAGAAATGATTGTGCTTATCAATGTTTCCGCAATTTTTTAAAAATGCTAAATTTGTCCTTCACTGTCACATTCAATGCCGAATTAGATCGATTCATATCTTGAAATCTTGTTCACATAGCTTTCCCGTTCTTGTACATTTGACTTATTCTCAGTATTTCTTTTATTGTAATTCCTTTTTATTAGATTTATAACCAGTGCATTTAGTTCCGCACTGTGAATCCATTTCAAGGGTAAATGAACAAAGAACACTAACGATGGTAAAGAAGTGTTTACGAAGTCTGTTTCTTGTTGGCAGGTTTCAATTTGATTGCTATGGCTTTGAGTTATTAAGTAACAGTTTAGGCAAGTCGGAGGATTACTGGGTTGCAAAATTAAACTAAACAAAAATATTTTAAAATAAATTACTCAAAAATTCTAGTGCTTCTGAAGACCAAGGACCCGATCGCCCTCGAAATCTGCAGTTTTATTCTGGACTTAATTAAGGTTACTTTTTGCCTACTTTCTGATTTACATCATCAGTCATGTTCAAACGTGCATAATTCCGTCCTTACGAGATAATTATGTCACGGAGGCACTAGCGGGATAATTCTGATAAATAAACCATCGGCTGCTTCTTGTGTATAATAGGGTAGTTACATATGTAGATCCTAAAGGAAACAAAAAGAAAAATGCTTATTTCGCTGCAAATGTTATTCATGTAATTTCTTTTTCAATGAATAATCTAATAGTTTTAATAAATCATAATAATTTCAGTCCATAAATAATAAACGTCTGTCACTGAATAATCTACTAATTTCCGTGTAATAATTTTCAAAGTTTATTAATTTCTTTCACTAAGTAAACTTAGAATGACAACGAGCGTTTTTTACAAACTTAAAGAAGTTAATTTTCGGTTAAGTGGAGGTGGCCACTAAATTGGAAAAACGTTACAGTTCCACGCTCTCTCAATAAACCGAAATCAATTGCAAGAAACATTTTTGTTAAGGACCTGGAAAATAATAACAATAAAGAAGATTCTCAAAATTTAGAGTCTCTGACTTCGGTATCAAATTTGCAAATGCTTTTTGGCCGTTCAAATATCCATTCAGTGAGCAAGAATATATTTAGTGCTTTCCGTAAAAAATCATCTAATAGATAAATTTGTGTAAAATGTCAATAACTGAATTAAAATCTTAATTCCATAGTTACTGCAATTGATTAGATATTCGATTTGAATCAACATAATTTAAATTTTAATTTTGCATAGATTATATTTTTCGTTTTCTATTTTTTACTGAATGAGTTAAAATAAAAACACTTTCAAATACTGAATTATTGGTATTTTGAACTAGAGGATTGTCTTAGACTAACAAATTTATGGACTATTAAACTATTATGGAAATAGGATTTAATAATCCTAATAAATTCAACGTCCGCAAATGAAATATTCCTTTAAACAACCCTTTCAATGACATTTCTAGCTTAATAGGAACTCTCTTAGAATGCTCGTTAATGCCTTAAGTGACAGCATAGGGGCATAAATAATCCCACGATACATATTTATATATGAATATGCACATCCTTCGTGGGATTATTTTATCAGGTTAACATAAGAAAATATTTTATCTTAACGCTTTTATAATATAATTTTGATGGCAATGATTTTAATATGATGGTTTTATTTCATATTTTCGTATTTTTCCTTTTCGAATGATTAAGCTTGTTAACTTTGATATCACAATGCGTTTCCCTTCATGCTTTCGGAGAAAAAGTCATATATTTGCACACATAATTTTATAGAACATTGCCCACATAGTGCAAAAACATCCTGGGGATATCCTGAGTATGTTGCTCGCGGGATATGCGCACATCCTCAGGACATCGCGGAACATCCCCCGAACATCGTAAACACATCGTCCTGACTGCTTAATGTCACATCCCAGTATATCCTCAGGACATCCTACCTAAGTCCCATCGACAGCGCACAGGATGTTATTAGGATCTGAAATCCTACTTACTACATCCTCAGGACATCCCGGGATATCCCATTAACCTCCTAAACACATCCCATTATCTACGTCCAATAGACAGCGTATGGGATGTTATTAGAATTTAAAGTTCTACTTACTACATACTCAGGACATCCTGTAATATCCTAGTTTCCTCCTATACTCATCCTTCTGAGTGCTTAATTTCACATACCAGTATATCCTTAGGGCATCCTATTTAGATTCCATCGACAGCATATTGGATGTTATCAGGATTTGAAAAACTAGTTTTTATATCTCGGAATATCCCCATAACCTCTTAAATACATACTCCTGACTGCTTAATGTCACATCCCAGTATATCCCAGGAATCTTCCTTACATTCCAGTGACAGTGTGCGAAGGTGTTATGATGACTTGAAACCTACTTATTTTCCACAGATAGTCTCAGGTCCTCCTTCTATGGTTACTATGGAAAAATAAGAAATGTTAAGAATATTTATACAACTTATTTTTAAAATTTTAATTTAAATTTATTTAATAATTTTTAAATTGATCTGAGCAAAGAAAGTAAAATGAATTATTAATACAAAATATTATAAAAGAAAATTTTTCTTTAAAATATCAAAAATCTTTCGATCATTTTTAACCATTCAATAGCCCAAAACGGAATTCTTCAATATATTCATAATTAAATTATTCTACAAAATCAGTTCTGACGTCAGCTAATTTGTATTCAAAATTAAATAATAAAATTAAGCATTTAATAGCCTTTAAGTAGTAGACCAGATATGTGTAAATTTTGAAATTCTGAACTTAAGTCGGTTATGTTGATTGAATCATTATTGATGACTACAATGTGATTGAACAGTTCATGAGTTCGTCTTGCTATTTGCTGTAATGGAGCAGATTTTCAAATCAGTTTTTTTTTTATGGAAGACATATAGCTTTCAAATTTAAATGCAGTGTAATTATCTAACGCCCCAAACATTTTTACATCTTCGCAAATATGCAGTAGGCCGTGAATATTATGAGAACTATACTTTTTTCCATAACAAAGCCCAAAATTTATTACGAAGCGATTTAATAGAGACTGTGCGTATTCAGAATTGTCGTCTCATTTGGTATTTCTTATAAGAGTCTAATTGAAATATGAAGTAGTAAAAAATGATCATATGGCTTTTTGTTTAAAATTTCTTTTAAAACAATTGGGCCAGTGTACAGTAAAAACTGGCGGTATTCTGTAGCTTTTCAATGTTTCAATTTTTTTAGGGTGCTTAGTTTTCTCGAAAATTCAATTGGTACATAAGGCTTTAAACTAGTCAAATTTTTTAAAATTAATTCAACATTTTTATGTGGTAATCGTGCTAGTAAGCTGCCTCCACCTATCCAACGATTAATCATTTTTCGTACTTTTCCTCCGAAGCACACAAGGCGCATAAATTCTAACGGAATATTTATTGGTTCTATATTTGGAATATTCCTTAAAATGGGGTAATCATTGTAGTAATCGTAATCATTGTAGTAATCAGTTCTTCTTGAGACATGAAAAATTGGTATTTTGATGTAGTTCACCAAACAGATCCTGGAAAACGTACCCTGTTGTTAACATACATGCCAGCAATATTGCACTTCGAACAACTTGAATATCCAATATGACCTTTAGTACACAAAATATATGATTTTGCTGGCGCGTCGTATACAATAATATTCACAGAAAATTTTATTTTATCTTTACTTCCAAAGTTAATACCTTCATTAGATAATTTCACAGTTTCGTCCGTAAATTCTTTAAAAAAATTCATGAGCTTTTAGTTTTGAACTAACTTTCTAGTAGAAGTAATATTCACAAAAATCGGGCAGAGTGAATTATTATTTGATTTGAATATCAATAAACCATCAATATTTATTGCTATTTCTATACGAGATAACTGAGGCAAAATTTGAAGGCTAAGCATTTTTTAAATTTGATTTTCTAAGCCGAAGTTTCCGTGTTTCCATTCCCCATTCCTTTTATAAAGGAATTCCTAGGAGTGCTTACAAGTGTACGCGCATCACTTGGTAATTTGTTAAAGCATTTATGATTCTTTAGGATTTTTAATAATGCACTCAAAGCATTCTGGTTGATTTCGAATTTTAAGCTCCATTCCATTAATTCCAGAAACGAGTTCTCACAAGTAGTGTGATTTGAAACATTATATGAAATATCTTTCGTTTCCCTTTTCTGTTCGAATGAAATAGATTCAGTACCTGTCTTACCAACTTCAAAACAAGCGTTACAGATCAAAGTGCAAGGTTTATGAGTTTCATATTCCGAATCATAGTTTGAACTGGAACTTAAAGGATATTTGCTAGCGCGAAAATTCGCTACAGGTTTTTTTACATAATTAAATGCTACTTCATCTTCTGATGAATCCGATAATATACATTGATTTATTTTCCTATAAATCTGTCTTTTAAATATATGAGATATTTTTTTTAGTTCTGATTATTTTTGTGGAATAAAGGAAAAGTTTAGGAACTTACTTTTCGCACTCTTTGAATGAAAATCGTTCTGTAACGCCTGTTTGTGAAGTCAGCTCCTAACTGGAACAGAATTTGGAACGATGGCAGTTAACGTTTAAGCTTCAGCAGAATAGCTGAATTTAGAAATCAAAAAGTAAATACGTGTACTTTTCCTCTTTGTGCGGTTCTTCAAGGGTATCACTGTTACGGAGCAATTAATACCGTTGGGGGGCATTCAGATTTCAGATGAGCTTTCCGTTTCTGCGTTCTTTGTCATGAAGTGGTGGTCCATTGTAGGGGATGCGAAGAAGGGAAAGCCGCATAAATCAAAGACGTTTAACAAAAGAGAATTTCCTTGGGGCATCAGCTGCAGAAAAAACGCTTAAAGGCGTTACATTCTGAGCAGAGTTCAGTTTCTCAAAAGCAAAGAAAAGGGGCAGTTTTACGAACATTGATAATAATGGAAGCAAAGATTTATTTGGATTTTCAACTTCAATTGTTATTTACAGCATAAAATAAAGTAATAAAACTGCTGAGTTTAAAGAATGCGTTTAATATGAAAATTATTTTTTTAGTTTAAAGTTTGAACATCTAATCTATTTAATCCGTTATCTAATTTTGAGTTTTTATAACAACATTTAACTTTGTGTTATTTACCTTAAAGAAACGTGCTTTCTGAATTTTCCGGATGTTACAATAAAAGCAGTAATTATTGTTAAATTATGAGGAGGCATTTTTGTCGGCATAACATATAAGATTGCAAAGTGTTGGATATATTTTTTTCTCCCTTTGTTTAGCAAAGACCGGATGATTGTATGGCTAAAGAGCTCTTTGAGGTAGCAAAGTGAGGTTTGAGGAGAGTAAGAACTTAATGTTACTTCTTCCCATTCTTAAACCTCATTTTCCTATTATAGAGAGGTAAAAAATAAGCTACTTCTTACTTCAGTCGTTTTGAGAGACTAAATGTCATTGTTAAAGAACTTACCAGAAAATGAACGAAGAAACGGCAATAAATTTTTTTGCCCAATAAAATTATTCTTCTGTTTATAAATTCAAATTAAAGCAAGTTAAAGCTTTTACAGACTATATTTTAACTGCGTCTGTGAACTAAAATTTCGTGGGTTAAAAAACATTCTTGTTACTTATTACTACACAGCACTAAACATCATTCATTACTAATGTAATAGTGTAAGAGATCAAAAAGTACTTTTTTCTTCTGCGGTTTCAAAGTACAGTTATTTCTATGTCAAAAACTAGCTAATGGAACGATTTTTGGATCTAAATCCTTTCGGTAATAAGTTTTGCTCTAAACGTTTCGATGAATTTAACAGAATACTTTTATAATTCGATGTAAGTAAGTGCATGGTTCAGCCATGCCTTCATGCCCCGCATGCGTATTTCCAAGCAACTAAATGCTACATTATTTCTAATTAGTGCCGCAGAGACGGGAAAATGGTCAGTGACTGATTGCCGTTCCGAAGGGCCAGGTTCGAATACCGGAGAAAGCATAGATGTAAATTGTCTGTACCCTCATAGGAGGCAACGGTGGTTCATCTATTACCCTCATAATAAAGTGACCACCACTTCCGGTCTTAACAGTGACCATTGCCTATAATGGCTAGTGCCAGCCACTGGAAATTAAAAAACTATATAATTTTTGATTATCTTGATTTAAGGAGCTATGGCAAAGCACTCCAGGGCAGTCTAACAAAGGAAAGGAATATTTTTACTAACCATTTTTTCTTTTTAAGAGAGATTGGCTCGTTTATACGCTATATATAGGGAAAAAAAACATGAAAAATCTCATGCAACCAGTTCGTTGCCCAGAATCTGAATTTTGTCGAACTACCAGAGTTTAGAGTTTTAATTCTCTGCAGCCTGAAGGTTTATATACTTAAAGCACAATAAATCATGGCCATCTCTTCTTAGGATAAATGTCTTCGTGAAAGATTTGAGCGAACCTGTAACATAAATAATGTTTGGGTTCAAAGATATTAGCAAAATATCTAAAATAATGTTTACAAAATACATTATGTAGCAATTAGTATTTATTCTTAAACACACTTTTGATATGAAACTCAAACGGCTGAAAACACGTACATCTAATTTGTAAGAAAATGCTCTGATCACTAGACACTGTGAAACAACAACAAAAATTTGAAAACATTTCGAGTTTTACTTACAGGCAACATATACAAGACAAAAATAAGTGTAAGCATAACAATTAAAATTTTATATGCAAAATATCCACAGAGTAAGATCTTGATTCTTACAATTTGATTTGCGTGCGGTGCAAGGTTATTTTAATATTTTCAGATATGAGCTTCCATAAAAATCAATGAATTTAATGATTAACCCCTCCGGCTCTGTTTCAACTCGTTCTAGTCGCTAGGGAGGCTACTATTAGAGTGCTTGACTACCCCTTCACAAGCACTTCAAGAAACATGTGAATTTAAAATACATTTGAAAATTTAAAAACATGATCACTTTTAATGATTTTAAGGGAAAGAAAGTACGAAAATTAAGCATACGAATTATTTGAAAAATAATCACTTTTTTTTAGATACTTAAGAAAATTTTCTTTCTGCGCTGTTAGTCAAATTTTAACTCATATGTGGACGCATAGATAATCAATTAAAGTTTGATTAACATTAGTTCTGTGATTTTAATAATTTTTTAATAATTTATAGTAGATGCAAGCAATTATATAAATAATTTATCTTATATGAATGCAAATGTTTTCGCGTATTTTATTTATAAATGTAGGAAATATTTTAAGAATAGCTAATTCATTGAAAGCCCTTTTCAGATTAGCTACAGCCATAAATTAACAAAAGTGTCAGGAAAAGACATTAAAACTAATAAAAAATAGAAAGTCTATACTATAAAAATATATTTTCTAAATGTAGTTCAATACGCAATTCTTAAAAAAAAATAAAGAGCTTGCGTATGCTTTCGTATTAGCGAAGTCGAGCTTTGAATTCTCTGCTCATCTTAAGATGGGCGAGAGTAAATATCCTCAGTACAATTGACAACAGAAATCCTTAGTAGTATTTCATATGTGCATCCTCAGAATGATAAATGATAAAGTCCTGAAGATATCTGAGGAAAACATCCTCAGGAGATCTTCATGTATCCTGGGACATTGCGACTTGAACAGGACATCGTTAAGATGTTGATTTACAAAGTACTCAGTATATCTGAAAATCAACATCCTCAGGAAATCTTTTTATATCCCGGGACATTGCGACTTGAACAGAACATCCTTAGAATGTTGACTTAAGAAGTCCTCAGGATATCTGAGAATCAACATCCTCAGGAAAACCTGTTTCCCGGGACATTGCGACTTAAATAGGATTTCTGAGGATGTTTTGTGTTATGGGGGTATTATTATAGAAATTTTTAAACTGTTCCGAGCTACGAGTTAGTGAAAGTCTTTTCAGTAACTATTCTAGATAAAGAGCAGGAAGAAACTGCCAATTTATTAAAATAAATAACAGTTCACAGAAAAGTAAATAGCTATAAACAGTTCAAGGAGAATGACGGAGAAAAGACAATTTCTCCTTAACACGCGAAGAATATCTTAATCACAGATAACCCGCACAAATTAAATCTTAAAAAAATGATCACTGCCCAAGAACCCAATATAATCGCTCATTTCTTGCAGAATCTTGTTATTTTGAACTATCAAGTGAGAAAAAGGCCTTACTAAGCCAGGGAAGTTCTCCCATGGGCGTGAAGAATTAGCACACAGGGAAACTCTTTAACAAAAATTCACGCACTTCGTGCTCACAATGACATCGACTACTTGCGGTGAGAATTTAAGAATAAATTAAGAATAACTTAAATGGCAAAGAGTAATGCGGGTCTACTTAAAACTAATATGTTGACGCAGCAACCTACACCGGCGATAGACTTTTAAATAAATGGCCAGAAGGCGTATCAGCAACTAAGAGTAATAGCAGGAAGAACAAAACAGCAACATGAGCTATGCTAGCGAAATCACGCTCTGACTAACATTCTCTTTTCGCCCGTTTGGATAGTTTTCTTCACTTAATTTGCATCCTGGAGAGGAAATGCGAGGGAAAATTGAGGAGTTCAGAAAAGAGTAGAAAAATTAGAATAACTGGTTATTCAAACTAACGAAATCCCAATACATATATTAAAATTACAATACCTTTCTTACAAAAAAGGAAAGTATCCTTGTTTTTTAATGTACACATGTGTCATGTTGAAATCATTTTTATTGCGATACATTTCAAATTTATCCGAAAACTGTGATGCAACAGCTTGCATGTGTGTTCTTGCTCCAAATGTGCATACTTTCACTTGAGCATGCTTGTTAACAGTTAACTACGGAGAAAACTCGCCCGTTTAAATACTCATCTTCACTTTAACTTTTTGCATTCTGGAGAGGAAATTGAGGAGTTCAGAAAAGAGTAGAAAAATTAGAATAATTGGTTCTTCAAACTAAGGAAATCCCAATACATATATTAAAATTACAATACCTTTCTTACAAAAAAGGAAAGTATCCTTGTTTTTTAATGTACACATGTGTCATGTTGAAATCATTTTTATTGCGATACATTTCAAATTTATCCGAAAACTGTGATGCAACAGCTTGCATGTGTGTTCTTGCTCCAAATGTGCATACTTTCACTTGAGCATGCTTGTTAACAGTTAACTACGGAGAAAATTCGCCCGTTTAAATACTCATCTTCACTTTAACTTTTTGCATTCTGGAGAGGAAATGCGAGGGGAAATTGAGGCGTTCAGAAAAGATAACAAAAATTAGAATACTTGGTTATTCAAACTAAGGAAAACCCTACATTCTGTATATAATCCTGAAATCTGTGAATAAACTGACTCTCAGTGCACAGACGCAAGTTTTTATATGTGGTTGCTTGGCCGTCTGGAAGCTTCGGTAAAATTCGTCTTCTTAGGGCTCGAAAAATGTGTTTTATTTTTTCGGAAATTTTCATTTAGCCGTCAAGTGTACGAGAAATTTTCAAATATAGCCAAATTCGCAGCAGTACAACCAGTTCTTGTGAAGAGAATTTTTGCCTGTATCTTGGCTTTTTACTGAGTTATTTTCAAAACATAAATGTTGACAGTTTCAGAATTACAACATCTATAATGTTACACATGATATAAACGCTTACAAATAGAATTTGTATCGATAAATTGACTATTACATAATAGGTACCGAATAAACAACAAATAAAAACACAACATCACGTTATAAAAATAATCAAAACCCGAAATTCTTTCAAGTAAAGACAATTATTTACATAAAACAGCAAAAATGTATTCTGTATGAGGAAAATCATATTCTGTATATTTTGAGATATTTGAAACTATATACTATTTAGCTTCATATATATTTCTGAGACCACTTCTCAAATTACATCTTAATACTCCGTATGCCACACATGTTTGTAGTAAGAACATGAGAAATAATTTGGGCAGAAAATTATGATTTTATATAATGTAATTTAATTACATAAATGAAAAAATGGAAAAGCATTTTAATTTAATAATTTAAATATATTTAGTACACATTAATTCCATGGGAAAACTAATTATCGCTCTAATTATAAAACATGGAGATTTTTACAATTATTTTCTATGTATTTGTTAATCTACGAGCATACAGCAAGCTTACACATAAGCAAATATTCTGTCAGTTGGTTGAAGGTATTCACGCATTATCTGTTGCCATCTGTTAATAGCCAAATTTAATCATTGCTTCTTAAATCTTTCTCAATTAATTATATTACGCTTGGTTACATAACTGAGTTTCTTGCCATATTACATGCTTGGCTTCCAGCACTTCTTTTTCTGCTGGCACTTTCTTCCTCAACGAAAGAAGGAAGATACCCGACGAAGAAGTGATGAGTGGATTGCAGCTTCTGTTTAATGGAAAAAGCAGCGGAGCGAAGTATTAACGAATATTTCTTCATAAAATTTGGCACAGTGTTTGAAGATCAGAGAAACATATTTGTGTCCTTTGTATTTGATTAAGATAGCCACAGATGAAAATAAAATGTAATATTTATTCAGTAACTCAATCTTTAGTCACTAATAACCCATAATAAAGAAGAGGTAAGTTTTCTCAGCTTTTAGATTAAAATCTTAATCAAATTTCTTATTATTCCGGTCGACATAAAGGATACAATGAGAGGAAAGGATTTTAGCATGCCCCAAAAACCTCGTCTTAAAATAGCATTTAACTCTATAGAAATTTCTTCTTGTTTCCCAAAAATATGAAAAGAAAGAATAAAAGATGGGTATTATTCTTGAGATATTTTGAGGAATAATAGAAGAATATATCCTAAAATGATTTTATTTAAGATGCAAATAACTGTAAGTATTTCTGCATCTAATACATTTTAAATAAAGTGTTTTAATGATTTCTTGCTTCGTAAGTATTTATAAGCATATTCTATCCTAGCTCTTTATTTATCTGAGCATGACATAAGGACAATCAAATATTTCATTAACTTTTAAATGCAAAAAAACATTATATTCAGGCATAAACGAAAAGAGTTTAAATGATTTAAGGGAATTTTAAAACAACTTTGTCGTATGCGAATTAGAACGTTTATAGAATTGAGTGTGTTTAGAATATTTTCCAATGTACATATATGCAGCGAGAGTCAACCCGAGGGTATACAAACTAAACTCGCATATGAGTACAATAGATTTACAAGCTTTATATTTAGCCATTGTTTTACTGATTAGTATGCCCTTAGTGCATGTTTTGTCCATGATGAATCGTAATTTGAGTTTACAAAATAAAACGGAGTTTATAAAATGCAGCAGAATAGTAACTTAAAGGCATAAATTAAATATTCTTCTCGAGTTCCTAAAGTTGCCAATAAGTTGGCAACTTTCAACTGGTTTGGTTTGCTTGATTACGGCAGAGCACTCGAGGGCTATCTACCTAAGAGGAAGAATGCCTTCGTGAAGAAATTTCTAAGGAAACTGCCTCGTATGCACGTTACACATAGGGAAAACCACGAAAACGCCCATGAAGCCAGCCCGTTTGCCAGGGTTCGAAATTCGGATCCAACTACCGGTGTTCAGCGACTTTACCGATGTTTTATGGGTATTCGAATAGACAGACGGTTCCGAAATAGTTTTATTGAAAAGAAATTTCTCAATAAATTAGAACCCACTTTTGTAATTTACTAGGTAATCGCACTTTTGAAAAGCATTTTATGTTTAGTTGAGCATTTTATCTTGTTGATACATTCGACATAGCCAAGGAGTACCGATCTAAAACGGGCCTTGAACCATTGCGCTAAATGATGCTTTTCGATTAAGTATGCTCCAATAATAATCCTTACTGGACACTGAAATAGCAGAAATGGGGGTTATTAAAATGAATAAGTACAGGGGTCTTCATATAGGTCTTTCGCAACATTTTAAAGTTGCACTTCACAAAATTTAGTCATTAAATTTGCCTTAGCTACTAACTGTAGTTGAGTCTTTAATCAAATAACCGCAATGGTTTCCGATCAATTGAAAGACAAAGTGTGTGTTTGTCTGATTTTCGTATAGACATTATAGGCAGTATGGCCGTAGTTGAACGAAATGTAATTGTGATTAGACTACATAATTATTATTAAATTATACTTGCAATTAGACGCGCAATTATTTTACAGTTATAAATAATATTTTGCTGTGTTAACGTACAAAAGTGCCATTACATATCGAATGAAAAAGATACTGTGTATTTTTAATAAGATTGAATAGTAAATCCATGCATTGTCTTTGAGATAGTGATATTGCTCTAAAGTAACACTGCTTGTCAAATGGAACAGACATGGTGTATCTCTGAATTATGTTTAACAATAAAACTTATCAACGTATACTTATGCATGGTTCACAGACTTCCTTAACTCAGAATGACTATTTTCAAAGTTGAAAGCTACGTGACACTGTCTTTCAGTATAATTAGGCATGAAGATTTGAAAAAAGTAGCATCACAAAACTAATGAACAAATTTCCGTTTGTTCTGATTCAGTGTGGTGGCAATCAATATTACCAGTATCAACTGCTATAAATAATGCCTTATAGTTTCTTATTCTGTCTTAGCTAATTATTGCATTCAACGATAACTCAAAATTCAGTTCAAAATTCTAAAACGTTTGCAAAGAAAAGAAAATTATTAAAGAATTTCCTGATTTTGGATAATTCAGATCATTAACATACTATAAATGTATGGTTTCAGAATCTAAATTAATGCAAATGAATACCCTGCTTCAAGTGAGCAATAAAGCAGTCTATTCTACTATGTTATTAAATTAACTATGAAATAACACTTCGCTGCAAATTTAGAATAGTTGTCTACAGGTTAGTGATAGTTTGTTTACGGGTTTCACTTAATCTTCTCTAACAAAGTCAAATGGTGATTAGACAAATTAGGCCAGGAGATTAACGTAGCGTGTAAAAATTATTGTTCATTGTTTCAATGTATATTTTATCTCTATCGCACTTAGCACATTATGCAAAATATCAAAATGTAACACTTTACGTAACTTAATACCGACTATGTTCAATAAATGCAGACTGATCTCCAAGCCACACATTGGTTGTGATGGCTGGTAAATAGTCTTTTTTCTCCTCGGGGGATGTATTCTGATTGTTGTCTTTTAACATCTTAAGTCATCCCATCGGGTTCAGTAACAGTTACAATTAATATGTCTCAAGTAAAACATTCAGTTAAAAATTCAACTAAAGGTAAAAAACAGTAATTTTTAAGAATATATCTCAAATTATTTTAAATATGTGTTTAATGGGTATACTTTCTTTTCACTCTAAATGAATAAATTGGAAATAGAATGCATATGAGTCCAAAACAAATTGCACTTTAATGTCTCCTTATTTTTAGAAATGTGAATGCGTATGTGTTTAGAAATATGTATGTGAGTTTATCACTTTAGTATAAATTTAATAACTTTTTGATGTTATGATGAATGTCTAAATTTCAGTCTATAAAATCCGAAGCGCATATATTCCCGTTGTTGCTGGTTGTTTCTGTGCTTATCTTTCATTATCAAATGCTGATTCATTTGTTAATAAACATAAAATTCTAATTTTTCGATACAGAAAGAGCTCTTTCTTGTTCAGATTAATTCTCTGCTAATAGGATTCTTCTCCAAATACGTATTGTTACGAATTTTGTACATGGGTATCATTTTAGTGGAATTAATTATATGTGAAATCGTTATATTTTTTGTGCAGTGTAGCATGCGAAATCTTAACAGAAAAGCTGTGCCGAAAAGTAGAAATACAGGACAGGCCTATTTGACGTTGAGTAAATGGGTATCTCGTTAACTTGAAGAGATATCGCCAAGCTGGCAATGATTTTGGCGACTAATTTTAGATCAAACATTTTCCACATGGATGCCATTACAGGCAAATATGCATTGCATACAGGAGATGGTGAACAATACCGCTGAAAGCAACATGACATAAGGGATGTTTATAATCTCACGCCGTATAGAATCCTTTAAATGCCACGATGTTTGTGGATTACACAAGTAAACTCTGGATTTGAGATATCGCCAAAGTCAGAAATCCACAGGCGTCAGATCGGGGATCGCGGAGGCCACGGAAATGGATAATGGCGTGAGATGATGCGGTCACCAAAATGCTATTCCAGTACTCTTTTAACACACCTCGCTATATGTGGAGGTGCACCATCTTACATTCAAATGATGTCATTGAGTGCATTCCGCCCACGCAGTTTCGGTACTACATAATTTTGCAGCAAGGTTGTATACCGAGAGTTTGAATACCTGTTACAGAACCTGTTACACGGCCCGTTGATGTCGCTTCTTTAAACAAGAATGGGGCGAGAACAAGTGTGGCTGTAATTCCGCACCACACAGTCAGTTTGGCGTCAAATAATGGTACTGGTGCTACAGTGTGGGTCCTCGAATGCAACATCTAGACGCGCTGGTACTGGTAGAGAAACATATGGATAACCGAGCGCAGTAACTTAAGAATCGTTGTCGCAGGGATATCGAACACAGGCGCTGTGCCTCTTGTGGTTTCCCTGCGTCTTGCAGTCACTGCGTGATTCACTTCCGTAGCAACGTCCTCAGAAATTGTTGGCCGTCCGGAGCGCGGTCTATCGCAGGTAGAGCCCGTATCTTCGAATTTGTGCACTGAATCATGCAGAGCTTGCGGAGTACATGGCCATGTCGTTGGAGGTGATTTCGGCGATACACACGCAAGTCTTCCGCAGCGATTATCCCATTTTGATAATACAATTTTATCAATTCAGCAAGAACTTTCCCAGGAAAAGTCATTTCGTCGCGCAATGTGTGAGTTCCTGAATGACGACTTCTCATACCCGTCTGCCATTTTATCGGTTTCCTACTCTGAATATGTGGCTATTGGCGTTCTATGATTGGTATCTTGCCTCTGTCACATGCAAATTTTCTGCGTGCGCCCAGATCGTGTTTCGTTGGCCGATTTTCAGAACTCTTCTTTGTGTATGCATAACACGTCCGTTTTTTGACATATCGGTACCGTTCCAACGCTATTTAGGGTTTTCGCATGCGCTAAACATTTTGCGACCGGAAAAAGTTGGCGTTACCATCCGAAATTTTTGAGTTTCTGTAACTATAACCGTAACCGTGAGCGTCACTGTGTTGCCATTCACAGAAACTGGAGCGCATGCCTCCGAATAACTGTATTTGCAATCTCATCCCGATCGGTTAACCAGAAGTTAGAAGTGCAGATGTTGGCAAAGTTTCTTTATGACCACCCTGTATATTAATATGTGATGAACTCTTGCATAAATCACGTTAATAATATATTCTGAGGCATATTAAAGCCTCTATTTAGCCTAAATCGAGATAAAACCATTTCAGCTTATTCTCTCTCGGCTAATTATTGCATTCAAAAATAATGTCAATTAAATTCAAGATTCTGAAATTTTTAGAAAACTATTAAAGAATTTCCTGATTTCCATGAATTCAAATATTTAGTATAAGATAAACGCATGGTTTTCAAAACTAAAATAATGCAAATTAATAAGTTGCTTCAGGTGAGCAATAAAGTAGTCTAGTCTACTACGTTAATAAATGAGCTATAAAATAACAGTTAGCTGAAAATTTGGAATATTTTTTTACGGTTTTCACAAAAGCTTCTCTATCACTATCTTCTAAGTCAAATCGTGATTATTTTCGTACCGATAATTATGTCATTTAATTTAACTCGCTTACAGATTTACTACACTTGAGGTAGTAGCGAGAGAAGGAAGTTAAAAGTCCTTTTTAAGAAGAACGATTAGATCAGCATTGAGAAACAGAAAATAATCAATATCTCTGCAAGTCTCCTTATGTACCTTTTATTAACTTATGTACCTATCTATTGGCATAGGTTTGGAACTGAAGGGTATGCGGAACTAAAAATTTTACTTTGTAGCAAAGTAATAATAAACATTTAACAGTTTTTTTTTTAATTTTGTATACCTAAACTTTTAATTATTTTTGCTAAATATTTTAAGTTCTAACAAAATAGTTTAAGTTCCAAAATTTCATGATTTTTATATACTTATGCTATATATTAATTTTGAAATTCCTAAATGTCATGAACTGTAACTAAACGCTAAAGCTTTCTAGAATTAGTTAATTCACTTCTCTATTCTGTGAGAAGTGACAGACTTTTAATTCATATTGTATGGGATATCGTTCTGTTCCAAGCCAAAATTTACCAGTTGTTGCTTATTTACCAAAAAAGGTGGTTTTTCTAATGCCTCTAATTAAGTTTTTAGATTATTGTGCTACAAATTTTATAACAGACTTATTTGTTTATACACCAAGCTTTAGTTATGTTAATTTTGGTACCTCTAATTGTTTGAATAGGAAATTCAGGAAATTTCTCTTTTGTATCTAAAAAACGTATACTGCATGTGTCTTAACTCTTCTTAAGCTAATGCACGGCAGATATATAAAGTTTTCAATTAATTTCGCAAAATAGAATAGAGTATCCATCGAAAACTCATAACTTTTGTGGTAATACCAGCTGCATCCTTTTACTTTACGCTTTAAATCGCATGGATAAGACTTCTGAGTATTGAAAATTCGACATGGGTACGGTTCCAGGTCAAAAGAGTGTTCTCGGCGCATAGATGGTTTTTGTGTTTTTCTCCATGTTAAGAGAACTTGAATACGAGCCAGTTTCCCATCGAATGTCCTATACGAAGGTTTTCTTCTTATGTAGAAAGTTCCTAACCTAACGTACTCATTAAACCAACCGATGTTATATGTACGCACAAGAAACTTATGTAACAGTAATTTTGACAATTATAGAAGCAAGACGATTACTTGAATTCTTTTTCGCTTTATCTTCTAAGGCCTTTTGTAAGTATGATGATTAATGAATTAATTAAGTATTGAGTAAGTATTACTATTTTCTTCTTCGTGAAAAGATAAATTTTTGTTTTGTATCATAAAATCAAAAACTCCTATGCGTAGCATTACTTTTCAATTCATTTTCAGATTTTCAGTGTTGAAGTTTCTTTTCTGCTTTTTTGGAAAATATTATTAATTAATTGAAAAATCTGAAATATAGAGGTAAAAATATTCCTTTTACCTTCTTGCGCTCATATATCATTATGAGAATATATAGTTACAACTTTTAAAGACTAAAAAACACATGTCTGCAATATTATCGTCAGGTGATGATTTCTAGGTTCTTTATTTTTTACAACCATATTTTCTACGGTGATGTTTCCAAATCGTGATATTTTTGAACAGCTTTATTTTCAACAACGATGTTTTAGAACTACGAGGTTTTCTCTTTGCTTTCTTTTCTTCTGCGATGTTTTGTACGACGAAGTTTTTGCCTTGCGTTGTTTTCTCAGCCACGTTTGGAGACATGTTCGCCGATTCGATTTTTAAGCTAACTGAAAGATTCATTTACTGATTGTCCTTTTAAATATCCCTGAATATACATTTCTCTGAGCGTCACCAAACTTGTACCACCAACTCAAAATTAAACGCAACATGAAATACGGCCTGTCGAATTTCTTAATTTCAATTTATTAAATCCTAATTTTTATCAAAACTGCTTTCTAAAGAGAGAGACAGAATTTCAAAAGCAAATAATTATCTAGATCAAAACTTATTTTAGCACGGATACTTCAATTCAGTAAGGACTGTTCATCACAGCATTCTTAATTTCAATAATATTTGATGATATATGAATGCATGTTGCATAACGTAATTCAAAGAGACATATTTTGTTTTATAAAATGCATTCTCTAGCACCTTAAATTTCAAAGAGTTAAAAGCAAAATAATTCATTTTGGACCGAAATAAAAAGACTAAATTATTCTACTCCCTCAGTGGTTAAGAGAACATTAATTACATCCGTCGGAGAAGTTTCCTTTTTTTTACCACAAAACCATTATTTAAGGGGGAAAAAGTGTATCTATTAAGAACTAAAAAATTCTGAAGAAGTGTGTAGTTAATTTGTTCAGTGCAAAAAGAAGACATTAAAGTTTTACGGTGATAGTTCAATTTTCGCTGCAGTGAAAGCAATTTATTACGAGTTAAATTTAAAAATCTGCAAGATTTATTACCAACCGTTTAATCATATTCACGAGTAGCCCTTATAACTAACCTGACTATGCATCTGCATTCCATTTTAAATATGCAATAAAGAGATAAAGACGTTTGCTCTATATTATAAAATTAATTTGTGTCATTTAAATACCAAACTGGAAATGAAGAATAAACTTTTATGAATATGAATGTTTTTACATATTTTCCTGTTTATCTGCCCGTAATTGATAGTAAACTTGCAAGAGCAACACATGTAATTACTTGGGTCAATAAATGGAAAATAAAACAGATATTTACAATCATATATTCAATCGTAAAGAAAGATTATAGCAATAAAGCCTTAGGCTAGCGTATATAACGGGTATATCTGAGATAAATCTTAAGATGAAATGAGATTAAAACGTAAAATATTCCTAGTGGATAATGTAAAATACGCCCTTTGAAATTCGAAAATACAAGTTCTAAAAATTATCTTTCATTTACTCTAAGCTTCTAAAATTCTAAACAGTACTCTGAACAGTAAAGGCATACGTATTGTAACTTCGATTATCCTGTAGTCTTAAGATCATGGTCGTATTGGATAGGATAACCAGATTGATAGCAGAAATTCCTCCAACTACTAGCACGGTATGCACGCAATCAGTAAAGAAACTCTGTTTTTAGTATAATGCATTTATAATATGCATGGATATTATATCTATGCATATTATAAAATGATAAGAATCATAATGTTAAGAATGAGATGGTTTCTCATTATAACGCCTGAGTTTGCTTTCTAGTGAGAAGTAAAATTTAATATATAGAATAAGTCCGAAATAGTCTCCAGTGTATTTAATATTTAGGCATAATTTGAAACTTAGAATCGAAATATGGAAAAAACTGGAATGTAGTTCCAGGATAAGTCTGATTTTGTGTCAAAATACCTATGTTGGAATGATGCTACATATAAATCTAGTATATAGCCTAAGTCACGCTTTCGAGACATGAAAACGCAATTAGAATTTCGTCAATCGGCCCAGTAAAACGGGAGATATAGTACTATCCTTCCCCCCCTTTTTTTTGGCAGTGTACGTATGTTTAACGCATACACATCTGTCTTCAAAATGTTACGATGTTTCTTGCATAAATATCCAGAAAAAAATGTTTTGCGGAACAAATGCTAATCTTTTAGAAAGATTTTGTATACAGTTTTTGTTTTTGTTTCTAAACAATTTTGAACTAGATTCCATATTCGGCGAATTACACTAGTTATCATAAATTAAGGAAAAATCACAAAAATAGCGATAACTCCCTCAAAAATAAGACAAACCGTGTAAAATTTGAATGTTACCAAGAATAGCTGAGTAAAACTTCAATATGCAAATTAGTGGCGCTGCACTCGGAATACGTCATTTGCGAGGACCATAAAAGTCTACGTTTGAGAGCAAGCCCACACATTTCATTGTGATCAGAAATCAGAAAAAGAAAATTCATCAGAAATCTGAGATAGCCAATTCGTAACAATGACCTCCAAGCATCATTTGCTTGCAGAACTACGATGGAGAGCCATTGGGAAATTAGAGGCAGGACAAAGTCAAACAGAAGTTGCCAGATGGCTAAATGGGAGTCCTTCTGTGGTTCATAGACTTTGGAGGCAATTTCAAACCACAGATTCGGCATCTAGAAGTTTCTGCCAAGGACAGCCAACTGCTACGATGAGCGCCGATGACCGATATTTGTCATTATGTGCACGCAGGAATAGAACCGCTACTCCGACTCTTCTTAGATCCTCCCTTGCTGCAGCCACCGGAAGGTTGCTGTCAACGTCAACTGTGCGTAGAAGGATGCACGAAGGTGGTGTGTATGCAAGGCGACCAGCCACTTGCGTGCCGCTCACGTCAGGCCACAGGAGAGACCATTTGCAGTGGGTACGACAACATGTTCACTGGACGCCTGATCAATGGAGGGCTGTTCTCTTTACGGATGAGTCCAAGTTTAGTCTAGAAAGCGATAGTAAGCGTTATTTGATATGGAGAGAACCTGGAACTTGTTATCATCCATGGAAGAGATGCATACGGAAGAGGCAGTGTCTGTGTTTGGGGTGGCATCTATTTGGGTGGACGCACAGACATCCATGTCTTTCCAAGGGGAGCCATGAATGTTGAGATTTATAGAGATGCCATCCTTGATGCTTATGTGCGCCCATATACCGGGGCAATAGGTGATGCTTTCCTGTTACAGGACGACAACGCAAGACCACACAGGACTCGCATCGTAGATGATTATCTTCAACAGTTTTATCTTCAACAAGGAAACAATTATGCGCATGAAGTGGCCAGCTCGATTCCCAGACTTGAATCCTATCGAGCACGTTTGGGATGCTTTAGGGTAACGTCTAGCTGCTCTCAATCCGACCACTCAGTCCTTTGTCGCTCTTACAACTGCTTTGCAAGACCAATGGTTCTCGCTTTCTATGGAACTGATACACCGCATAATTGAAAGCATCACACATCGCTGTATCTGCTGTACTGCTTCTAGAGGCGATCATATTCCATATTAAAGATACTTTTCCTATATCAAACTGACACCTGCAATTTGTTCATTTTATAATGGACTAATTTCTATAGTACCATAATTGTCTGGAAATTCCTTTTTATGTTATCTTAATTTATCGTGATTTTTGTGATTTTTCCTTAATTAATGATAACCAGTGTATTTTCAGGAATGGACTAGCAGATTCAAATACTGGATTTCAAGGCTTCTGGAATTATACGCATGATGCTGTCTGATAGAAGATATTTAAAATTCCAAGTATAACTGCCGATGCTGTATTTTATATCGCTTCTGTTTTACGAATTTTAAATTACGGGACATGATATAGATTTTTTTGGTTTATGATATTATGTTAGGCTTAGTTTATATGCATATTTATAAGTATGTATGTATCTATATCTCTCTAATCTATTCTAATTTCTCATGCATTTTATTTTTTTTCTCAAATTGTACATTATTACTGCTTTAATTTGTACGTTTCCACTTCCTTATGTATTATTAACTATCTCTGAACGACGGTAACGCAGATTGCGAAGTGCTTCTTTCATACTTTCATGTGTAAGTTTAAATCGATCTTAGAAGTTGTAGTCTTAAGTAAATGGGATATATTTGAGTATATCCATATTCAGACACCTCTGTCCCGCTATTTAGATTTATTTGCAGGAGATCATTTTGTAGAGAACCACCTTTCTAATACCACCCACTATATTCTTTCTTTGGAATTTGTTTATAATGAACGTAAAAGTTTAATATTATTTTATAGGATTTATTTTTGGAGGAAGGGTTTGTTTCAAAGCTGATCTGGTATTCAAGAAATGTTTCTCAATATAATAGACGACACTTTGCAAAAATCAGTACAACAACCTTTTTCTTTTGGTCTTTAAACCCCAATGCTGCATCATGTTAGGTTTATTTTCATTATTATCATCTTTTAGGTTTATTTTTCCAGTTGTTTATTTTGAGTTAGTTTAACATATTTTTAATTTTTCAAACATATAACATATTTTTATAACTATTGTCTACGCGGTGTTTATGATGAAAATACGATAAACAAAAACTT
>KK114156.1:1019871-1066582 GCA_000611955.2 Stegodyphus mimosarum | reverse complement strand
GCAGTAGCAAGTGTTTAGCAACGTTCGTAATTTCTTTGTGCTAACAATTTCGAGATTCCTGTTGAACATCATTTAACATCAGCTGGATGTTTTCATCTAAACATCCAACTTCTGTTCCTCGTAGAAGGAAAGTTTCAGGCTTAGTTTCTGAATTTCTTGTCTGTCAATGATTCTTTTTCAACTTCTGTCCAAATTGGACTGCTGTCCAAAATTTTTGTGCAACTTATTTAATTTTTGTATTCAGTAAAAAAGAATAATTCCTTTACTTTTTCGTATTTAAACAGTTAATTTTCTGAGAAATATTTGAATGAACCTGGCAAGGAGAAGCTGAAGGTCACTTTGTAATTTATCAGATTACTTTTTAGATTAAAATATGTTTGAATTCTCTATTTCATCAAATACTTTAGTAAATTACCTTTATAAAGATGTTCACAATAGATCCACATCATCCAGCGAATTATCCCATTTGCTGTGCACACTGTATGTACACAAAATAAAAAATTAGATGTGCACAAAATAAAAAAATAATTTGGAACGAAATGTGTTTATGTGTAAAGTATTCAGCCATTTTCCAATGATTTAATTTTGTATGTTAATAATTTGCCTTTGAAAGCAGTATGGGACTTCTGCGGGCTTTGTTACGTTATTGCGTTGAATGTGAAAAGCAAGTGACTGACAACATGTTGCCAAATGAACTCATGTTGAATTCAAATATGTTGTGTTATTTAAAGTTGATAAGGTTCCTAAGATATGTTATTCATTAGTATTCATTTGTTATGGTTAAAAGGTATCATTTAAGTAAACGGTAAAATTGGCCGTTAGTTCATATACTCGGAAGAGAGAGAATATACAAATGGATATCTTTAAATGTAAATAACCCACAATATGTGATATCAGTCTCATGGAACCGTTAAATAATGTGTTAGTTAGCGGACGGCTTGGTCAAGAGAAATAAGTGCATCTGAATAGATACCTAAGAATGGATACCTGAAGAATTACCTAATCGTTGCCACATGTTCTATTCAAGTACTGTGATAAATATAAAACTATGTATAAAAGAAGTTAAACAAAAAGAAGAAAGGAAACGTTTTTCACAGACGATTCAGTAATTCTCATTCAATTAATTTAGACCTCACTTCGCGACAAAGCAAAAATACATAAAAGCTCAAAATATCTACATTAAAAGTTATAGAATTACAAATTTTAACAGAAAAATGCAAAAAATAATAACCAGATATTAAAAAAATATATTTACAATATATATTTGTAAATTAGCACTGAAGATAAAACTTTAGTTTTGAAGTTCTAAATTGTACAAAAGTTGTACAGGACGTCTAATAATCGATGACTCGTTTTTTACCTTGCAAGCCCTCTTCGAGCTACAAAACGTCGTAAGGAAGCAAGCAGAAATGCATCGGTCGTCATATTGCTAACTAGTTCCAGATAAACACTTCTTGTAACAGCACAGATTATCGATAAAATATTGTTTGCTTTTACTGTCTTTTATAAATAACATTCCAGCATAATCGATCCCAATAACTGTAAATGGGACTGATTGTTCCGCTCGGAGAGTTGGTAATGCAGAAAACTTCTGGTCTCCTGGAGAAATGCTGAATCTTTTGCAGATAACACATTTGCTTAGAAGAGATTTTATAACTTGTCTGGCTTTTATCATCCAGTATCTTTCTCTCATCTGCACCAGCGTCTGAGATACGCCGCAATGAAATACTTTATTATGCGATTCCCAAATCAGTAATTCATTGAGTGTAGATTTTGATGGTAGCATAATAGGGTGTTTTGCATCCGTATATAAAGGGGCTTCCTCAAGCCTTCCTATCACTCGTAATACATCTTCATAATCTAAAAATGGGTTTAAGCATAACCATTTAGAGTCTTTTGGAAGAGGCTTGCCATTCTTTAAACAATTAATTTCCGCAGAGAAAACGTTCCTTTGAACAGCTTTTACACAAAACTGCTCAGCACGATTGTATTCTTCAGTAGTAAGAAGATCCAGTATGGTAGTCCTAAGAGCATCAACAAACCTTAATACCCAAAAAGTCACCTTCAGTAGTTTTGCGTAAGCAACTAAACCTATTAACATCAGTTATCTGTTTGCAAACAATTGCGGAGCTAATTATAACCAAAGCTTTATATTCAGCTTCAATCTCCTGGTCTGTTGAGTCATATTCAAATCTCTTCGGCTGGGGCCAAGTATTTCCCGGGTACAATAACAATGTTGGGACCTGCAACCATGTTTTCAAGTTAGCAAATCTTTGCTAGTTAATCCTCTTGTTAACAAGTCCACAGGATTATCGTTACCTATACAGTGTCTCCGTGCACTGGGATCTGTAGTTTCTTGAATTTCTAACACTCTGGTTTGAAACAAATTGCTTCCACTTACATGTCGTGCCTTTTATCCAGTGTAGCACAATTTTGGAAATACTCCATAGAATATTCTTATCTAAGTTTTGAAAACGATTTTTACAATATTTGGCTAATCTTACTGCAATTACTGCACCCATTAATTCTAATCGGGGCAACGTCACCTTTTTAACTGGCGCAACTTGTGATTTGGAAACTATAAAGCTGGTTTTAAATGTGCCATGTCATGTCTTGTACCTAAAGTATGCCACTGCTCCAAAAGCTTTTAATGAAGCATCAGAGAATATATGGATCTGTAAATTTTCCTCCCCCTTCAGATTTGCGCAAGGAAAATAATGTCGACGAATCTTCAAATTTTGAAGTTTATTAATTTCATTACACCATGCTTGTCATTTTTCTTTAATTTTTCAGGAAAATACCTCATCCCATTCTACACGTAACTGCCATAACTCTTGTAAAAAAACACTTCACTCGAACTAGAAACGGAGAGATAAGTCTTTGCGGCTGCGGGCAGTACGTTTCATTTAGTACATTCATTAATGTCCAAAGTGGATAAAAATAACGTTAAGTCTAGACTTAATGTGTCTTCAATATTACTACAACTGAGTCCTAATGCTTTAAATGTGAATCAGAATTTTCATTTGTTTCGATTAATGAATTAGAATTCTTCCAGAAATCTTTCATTTCTTTAAAATTAATGTCAAATTTTCTCATATTCATGTCTGAGTCCTTTAAAGTTAAAACAGCATCAAACGATAACTCATAAGCTTCCTGATCTGTAGAAATTCCATGAAATACATCATCCATTATAAATAGAACTATTCAAAATTTCATATGCGAGAGGGTGTGTATTGTTGTAAGCATTAATGTGAGCTTTAATTGTTACAGCCAAAATGAAAGGAGAACAAGTGACGCCAAAACAATGTCTATTAAAATGATACATGGTTATGGGTTGGGTTTTGCCGCAGTTTTTATAATACAGAAAACATTAATAATATTGTTTATGTCTCGTGACTTGAATTTTAAGAAATGCCCTTGCAATATCTCCACACAGTCCATTTTTATGTTCTCTAAATTTCAAAAAACTATCTAATATATTAGCATTTAAATTCCTTCTGGGAAGAAGACATTCATTAAGACTATTAAAACTTCCTTGTTTACTACTGGCATCATAAACTACCCTAGTTTTAGTAATCAACAATCTTCCTTGAAAACGTCTTTATCAGGCATTACATATCCAGTGAAACAGCTAGTGTTGCACATTTCAATAATCCCGTCATTTAGTTATTCTTTAAAAACTTCATTATATCTCTCAAATAATAATTCATCACTCTTAAGCCTCTTTTCTAATGCAGCAAATCTTTTTTGTTACGATTTCTAAATTACTAGACACATTTTCTTGCAAAGTCTTAGAGTTTCATAAAAGTGGTGACTCATACTTTCTACACTCACGTTTGTGAAAATTGCAGCACCATGAAGGACTTACGCGAGTGAGCTGAAATTTTCAGGAAATGCAAAGTAGCGCATGATATGCAAATGATTAGAATTGCAAATCCGTAGCGCATGCGTATGCTGAGCAGCGCCCTCTGAACGGCTGATGGATCCGAATATATAGACGGCTGTAGCGAGGCGTGTATGGTTATCGGTGGTTATCTGCTAGTGGTAAACGTTAACTCAATCTGTACTTATGCCTCGTCGACGAAAGAGAGCGAGATTTGAACAACTTACAGAGTTTGAACGAGGGAGAATCATCGGCCTTCGTGAAGCTGGATTGTCGTATCGTGCAGTAGCCTCTCGTGTGCAGCGTAACAGCAGCACAGTGATGCGCGTTTGGAAGCAGTGGACGGACGAGTGTCGGACAACTCGGAAATCCGGGAGTGGACCCCGAAATGTGACGTCAGCTCGCGATGATAGACACCTGGTCCGCATGGCGCGGACGGACCGTACAGCTTCCTCTAGACAATTGGCAGCACTGTGGTCAATAGCTACAGGTGTTTCATTGTGTGCTTCATCAATTCGTAGACGTCTGCTGCAGTGTGGACTGCGCGCACGGACTCCTTTATACAGGATCCCCCTAACGCACGACCATCGCCGCCTGCGGCTACAATGGGCCAATCAGCATAGAGACTGGCGTGCTGATTGGCAGCATGTCGTGTTTTCTGACGAATCCCGCTTTAATTTGTGGTACCATGATGGCCGCATTCGTGTCAGACGCTATGCCGGTGAACGCCACCTTCCGGAGTGCATTATCGAACGCCACAGTGGACGAACACCCGGAGTTATGGTCTGGGGCGCCATAGCATATCATAGACGATCTCAATTGCTACGAATTGTGGGCAATCTGAACAGCAACCGGTATATCCGTGAAGTTCTACAGCCCGAAGCTGTTCCCTTCCTTCAAAGCTTGCCAGGCGCTGTATTTCAACAGGACAATGCCCGCCCTCATACTGCTCGGATTGTTAAATCCTTCTTTGCAGCGCAGCAGGTACAGCTTCTTCCTTGGCCTGCGTGTTCCCCGGATATGTCGCCAATTGAACATGTGTGGGATGTCATTGGTCGGCGTCTTGCTCGTGATCCTCGTCCTGTTGCGTCTGCAGACGAACTTTGGGTACGCGTACAAACGATATGGAATGCTCTTCCTCAGTCAGACATTCAAACTTTGTTTGACTCCATGCCACGTCGTGTAGCAGCACTTATTGCGGCGCGTGGTGGCCACACAAAATACTGATTCTGATCTCTTGTTCTTGTTTGTTTGCTTTGAACATTTAATCATTTATTTGTACCACTACCACTCAACTGTGTATTAAATTGCATTCAATTATGACGATTCCTTCTTGGTGTTGCAATTTTCACAAACGTGAGTGTATTTACAAACCGAAATTGGGCTTTGAACTCTGTAATATTATCTTAGATTTTCCTCTTTTTCATGCTAAAAATATCATTTCAAATCATTTTCTACCGAAGTACATGCAATCTTCAAACAGGAATTAGAATTATATAGATGATTTTCTGGAATCTGCACCGTGATAGTATCCCGAATATAGTATTGAATATAGTATTGAGTATATAAGAATATAGTATTGAGTATATAAGTTTTTATTTATTTTTTTAACTTCCTCGATTAGCGTCGAACAGATCCAGTCGGTGCCTAAGAGCACCTGGACGGGTCTGTTACCTCGTAATGTTTCAGAAATTTCATAGCCGTTTGGAATTAAATATTTTAATAACTCAGGTTTGGTAGTTGAATATACTATATGAACTCCGCTAATTTCATCAGGTACTTAAGCTTTGAGTCTTTAAGAGTTGCACATTTAAAGCCCATACTAAATCTTTCCGAATAAATGATTTCTGCGAACGCGAATCAAATAACATCAATGCCCCTAACCGTTTAGAATTATTTTCTACTTGTACGCAAGCGGACTAAAGTAAAGTAATGTAATTTTGTATATAGTTTTGTGACAAATATAGAAGATATCATAGCTTGTTTATCAGAACTTTGAATAAATTTGGCCTTTTCTGACGGTTTAATTTCCGATGTATTTTTATTTCTTGTTTTGGGGCAAAATAATGAATTATGCTGTAAACTCTTGAAAATTTCCCAAGGTTCTGTTCTTAATTTACATTGCGAAATTAAAAGTTTGTTAATCAAACATCTATAACATATCCCTGTTTTTTTAGTTTGTATCGTTTTTGTTCATTGGTGAATGTTTTACACTTGAATCCGGAATGAGACTTAGAATTACAAAAGTTGCAGGTATACTTCATTACCGTATTTAATGCAGCCGATGTTGGAATATTCGTTTTAATATTCCAATATATTATTTTTAATATCCCGATGTTGGAATATTCGTTGATTCTTTCCTTTTCAAGGTTCCCGTGCTTTAAAGAAGGCCTAGAAACAGCTCTTGCAACTTCTCTACATTCAATTTCAAGTTTGATAAAATTCATCAGCTGATTTATATCGCTAGCATTTTTAGGATCTTTCTTGCGATAAAATTCTATTACTAAATCCTGAGGTAATTGTTTTAATAAAATTGGTATTAGCAGATGAGTGTAATTTCCGGATGTAACTCCCATAGAATTTAAATTTCTTAATATTATTTTCACCTTCTTCATAGGATTTTATAAGTTCGAAGAGATTTTAAGAAAACTTAACTGCTCAATTTCTAATAGTTTATTTATAAAACAACTAATCAAGTGTTCTTGTTTACCGTTGCGCTTGACAATTTGCAGCAAGGTGTGCCCGAGCACACCTAAAATTTCCTTCTGTGCGCACAGAAAAATTTAATGAAAAAGGATTTATAGGTTACTATATGTTACTCTGAACCTTCTTTATTTATACAAGATGGCAGCACAACACAAACCAAGTCATATACTATCTTAGACAAAAAAACGACGCACCAAGAAGGAGTTATCCGAATGGAACGAAAATCGGTAGAAGTGATGTACATGTACAGAAAAACAAATGATTACAGATTGAGAATAAATGGATGATTTATTGAAGTGATAGAGCTTCACAAAGTGAAAAAGTAAGTAACGCGTTTGTCCGCCTCTGGTTCTTATGCAAGCAGTTTTTCGGCTTGGCATTGATTGATAGAGGTTGCGGTTGTCCTCCTGAGAGATATCGTGCCAAATTCTGTCCAACTGGCGCGTTAGATCGTCAACATCCCGAGCTAGTTGGAAGGCCCTGCTCAAAATGCTCCAAACGTGCTCAATAGGAGAGAGATCCGGTGACCTTGCTGGCCAAGGTAATGTTCCGCAAGCACTACGGCAAGCAGTAGAAATATGCTCAGTGGGGGGCGGGCATTATCTTGCTGAAATGTAAGCCCAGGGTGGCGCGACATGAAGGACAATACAACGGGCCTTGGAACTTCGTCGACGTACCGCTGTGCTGTAAGGTTGCGACGGATGACAACCAAAGGGGTCCTACTACGAAATGAAAGGGCACCCCAGACGATCACTCCTGGTTGTCGGCCTGTTTGCTGGAAGACAGTCAGGTTGTACCACACCGCTGTCTGGGGCGTCTCCAGACTCGCCTTCGCTGGTCATCGGAGCTCAGTTCAAAGCGGGACTCATCGCTGAAGACTATTCTACTCCAGTCAGTGACATTCCAGTGCGAATGAGCCCGATAACACTGCAAACGTGCTTGACGTTGTACAGAGGCCAATGGTAGTCGGCGCAAGGGGCGCCGTGACCTCAGCCCCCTTTCTGTGAGCAGTCTATGAATGGTCCTTGCGGTCACTGAAGCACTAGTTGCACGTGTAATAGATGATAATGATGCAAATGGGGCTCTGAGTGCCTCTTTGACGATTGTTCGGTCTTCTCGTTCTGTCGTTTCTCTAGGCCTACCGCTTCCTTCTTGACGCTGTGTGCAGCCATGTTTCACCCATTCCTGCCAACATTGTCTAATCGTGGCATCGCTCCTGCTCAAACGTCTAGCTATTCTCCGATAAGGTCAATTGGCTTATGAGCCCAACTACACGACCTCTCTCAACTTCTCACATTTGCGCATATCATTCGCTCACCTGTATGCGAGGCATAGTTACTGTCTTGAGTACACAGAATGCAATTCGTGAAGAATTTATGACCTGGAATCGTAATTTCTCCTCTTAAATATCCTGTTAGTTGCGCAGATCAGATGCGCTGTAACAACAACCGTTCATTCATTGGCAGCCAAAATGTAAAATTTTGCATTTTCCGTCGAAACCTGTATGCATATCAATTTGTGTCCAATTTGCTTTATATCTTCCCGGTACGTCGTAGTGCGTCGTTGTTTTTGTCTAAGAGTGCATTTTAGACATGTTTAGTTTTTAAAGACCCTCATTTTTCAAAGAAATCTTCCAGAATTTTTTTAGGATATAAAAGGAATTGTTTGAAAATAAATTTCTATGTTATTTTCTTGGCTGTATGGTAATCTCCTTATTCTATATTAGTTTCAAATTTTTACCTTGAAAACTTGCATAAAATCGAACGGCGAACATAAGGTGTGCCCAGAGTGGGATCACTGAGAGATTAGGACAAGATCAACAACTGCATCTTTGTTTCTCTGCAGTTTATTCACAATGGAAAGGTGGGTCAACATCTATGTTTCATTTCTTGTTTTTCTCTTTTGTTTGGAAGGGAAAGGAAAGTTTGGTTGTCAAAAAAGAAAGAGTTGGAGAGATTTTCTGGAGGACAGGGATGATTTTATGAGTTAGCTGTTTGGTTTTTCACTAGAACAGTTCACTTTTTGCCTTTCGCTTTCGTTCAAAGAGGTTTTGTTAGAGCTAAGCTTTGACAGTTTTGTGTTGTAGACGTTTATTTAATTTAATTTTATAGTTTTTGTACTTGTAGATATAATATTAGTTTTTTATTCTTTATTATTTTTCAAATGGATCGGAGAGGGCTGACTATTTTTGAATCACAGAAAGTGCTACACGAATTGCCTTCAGACAGTGAACCTGATATTTATCCCGGTGCATGTGCCAAACATGCAATGTTGGGTTGTGCTTTTTCAAAGATGGTGTCACTTTTCTTTGAAACGTACCACGATGAAAAAAATGGACTAAAATGTAAATATGAAATGTAAATAATGTAAATATCATATACCCAAGTTACTTTTTATTCGTTTATACGTATGTGATCATCATATAACCAAAAAGAGCATTTTTTAGGGAGGTCTAGAGTAGCAGGCCTTCCCGTGGCACACCCTGGATAATGCTAAATCTGCTACGGTATTCAGAATCTAGTGTTTTTTTAATCGTAGGCAAAACTCTGGCTCTTTATGCGCTTCCCAGCAATGCTCGTTTTAGCACTGTTTTAGAAGCTCTATTCATTCAGAGTGCGCGCTTCTAGCACTCCCACAGAATTAAAACAATAAGTGCTATATTCACAAAATTTTACCTGTGTACTCCTCTAGGCTTTATTAGATTGCCTGTATGAACTTGTCAACATTAAGTAATGACTCATTAGAGTCACTTGCACTTGCAAAACTATTAAAGAATTCTTGAAATAAACGAGATTCGCGATTAAAAGTGGGAATGCGTAATTTAGGCAAATGTGATTGATGATGTATTGCGAATATTCGAATTACAAACGTTTAGATTTTGAGAGGATTTAAAATGTTCAGTTTTATACCTTTTTAATTTAATTTAAATTTTGAATTTAATATTACTTATAGATTCGTTATACTCGAGTAAACTTTGAATTTCCATTTCAAACATTGCACTATCATGAGTTACGCCTTCGAATTTCAAGTTTAAAGTTAGAAGTTCATTTTGTTTTTCTTCTAAACAAAAATTCCGACAAATTCTTCTGAATACTTTCACCTTTATTAATATCCAGACTATCAAAATAGGAGTCAATTCTATTAATAAATTTCGTGCAACCACTTCTAATGTCTTTCCTCTTGGATTTCAACGTTTTTTTCTTTTCAATGGAAACTTAAGAGCTTCCATTTTATGCACGAAACACAATTGAAAGTGGTAACAATTCAAGTAATAAATAAACTATTGAATCACATAGTTACAGTACCTGCAATTCAAGTGTTCAAGAAAATTATCCTAGTGCAATCAAAAAGAAATAATCCAAACAGTTGTCGCGGGTTTTAGCACCTTGAAAAGAAATAGTATTACTAGAAAATTAAACGATATTCTTGCATGAAGAACATGCTGTCCAATTTTTTAAAACTTTTTTCACACTACATCGTATATACAAAAATATATTAGACTGAAAAAATCCAAGCGTAATTAATCCGAGAAAAAGGAAATAATAAGCTAGCCTATTTACATAGAAGTCTAAAGAGTTGTTTACATAAACATTTATCGCAAGGGCTGCCGGGGAATTCAGGCGACAGCAAACCAAGGTCGTTTGATGACATGAACATTTTATTTTTAACACTATCGGATGAAACCTCTAACCTCAGAATCTTTATATGAGGCAGCATAATTTTGCAGCTCTTAACCTAAATTCACTACTTGTCTGATGCATAGGACCTAACGCCTATCTTAGTTATTTAAGTGTCTAGGCCTGTGAATACATGTAATAAAATCTGAAAGTTCTAATTTGCGAATAAATAAGCAACTTGTCTACAGACGCTAACAATTTTTAAACTATATCTACACTGGTGAAATAAATTAATAGAATTTTCATATTTCATTTACGATCTTGAGAACTTACTCGACAGATTTTAATAAAATTTGGTCTGAACATAGGTTGATATAATACAAACAAAATAAACATTCAACAGTTATAATAGACACACATGTTCGTAAGTAACACTCATTCAAGTCTGGAGGTCTGAAACAGCGGTTGGAGAAGACACAAAAGAAATGAGTTAATATCGGGTATGGTTCCCTCTTACAGCCATTACAGGCCTCGCAGCGTGATGTCATACTGGAAATAAGGCAGTTTATCAGTGCCTGTGGCAATTAATCCCACACATTCAGCAATGTTTTCAGTTCCTGGATGGTTCTCGGAAGGGGGTTGCGAATTGCAATTGCCCTCGAAAGAGCGTCCCAGACATGCTATATCGGGCTTAGGTCTGGAGACCTGGCTGGCCAATCCATCCGGCGAATATCCTCATTCTCGAGAAATTCGTCGACCAGAAGAGCTCTATGTGGCTCTCCCGTTAGCGTTCTGTAAAATGAACTCGGGGCCCACTGCACCCCGGAAAAGGCGAAGATAGGGCTCCAAGACCTCGTCCCTATACCTCACACAATTCACAGACGTGGAGAGGTGTGCGGTCATCGAACATGATGGCTGCCCAGACCATTACACTGCCACCGCCATAATTGTTGTTTTCGAGGACATTGGATGGTAGGTAGCGGCTCTTCTCACATGAAAGTACGGCGAGAATCGGTGTTTAGGCTAAAACGAGACTCATCGGTGAACAGAATGGTCGCCCAATGCTCCGTACTCCAATCACTACGCTGCCTACACCATGCTAATCGGACTCTCCTGTCCGTAAACGTGAGCGGGACGCAAACAGTCGGTCTTCTGGCAAACAGTCCTCTCTCATGCAGTCTTTTGGAAACAGTCACCCTTGTTAAACGAGTTCCTTTGGCTGCATACAGGTAGCGAGAGAGCTCAGAAGCTGTAGCCCCTCTGTTACGCTTCTCTAAAATGGACAAATAGCGATCTTCTCTGGCCGTCGTGTCTCTTAAACGACCTTGCCCAGACTTTCTCTCGATGGATCCAGTATCCTGGAACTGTTTCCATAGGTTACACAGAAAGCTGAGCGTTAAATTAAACTCTCTGCATATCTGGACTTGCGATTGGCCTGCCTGTAGCCTCTCCACAATTCGTCACCTCATTTCATCAACTAAACGTTGGTGGTTACTTATTTTTACTGTTCCGATATGAATTTACCCGATTGCTGCAAGGTAACACCAAGAAATTAGCCGAGGTGTGCTAGCGAATGAAATTCGTCTTACCCCCCACGCTCTTATAAACCCTGTTTTTCTGCTGGCTTCGGCTACACACACGTGTATGCTTACGTATCTCCCGTACAAGATTTGCATTTTTATCTAGAAGCAATAGTTTTTCCTTTAGTTCAGTTCTTTTAATGCAATTCGATAAAATATGCAACTTTTCTGAATTTATTTCACCAGTGTATTTTATCAATTAGGTATCTTGAAATTTTTGATCTATTAAGGTCTTCTCAAGTCTCTTAGGACTTTTATGAAAACTTATTCGTTTATTTTTGTAAAAGAAAAATTAAAACCCAAGAAGAAAACTAAGGAATTCGAACACTTATCTGTACATAACACAATTTGGTTTCATGTAACTTAATCCACAGGTGGTTAAATCGTTTGAAAGCCTCGTCGCGTCCATAAAATCAATACAAGCATGCATGTATCTGAAGTATTAAAAATTCTAACAGATGCCGAAATCTTGTATTTATTTCGTTCTAGTGTATTAACTTTATTTCGTAAATATTTTGATGTCATTTCGTGTTTAGGGAATAAGCGAGAGAATTAAACAACAAGGAATGAACGTCATAAGCCAAATTATTTGTAACAAAATAATAATACGGTATAATTATTCCGAGAATTAAATGGGAAAAGAATTTGTTTTATGAAGGAAATGATTAACTTACGAACTTTTACGTTTTTTTATTTCTAAAAAGTCCGACTGCCAACGTTTCGCAAAAATATGTAACTCTTAATATATTGGCAGTAGAGCATGCTATATTATGGTACGTTATAGGCAAATGAAATTAAATTAAGGTATCCAAATACATTCTAATCGTCAAATTTGATGAAATTTTCAACAAAAAATTTTCTTCATTTTAAAGCTTATAAATTAAGCTTTCCAGTACTAATTTTATTTTACTTCTACGGTCATTAGAAGTGGAATAACAGCTGGTGTTCTTCAGTGTCGTAAACGGGATGTTTCTGTTTTAGAAACGGGAAGTTGATGTCTAAAGGTACATAAACTAAATAAATTTAAAATTCGAATTTTTTATTTCAATGCTTTTAATGATGTCCAAAAATGATTTTGAACTTTTATATTTGTTATTAAGTGCCTGGGAACAAGATTATTTTGGTAATTAAATTTTCATACTTAACAATATTTTTTTTAAATTTCTGTTTATTTTTGCATCGCATTAAACCTACATCTTGAAAAACTTGATTATTTTTTTCAACTTTTCTGTTGCAGGAAAAAAAATTTAAATATTACTATGGTAATTTTATGAAATTTTTCACAAATATTCTATGAAGTATTGTGAATTTAAGAGGCTAAATTTTAGGCTTATAAAATATTTTAGACAATTTTGTAAACGAAAAGAGAAAAAATTCTTGAAAAATAGCTCATAGTACATGCACTCAAACATGTATATTTAATAGACATATTATTTCGATTCCTAGACTTTAATCCATTTAATTCCTTATACCTTAATAAACATGAGTGACAAATAGAAAAGTAAAATAATGATAAAAAATGTTTATGGGAACATTCTTAGTAATCTTGAAGTAGTACGAAAAACTTATACTCTGATAATAAAACATGAGTTTCACTTTTTTCAGCTTTTTTTCCTATTCTTCACTTTTTAAGACGTTATTCTGGAAAATAAACCAATAATACTTGTACCCATTTCCAAAATTTGTGAGTCGAACGTAGCTGTATAATTTAAATGAGAAATTACACACAATTATGTGAAAATAATTTAAAGGAAAATTAAACAATTCAGTCTTTGTTACAAATAGTTACCTATGTTATGTTCTATAGTTTCTAATTCCTTACAATTATTAACGGAAGTAGTTTGTTAAAATTTAACTTTTAAAACGTGTGTTTTGTTACTATAATATTGTTACGAATTTTGTACTTAGATAGGTAATTTTAGTGAAATTATAAGTAAAATTTTTGTATTTCTTTTGTATAATGTAACACTTAAAAATCCAAAGAGTCGAGTTATGCCTGAAAAGTAACTTACAAGAGCAAGTCCGTTTAATATTGAGGAAATGAGTATGTCAGTAATTTAGCAAGATATCGCCTAGCTGACAACGTTTTTCACGACTTACTTTGTCGCCAAATTTGGCAACAATTTGGAAACGTTTTAGTCCGGTCCCTGTATCGCTGTAAAAGGTATTGTAATTGAATAAATATAATTGATCACTATATTAACTGGAACAGTAATTCGACTTTCATATTGCTTTCCAGTGATTTCGAGATGCAGAAAGTGCTAGAAATATCATGGCGGGAGTTTGGTTCTATAAGGACGGAGAGGGCATTTGCTCTCAGTTAGTGCTTACTGTTGTTGCGAGTTATTAATTTAGCGTGATCGGATTTATTTTTGGGTTAGCTTTCTCTTTAGGTGCGCTTTGCATTGCGTTGTTTTCAACGTTCTTAGTAGTTTGAACCGTAACTATTGATTACACTCAGCGGTACTCTGGACACCTGTACGAATATTTCTGAGGAAAATTCCAGAACTTCGAAGTGTTGAATTTGATAAAACAAATTTTATTAACCTATCATCGGACCTGTATTTGTTCAATGTATTACGAACCCGTACGCACATAACACTTTTTGGTATCAGAAGCGGGGCTGAACGCCAGTGATAAGAGCGAAGGATGAGCAATTAAGACAGCTGCTTGCAGCCTTTGATGCATTTAAAGAACAGATGAAAACGGGCCAAGAATCCATTACAGAAGAGAAAAAAGCCATTCAAGAAAATATTGAAGCGGGTCAAGAGAAAATGAAAACAGAAATTACCTGTACAATAGAAAACAAATTTATGGAAGGCAGAATAAAAAAAAACTCAATTAAAATAAGTACTGTTGAAAATAAAGTTGGACGCATTGAAGAAGGAGTTTCATCTGTGAAAGAACAAACAGAAGAGATAGTTTCTGCTGCGGAGCAACGAACTGAAGGAAGGGTTTCTGCCGTCCAACAACAAATCGAACAGCAAATTAATGATAGTGTTTCTGCTGCCGTTACCAAAGAAATTGACACCTTAAATAAATTCCTAGTGACAGGAGTAAGCATTTGTGATGGATTTGAATTTTTACCCATGTCTTCTCGTCTCTTTCTGAAGCTATCCGCATATGATGGAAAAACCTCCCGGCAAATGTATGAGACACAATTTTCTATAGTGGCGGACGCGACTCAAGCTAAGGTCTGCCATTTTGCCGCTTTCTTGGGAACAGAAGCAGCAGATATCCTTCAAACTCTAACTCTTCCTGGAAACCAGATAATAGACGTCGAAGCTCTATCCGGCGCGCTGGAACTCCGCTTTGCTGAGAAGTGTTTGAAAGATTATAACAGACTTCCAGTAAAATCCGGTCAACGGAAGACTACGGAAATATTCTCAAATAGCCACGAATGTTGAAAGGCTGCCTGACCTCGCCTTTTGGGAGTGTCTAACAGAAACAAAGGAAACCCTCTCCCTGCAATACTTCATCGATGGCATTCGAGATCCTGAAATACAGAATGCTTTATGAACGGCGGATGTCAAGGATTTAAAAAGCGCTCTGGTCTACGCCATGAAACCAGCAAGCAAATCGTAGATTAGAGCAACCAGCAAGCAAATCGTAGAGACGGCTACCGAATCAGAGCTGCTCAAGGCCAAGAATCAGTAGACTGACTTCTCGTCTAGACTATTTAATCAGTTAAGTCAATGTCTTGATATGGAATAGGTGACAAAAAACCATCCCTAAATTGTTGGAACTGCGGGGCTGAAGGCTGCGTATGAAGAAACTGCAGAACAGCATGTGACACGAAAAATAAGATCACTCAGCAACAAAGACGCAGGAAACAAATTAGTGGTTATATCGTGAAGCGGAATTTTAAAAATAATAAGAAGCTTCATTTTAAAGTGCTTCAGAATTCTGCAGTGAGTGGCGGCAGTAATGGACTGTTCATCATAAGGCATATCAGTGGAGTTTCCAGCAATATTATCAGGACTATTGTTTCTTCTAGTTGTTTTTACAAACATAACTTGAGTCCTCAGTAGGAACAAGGAGTATACTAAAAGCTGCTATGTTCGTGCGTGTGTACAAGATACAACAAAGATAAGAAGGGTTAAAATTCCCCTTTATTTGCTTATCGATTTTACAAACGTTCCCGCACTTCGGGATACAAAGACCAACCACTTGTGATCTGAACGTAAAAGAATATAAGAAAACTACCTAAAATTTAAATAAGAGCTAACTTTTAATATTTTACACAGATGACTAGCACCGAGACTAGCCTTTTAAATTACTACGTCTGTAGTACGCAAACTGCGGAAAACTACAATACGACTTTAACTTTCAAAAGGATTACCTTAACTTTCAAGAGGATTACCTCTGGCCTTAAAAGCGGACAGTAACTGATGGCAATCTCGCGTAAAGACTCATAGAAAGAGGGCTTTCTCTCCTTCCTTTTACTCTTGGCAGAAAGCCACAACTTAAATACTTAGGCATTAGCAAGTACAATTTGCGTAAACATATTCACGCGTTATTTCTGGCCGGAAGTGGAAAATAAGAGATGATAGTAAAGTTTTAAAATAAAATAAAGGCTAGTCAACTTGAGATCCTTACAATATGACCAACAGTTTAAAGATGAACTCATTTGGACGCCATCCTGTGTTACACTCCAGATTGCGTCTGGTAATAAAATCGAAATTGACGGAAAGTTAAATGTAAACATAACGTTGGAAGTGCAGTCTACGATCACACGGCATATGTGGCAGATATTACAGAGCCTTGCATATTCGGTTTGGACTATCTATGGAAATAAAATTCTTCTTGGCATTGAAAAATAACGAACAGCATTCAGCCTCTGAAGACATAACTCTCCGTCATCGGAAGGGATTGGTAAAGAATAATTCTGCGAGAATTGGTAGAACAGGAAACTAACTGACTAAAGAATTCATTTTTCATGTTCAAAGTATTTAGCAAATATCACATGTATTTTGAATAGCTATTATCATTAAAAGTCTGCTTTATCTGTTTTTCTTTTATTTGGAAGTATGGTAAATGCACATCAGTTTACTAATATGTCTTTGTTATAAAGAGAGTAGCTTCTTAAAATACATTTTACTCACATACACTAGTTTTTATTCTCATCAGTATATAAAAAATAATTCAATAATTTTTTACAAAGCTTGCCACTAATTTTTAACAATAATTATAAAGGTATATTTTATTTTAGTTGCATACAAAAGTAGGATCTTGCATTACTTCCTGCATGTAACTTACTAGAAGCATGCTCTGATTGCGCGTGTCCATGGACGTAAAAGAAACAAACGTATGAAATATACATAGGGTATGATTGGTTGAAGGTTATGAACACGTTTCAGAATTTCTTTTTATTATATGCAGCGCCATATTTAATAAGTTGACATAAAGAATTTTCACATCCTATTGTGCAAAATAATTCATCACTTGTATTATAGGTCATCGCATTCTATTCGGAAAATGCTAACGTCAAATTATGCGATGAAAAAGTTCCACCTGCCTGCCACAGATAAATAAGTTACGAAATTACTGGAGAGTCAGCATAAAATGCTATTTGCGATAAAAATTAATGAACTCGTGTGTGATTTAATTACTGATGAATGAGTAGCGTTTCCATGGAAAAGTGGTTTGGCATCGGAGCTCCCCAGCGAACCCCTCTTCACCGTTAGGCGGCGCTGGATTAGCTCCGAATGAGAGCACTGGCGCGCTTTCATCCTGAAACATCCTTGCCCAGGGTTTTTTGTTTGCCTTGTAGCAAAATGACCGATGGTCCTAGACTAAATATATGACTTGATTTCGAATATAGAATATTATCTGAGAATAAATTGCGACGCCCGCTGACCTTTCTGAAGCCAGAGACTTAACACAATTTCATATAAACACCGGATGGACTATGTTGGGAGCAGATGATTTTGAAGATAACTACAATATGTAAGTTTAATTTTTTTTCTCTGAATGACGGCCCTCAGAAGAACTACGTTGAAATATTTAAGAAAGAAAATTAGAACAAAGGACTAATGCTGCTTTTTCAGCTCGGGCGTTGGGTGTTTACATTCACGTTTGTTCTCTGTTTACATTATGTTCGTGGAAATGATGACGCTAAAAGACTGTATGATGACCTTATTAATGGTTACAATTCACTCATCAGACCCGTTGGCAATAATTCGGACAGGTTAACGGTAAAAATGGGACTCAGGTTGTCTCAACTGATTGACGTGGTAAGTCAGAATTTTAGTATTCATTTTACAAGACGGCTTAAAGGTCATTTTACCGTTTTATTTTTAAGTATTGGATGCTAATTATAAAAATCTCTGATATTAAACTAATTGATCTTGGTACAAATTTAAAGAAAAATTATTAATTTATTAAACTATTAATTTAATTGTCACCAGGTTTACAAAAGTAACGAATTAATTCAGCAGAAAAAGAGGCCTATAAGCTCTTAAATATTACAAATGTGTCAAAGTAAAATGTAATTTATTTTAAGCATTTTTAAAAATGTAATCTGAATATAAGCAACGCAGAAGTTCTCAAAATGGGAAATTTTCTAAAAGAACATGTTTCGATACGAAATCTGCTCACAGCAGACGTTTCAGAATAATACAGCAATACATAATTTTTTGTCTGAATCTGCTTGTGAATCTTATATGCTATTTAAGGGAAGCAAAAAGGTCTACTTGAAAAGATAATATCTAGATCAAACAATCACATTTAAGCAAGAATATTTAAAATTTGGGAACTCTACCAGATGTGATCATTTATTATAAAAAATTGATTTCCTAATAAAATTCATACTTTTAAATACATGAAGTTCACAAATACGGCATTGCAGACGCATGTATTGCAGTTAAGACGCATTTAAAAGTGGTATTTAATATGACAGGAAACTCAATAATAGTAAATTACTCTCAAGATACCGGTTAAATTGAGAAGCAAATTTGGCAGACAAATTTCGTAGTCATAAAATTAAATACAGTCATAAAACCATAATTCCAGAAATTGATGAAAACATGGCATACTTTTTTTAATTAATTGCTTTTTTATGATATTATAATCATCGTTTTGTTCAACATCCATTTGACGTTTGAAGCAAGAATTATTATAATATATTCCCTATTTCTACAATAACTGTACATTATTCAAGAATGTATATTGTTTTAAATTACGTGGATCATTTCCCTTAAACTGCTGAGAAAGTGTTAACCATTTAATGTTTTTTCGTCTAATTTTTATTAGAAATTCGTTCAGCGAATGTGTACTTTTAGGTGACTATCTTTGTACACTTAGTTACTTTCGTTTCCGCGTAATGTGGAAATTCATTTAAATCATTATTTCTATTTATTGTATAATTTTAAATTCAACTTTTAACTCCATTCTGATCTGCAATATTAGTTGAAACATTTTCAGTATTTTTATACATATATAGATATATACATCTGTCTATCTATATAAATATATCAATACATATGAGAGAGAGACTGAGAAAATGAGCAAAAAATAGGGGACCTATATCTATAGTGCATATATATATATATATATGTCTTCAATTTTTCAGATCGCATGTAACTGCTTAAATAGGTGTGATTGTAACTTCAATTTGTGTAAGTCTGAAAATCACATGAATCCTGTTAATTATTATCAAAAGTAGCGAAGTGATTAAAAAATGTGTATAATGCAGAATATAAGCAGCTGCTTTTTGAAACTGGACTAATTTGAAATGTAACATAAAGTTATCTCATCTATGATCAGCTTATTGTTTAATTAATATGAAATGAGCTTTATTTTTAAAGGCACCATGCGTGTTATTATTTATATTTTTATTTCTTATTATCAGCAAAGAAGTTACCAAATTTGAGTACGTAATTCTTATTTTGTATTCACGTTTCTGTCTTTTCTACATAAGTTAGATGACTATGCAGACGGTCTTCAAGGCAGGCTTAGATTAAATATAAAGATTTTTTCTGATGGTTAGAAACTCACATTCTGTAATAGATTTCGGTGTTGAAACTGGCCTCTAATTTTAAGTTGAGATAAGCTTCTGATTAAGAAACTTACACATGATATGCCTTTGTACTGTGATCGAATTAAAATGTATTAAATAAATATGAATTTAAATTTAGACGAGTTAATGTCACTTTCCAAACATTATAGAGTAAAAACACCTCTAATGTTTTAAATCTGTTCTTATTTCATCTAATAATTTTCTTAAAACTTTTTAATTGGTTTTAAGTTTTTCTCTGAACAATAGTTAAGACAATGAGAAGTGTCTCGTCGGATATTTAGTCCGAATCGTCTTCTATTTGCTAGCTGGTTGTGCTGAGCATAGACCTAAAGGGTATAGTAAACTTTCTGGTGATATTTCAACGCCATCTATATCCAAATATCATGAAAATACACCAAAAACTAAGTGCTGTAAGACTGGATCTATGCCAAGTCACACATTAGGACCGAAAACGAAAGAGCTGAAAGAGCAGTGACTAGGATACATACGAATAATTGGTTCCAAGCAACATCAATAATTTCCATAATGCTTCAAAGCAGCAAATGTGCTGAGCTGAGCCCATGAACATTGGACATGGATTGAAAGATTTCAGCTCAGTACAGTCTTTCCTGCAACAAATATCCTCACATAACAAGAATCAGACATTCCATTGTATTCGCAAAATTAAATCCCATGTGTTTATCTACTTAAATAAATAAAAATACAAAAGTTCCAGTGTAACGATCTCCAGAATATAAACTCTTCAACTCTACTCTATTCATCTAATCCAGTATCGTAATGAATACATAAGTTTCTGTTCTATTATGAAACTTTGCCTAATTTTATGTTATTATCCTCATTTGTTTAAATGTAACAACTCCGATCTATAACTCCAGTATTCCCTAGGAGAAGCATACGGCCAGTTCCAATTTTGCAAACTCTAGCTTGTTAGTGTATTGGGCAGTATCTGTTCGATTTTGTAATGAAGACTTTGGTCTCCATGCACTTTTGCATGTTTAACTACATAATGGTATTATGTAGTTACTCATGCTTAAAAACTGCTTGATTTTTCTCTTAGACGTATATTTTTAGACGTATATTTTTGACATCAATAGAAGTTTTTACTCCTTTGACTACTGATATGTAAGTAAAAGGTAAAAACAAAGCGTTTAAAGAATTGTCTTTACGGTGATGTTCCGGAGCTAAATTTTAATATTGTACATTGTATTTCTCAAGATAAATAAAATATCAAAACCCGATAGAAATTCGAGAATCAAATTTGGTTTGAAGTACGGTATTTACAATTACGTATAAACCAATGCCTGTATAGAACAGAGCTGAAAAATAATATGAAATATCACATGAAAGGCTTAATGCAAAGTGCAATAAAGAGTAATGAACCTAAAATGTGAAATAGTTTCAATTTAAGATGCTGCGAAAATAAAGTAAAGATTCGTGGTCAAATCTCCCCAAAAGCATAGTTGATTGTTCACTGTTTCCTATCCGAAAGTGGTAATAGTCTTGACAGGATTTATAATAAATGTGAGTTTTGAGTTGCTGGGGAAAGATAAAAGTTAGAAATAAAAATAAAGATGTTGCAAGACTACGAAAGTAAGTAATTAAGATTTGTTAAATACTTGTGGTAGAAGGTTTACGCCTTTGAAAAGAAAGACAAATTTACATCTAGATGCTCTATGGTTTGAGTTAAATATTTGAATAATATTTAATCACTAAGCGAAATAGTTTCGTCGAACATTTGAACATTTACAATACGAATTTTCAGAAATTTAGGTTAATGACGTCACAATATTGATTGAAAAATGTCGATGAAAATACTTGCTACACTTTCCTATAATAAAATGAAAAATAAAACAGTATGACAGAAAAACTGCATTATTTTTCATTGAAAATTCAGAATTCGAAACGAGTTTTTTTAAATAAATTTCGATTTCTAATGTTTAATATTTTTATCTATGGTTATTTATTATAAAGACAAAATAGATCTTAAAATTTTCGACGAAGAATTTATGGCTAAAAGTATTTGGTTTTAAACTACTTTACATTTTCAATACATGATTTTCTTTTAATGTAAAAGGGATATATGATTATTAATGGTCATGAATTCAATCACCAGTTTATAAAGCATTGAGTCAGATTCTCTATTTTATCACTCATTTAATGATTATTTAACAATTATGAATGATGAATTTACAAAATTCAGATCTGGGATGGCGTTATCATCCACATAATCAAAATCATTTGAAAATTTTAGGAAGGAATAATTCATGCAAATACAAAGTGTGCTTAATTAATGTAAATTTATTTATTCTCATATTTGTCAGCTTTATACTTCTGAAGACATTTGAGTACATGAAATCTTAATTTCAAAGTCACATTTCCTGGTTTCATTTATTTACTTAGATGATGTATTTCAAAACAACTCGCGTCATTCTGCTGACAATCTTACCGCAAGACGGGGAATAAACTGCTTTATTTCGCATTCTAATGATCATAAATTGAGCCTTAAACATGACAGGTTTAAGGCTTCTTAAGGAAAGTGGAGATGCAGCATCATCTCAATAATGTGGTTACATTTCTGTCAAGCGTGATACTTGAATTCGATTAAGTAATCATTATGGGACTCCAGGCTCAGAAAATCAAATTTCTCAATCATCAGCGACATGGTAAATTTAAAAATGGCAGAATAAATTTAATTTCTTTTGTAGTCTTTTAAAGCAGCCAAGGAATTCTCATTTCGTTGAAAGGAAGGACAAATATTTTCATTTAAAGTAGTCTTTTTATTCCTGTTTTCAGTAAGCAATATGATTTTTTATATATTATTGTTTTGAAATTGGAGTGATGGGATAGAATAATCCCAGTTTCGTGCCATAAATCAGTTTCTTTATAATAGAATATACCGATATTACATAGCCTTATAAATTACATTAAACCTCTCTGTTTTTTTAAACTACATGCTTGTTTTGGTTGAAAGAAAGAAAAAGGAATAAAATAAATAGTAAACAACAAATTTAGAATTAATGTCCATTTATCTTTCCCATTTTAATAATATAATAAATTAATTTAGGTATACAGCTCACTTTTTTTCCGAATCTGAAAACATTCCTATTCTTAAAAGTTTGTCATTGACATTTTGCATTTTTATCAGTGTGTAAAATTAATTTGAATTCATTTGTTCTTAAAATATCTTTTAAAATTTGCAGAACAAAATGCGAGGAAAGCTAGCTTAGACATTTTACAGCCTGTTGTACAGCCACAGCAAAAGTCATGCATTGAGTCTTCTAAGCTACCTTTAAAGATTTCTTATTTATAGCTAAAGTTTAAAATAATAAGATTAATATAATGTTTAAAATTATTGCAAATTTATAAATGGAAAATTTTAGTCAGCATATGATTTAGCGAATTCTGAATTACAGTTGCAGTTGTAAAACATGTGTATATTAAAAGTACAGAGTAGATATAAAAGTACAAAGTTAACGAATAGTAATGAAAGAAAATATCTGTAACTAATTCTTTTAAATTCTTGAGTTAAGTAATATTATTATATCTATTTTTATGAACCTTTTGATGTGTTGAGTTCATCCTGTAAGTTTTATAACTGTTATATACACCTCGAAAATCTTTTCTTTCGGTTTTCAAGCGATAAAAGTGGTTAAAAATATGCAAGTAAATACGGCTTGAGAATAAATTTTTTAAGAATAAAGTTAATAACGTTCTTAAGATTGTTACATCAGTTGCAGAAAGCACAACATAATGTTTTTACTTCCCATTTGAGAATAGAATATTGAGTTTTAAAATAAAAAAAACGAAGAACTTGGCTTCTAGCCATATCATTTTTGACTTTGTTTCCTTTCAACGAATTCTTCCCTGCATTTGACCTTAGACCCGAAAACTGAAGGTTTACATGACAGTATGTTGTTATATAAATAAATGATAAACATCAGGTCCCTGTAGGGCGAGAAAGAAAACACTTACCAAAGCACAAAATAAGTCAGAAACAGAATGACTCATCTTATATAAGCATGCGATTTGTCTGAATTGTCAAAATTCAGAATAGAATAAAAGGACAGCAGACTAAATGCAGGCGCCGTCCAGCTCGAAGGGAGAAAAAAGATATACAGACACTTTGCAACCGAAACTAAAGAAAGGAATTTTAATGATATCAAAATGCAAATATCGATTCATAGCTAAGATAAATTCGAGGCAAGTTAGTTTCAGTGTCACTTAAATTGCATTATATCTTTGTAAGTATTGTGTTTGTTGTTAAATTGTATGAGATCATGATCATAAAAATACTCAATTCGATTATTTTATATTTTAAAAATAGATAAGGAGTATCGAAAACTAGATTACTTTTTTATAAATACCAGTATTTGATCAATGCAAACGTTTCTTCAAAATGAGAAACAAAAATTTGCATTTCTGTTTTTTACTTTTCCGTAGACATCCCAAAAATAAATTATTATTTGCTACCTCTTCAGATGGGTGTTGTTAATTTAAGAAAATGTTTTTGTAAAAATATTAATGAAGTACATGTTTCTATTGCTATTTTTTGTTTTTAAGTTGATGTTAATGTCAAAAATAGATGTTTTCAACTGTATTCCAAGACACTGTTGAACTGTATGAGAAAACTAACTTCAGTTACGAACGCCTGAAATAAAGATATGCAATAGTGAATTTACTGCACGGCAACCTCTCGGAGACCCAAGCTCTTTTCTCTTATTCGCGTTCTTAAAAAGTACCGAAGACGTTAATCGATTTTCGATAATCTCTGCTTAAAAGCAAGGCTCGATGATTCAACTGTGAGGACAAGATTTATAGCCATTAATAATCTAGCTGTATAATATGGTCGGGCAAATCTTTCATTTTCCCTCGTTCTGTGTAACGGGATGCGTCATGGTCAAACAGTATGGAAGCAGAAGTGACATTTTCCAAAGTATTGTTTTTCAATCGAATGCCTTACAAACCTAAGCCAAAAAAACCTATATAGTTAAACTCCATATAGTTAGTGTGTTTTTCATTCGGTTACTAAAGTTGATAATTTAATGAATAATCGCCTTCTGAGAAATTTCCATTTTAACGATTACATTCCAAACGATAATAGCAAATATAGATATTAGCACATCTTTATCTACCGAATCTGATGCTGTGGAGATCATTAATATTGGAAACTTGAAAAATCAGCTGTGCCTTTATTAGGATTTGAACCGCGGGCCTTCCAATTACTAGCACGGCATGCTAATCACACCATAAGACTACGCTTAAGGGATGCTCAAGGGATACGCTCAAGGGATGCGATAATTTCTTAGAACGTGCCGTTCAAACTTCTTCTCCTATTTCGAATAAACATATGTTACAGTAAAATATGTGCTGCGAAGATTAATTTAAATGTAGCACCCACCCGCTCTTCGAAATATCTATTGCTCTAGCTAGAGAATGCCACGAGAATAATGCAGCTGTTCGAATCTTTGATTTTCTTGTTATACAAAATCACACTATGCTTGCTACCTTAAACTATTAGTCTGCTTCAGGTGATATGTAAATGTGAGATTCGAAGGATTCGAGCTTGATGATGTAACTGTTTATTTTAGCATGCTAATTAGCTCGATCAAAATCGCAAATTATACTGTAAAATGAGAAGGGAATGACATATTAGTGTAGTTAGAATACTAGCATTATATTATCATCTAAAAATACGTATTTTCTCATTGATAAAATACATGTCTAGAAAGTTATTTGTTTTTCGAAAAGCTAAGATGCGATAAATCTGATAGTACATTTAAAGGGAAAAGTCATTGCTACACAATTTCTGATTCGGCTCAGTTTTTGATATTTAGCACTTCGTTAAGTTGCTCATGTTAAAAGTTTCATAAATTTTAGATATAATTTACAACAGAAATATTCGAAGGGAAAATTTTTAAGTCCTGATTTTATTAACATTTCATTAATCGGCGAGTTCAAAGCAAATTCTATCTTGAACAATAATGAGAAGAGAGAAAAAAGAGGCTTTTAATAAATATATAAGGAAATCAGTGATTGAAACCAAACAAGTCTTTTTTATTGACTCCAACTAGATTATTTATAAAATATCTGGCAAAAGTGTAAAAAGACGTAGAGCAAACGAACAGGTTTTATAATTTAATGCTTGTGCGGGAATGACACGTGCAAATGAGGATATATAATAAAGGTATGAGCAACAGATATGTACTACAGTAGCAACGTTAAGTCAAAAGAAACAAGCTTTTTAACTCTAACCAACAAGCTCATATATATAGGCCTAGAGTATTTTTTTGTGATATCTGTAAGAACGTATACATACGTGCATATTAAAATATGTGAAAGAAATCAAGGCAATCTAATAAAAGAACACAAATCCTGGTATAAAATACCAGGATAATTTTTACATTAAAATCAAGAAAATAATTTTTTCTTATAGTAGATTTGGGAAATTCGTGCTTTCTTAACGAAAACCCGGGCCGGTCAGAAGGTTTTAATAAGTTAGCTTTTTGAAACATGTGCTGGAAGGGCGAATAACAACAGTGATACAAAATTGACAAGGGCGGCTAATACAGTTAAATGTTTAGGGATTCTGCAGCTGTCTACTTAATAGCCATTTTCTGTGCATTCTTTTGAGCAGCTGCTCCTCTTTTGCTCACAGCCCATAGATAAAATGCATATAAGTGAATTCTACTTTCGTGTAACGGTGCATAGCATTTGAAACTTCGCCGGCAGTGTTGATTCACGCGAGTGGGCTGCTTTCACCTGGCTATCATAACAACGCCCTCTACCGTCCGCATGAGCGATTTTTACATGCATGTTCTTTTACAAAATTGAAATACTGCAGTCCCCTTTACCTGATTTAAAATATTTGCCAGATACTTTAGAATTATTCTGTACATTTTAATGTTAATTAAAGTATAATATATCTTGAAGGAAAAATTATCTGTATTGTAAACTAATGCAGAATATAAAAATTTATTTTAAAATACGGAGCTCCTTAATTTGTGCATGCATCATATTAATCAAAGGTGAAATGTAATATGCTAATAACCACTCCTTTTGAGATAAATTGTTATAAATAATATTCATCGTTTCTTTAATTAGATGTTTGGTATCGTGAATCTAATGATAGACAACTAAAATAAGTTAGCAATTTTAGTGCATGAATTGTACAATAAAGGAATATATTCAAGATTATCAAAAATGTCCCTTTTTCTATCTCCAAAACACTCGAATAAAGTTTGACGTTCCGTCTGGTCTTTTAGAATTCTATCTTTGTAAATACAGCTAGAAAACGCAAAGGTCCATCTCGTTTCGTTGTGTTATTTTCACTCACACATTTTTCCTTGCGTTAAAACCTGTCCTATAAACTCGCAGTGTCGCTTACTTCACGAAAATATGTTAGAAGAATTTTAAATAGAAATAAGGATCTAATTTAATAAAAGGAAAACTGGAAGCGCCCTCCAGTCGTAAAGAACTCTTCTGATTGCATTCGTTATGAGCTGTATTTCTGCTGGTTGGAGAATTTTTTTTGCTTTGTTTTTGGGTATTAGGTAATTAGTTCCTGAAATCACATTGAGCTATGTATTAGCTCAATATGATTTCAGGAACTAATTATTAGGATAGAAATTAATCTGTGAGCTGTAATTAATATGCTCCGAGCTGTCTGTTACAACCGCGAGAAGAGGAAATAAATTTGCATTCGTTAGTTTTACGTTTGTACTTCAAGTCAGAAATACAGTAAATTTTAGCTGTTACTTTATGTTGCCATTATCTAGTGTTTTGAAGATGCAGTAAAACCTGGGATTAAAGAGCTAGACGAACTTTAAGTTAGCTCTGCTAGCGACAGTATCGTTGGAGCCGGGCTCGAATCTCGAAGAAGGCTTGCATGTTTGTAAATGTAATGTCTGTGCGGCATAGGGTACTTAAAATACTGGGAACGCGAAGAGCTTCTCGAGAGTTTTGGTGCTAACGGAAGAGGAGTGTAGACCGTTGAATCCGTCCCTCTGGATGTGCATCATCGAATTTGAGACAGAAATCTTGCAGATGTAAAATACCCACGTGATGAATGTTAGGCACTGTTAGGTTTTCCGAAGAATGTATTAAATTTCAAGTGTCCGTCTGTTTGAAAGAACAAACAGTTAGTTCTTCAGACTTGCCATGAAGACCTACTCCATACAATGAGTTGCTCAACCCAATTAGTTCATAAAACTATTCTCCGAGACGTCCCTGATACAGAGAATCACATGTCAGCTAAAATTTTAGCTTTGAGAGCTATTTGTCTAGTGCACTTCTACATCTGTTACTTGGCGTTACAGAATACAATTATATCCATACTGATAAAAAACTGGGTTTGTTATCTGTGAGCTGAGGAATTTTTGGCATTCATCCACTGTATGTTTGTCACTTGAAAAAGGCAGTCGTTAACTTTATCAACTACGTAGTTGAAATGAAATTCGGTGAAAACGATATTTGCCATACATATTTATTCCAAATAAGGGAAAGTAACAAAAGAAATCGCAGTCATATTTTCGTAGTCACATTTAGAAAATATGACTCGAAATAAAAGTGCAGTTATTTCTTTTCAAATAAGGAAGGAAGTTATACAGTGTAAGTTTTATTTATATTAAAAAACTTCTCTTATCAAAACAAGCGCAGAAAATTGAATCAGTCAGAAACGCAAGCTGTTGGAAAGGTGACATTTGAATGTCCATAGAAAATTTGAATATTTAATACTCTTGTGAGTTTCTTTCAGAAGTGATATTTTACTTTCTAATTTTTTTTTATAACCTTTTGACGATTTTGTGTTAGCTTGCGTTTCAATCAACAGCTTTTTCTGATTACATTTTCTGTCAAGAGATTTTGAAATGACATATTCATGAATACAAATTTTTATTGTAGTTGCGTTTTCCAAAGAAATCAAAGTAGCCTTTTTTTTACATAATATCCTCCTGTTCTCGCGTTTATTGCGGCTTGAGTAAGAAATCTGCTAGTATTAAAATTCACAATTTGGCTGTAAAATAACTTCATATTTTCAATTCTATTTTGTTGTTCCTACAAAAGCATTAAGCTTTTATTGGCTTGAAAAATTATTTTTTTCCTCTGTATTTGTTTTGTTAGAAAGGCTTTTAAACGAAACTCATTTACATATTTAAAAAAAAACCTTGGAAAATGGAAAAATTCGAAACTAGATCGCACATATGCAGAGTGTTAGGTTTTGGGGAAATGGTAAATGAAATAAATCAGTTCTGCCTTTACACAGATTCGAAAGGTGAGTATTCCAGCTAGATGTATTAACCACTTACATCACGAGAACACGGAATGGGAAAATGAAATAGTTTCTTACATTCTTCCTTACTTAAAGGGTGAGTGAAAACATCGTAAGACCCAATTGGCCAAATGCAGGTGACGTCGAATTACCTTCGAATAAATTTTAGTTCCTATCACTGTAACTTGTTATAGTTTTCTTAGAGATGAGAAATGTGATAAATCAACTCTGTTCTCCATGGGATTCAAACCACTCATTTTCTGATCTCTGTAAAAGCACGTACTTATCTGATTATTCTCATAGACAATAATGCTTTACAAAAGACAATAATTACTTATACGTACACAATACTTTAATGTAGCATTGTAAAAATTTCTGAACGTTTAATCTGAAGCATTAGAAAAGATTAATTTAAACGAATAATGATCTTGCAGTATATGTAACAATTACTGACATTTATGATTTAGTGTTCTATATGAAAATAATAACTCACAATTTAAGATACATTAATGTACTTATAATGTACATATAATTTATTATTATACAATATTATTTTAAATTAAACTGATTTGAAAAAATATTCACTAAAACAACTTTCAATTTTTTTTTCTTTTTTAAATTTATCGTTTGAGAATTTCTCACCTGTATCTGTGATGGTACATTCAAAATCTGCTTTACGTGTACATTCATATAAGGATGCAATGCACCGGTAGCACGTGGAAACATTACTTGATCGAACAAATTACTACTGTATTTATTAATACTCTTCTCTATGAAACTATGATAATGGTCAGGATATTTAAAATGATAAACGATGTTCTTAATGATAAAATAATCACAAAAAATATTTTTGTGCACGAGAGCATTTGTGTGCGTATTCTAAATCCGAAAGACAGAATATATTAAACTTCTTTCTTTATTGTTGTAGAGACATTAGGTTGTTTCTAAGCAGGAGTCATGAAAAATGGGCAGTGCCCTCGCCGGGACTCGCACCAACGACTTCTCGAATACGCGCTGAGCGTGCTGACCATTACACCACAAAGGCATCATAAGAAGGCGGGAGAAATACCTTATACTCTGTTCTGCATATTGTAATATTAGCAAATAAACCGTAGTTGCATTTTAAGCTTTATAACAAAGAAAGAACTTAATTTTATACTTCGAACTTTATAATATTTAATGTCAGTATTCCAGGTCACAAAATATTCTTAAAGCTGTTATGTCTCCATTTGAACTTTCCACGACTAAAATTAATTCAACCAATGTATAATTATGATTAGATAAATGCCCTCTCAACTGAATGCTTTATTAGATTTAGACATTCAAATCTAATAATATCACGTAACTTCCAGACTTGAAGCGTTGCAGAAATTTGTGACTTCTCTTCTTACCTTTCTATTTAGGACATCTTAATCTGTTTATGTGGTGCAGAATTAAAACCTAATGCGAAAAGGATTTCTGAAGCGCTTATCTCCATTACGCTTTACGGTGTGATAATTAAACATGCAAGACTATCTTGTTGTAGTCTGATGTCTCTTCGCATCAAGTTATATTGATATCTTAATTCTGTTCTCTGCGTTATTTCGGTTTGTGTCATTGGTTGTCTGGAACGAAACTAAAGTTAGAGGTATAAACTAGAACTGGTTGAATATCATTCTGAGTTATTAAATTTTAATTCGTTCTCTGTGTTTTCTACTTTGATTTATTCCAAATATTTAGCCCCAATAATTATTTAACTCAAACTGCTGACATATGAAGTTTTTATTCACTTTACGTTTTTAAGTGCAGATTTAATTAAATAATCTTATAACTTGGCTTTAACTAACTATTATCCATTATTGTAAAAATGTTATGCTCAGGCTGAATCTTACTATCACTATCTAGTTGATGAGAATTGTAAACTAACCTAATTTCAAATGCACAAAAATATTTATCGATGCAACACATAAACTGTAGAAAGCAAAAATTATCCATACCTGCTTGATGGAAGAAAATCCTAACCAAACATTGGGATTGAGCGCACAGAGTTAATGCAGATTAGCATGTTCTCACATTTTAATGATAATTCTTGATAATAAAATATTATGTCAAAACTTGTCACTCATCAAACCTGTAACAGAAAACTCAGCAACAGAGACTCTGCATGCAACGGGCGAAACGTTATCAGATTGTTAGGTATGAGTGTTCCAATTTAAGCTAACGCGCTTTAAACTCTACATAAATTAAATCTGTTGAATACTGATCAAAACAATAGTAACGCTATCTAATGTGAATATTCTGGTTTTCTTGTTTTGCTATATAACTTGATAAGAATATTTTAACCAGATAAGGAATCATAATTAACTTTCATTTATTATTTACATTATCCTGCTTCTTTACGTGTTAAACTATGAATAAAACTAGAAAAGGTAGCTTGATATATGCTTGTTCAGGTAGATACGATTCTTTACATTCAAGCAACAGATTAGTAGTAAACGTTTGTGATATCAATATAACAGGAATTAGAACCTGCGCTAATTCCTGGTGCCTTAGTAACTCCAACATTTTTCGTTAGCTTGTTATTTTATCCTATTTTAATTCACATTAGATTAATAGCAAATTTGACAAGAACAACCCTAAGTCTTAATATGCAAGAAGTTCACCAGTAAGTACTGGTACAGATATCAGAATACTCTGTTTATTCGTTTTCAACAAATTCGGTGCCAGCCATTTTCGAAAAATAATTATTTTACAAATTGCTACATTACCAGTTCACAATTTTAAATGTCTACATACCTTTCTTTTCAAAATGCATTTATATATATATATATATATATATATATATATATGTATATAAATAATCAAGATAAGAATTGTACTAAGAAAAAAATCATTTAACTGACTCTTCTCTAGCGCCACTTTTATTTCATGCTGAAAAATATTTTCTGTTTATCCACAAATGTTTATATTCGTCTGAGGTAAGAAACAAAGCTAATTCAGTATTCGGGCTAAATTGTTTTCTTTTGTGATGGAGAAAGGATAAAAGTGTTACCAGTAGCAAATAAAGAGCTAATTTTTTCCATTAATTGTTTTTCCATCTACGTCATTTCATCATAACACTAATTGTTGGGAAATTAAACACATTGAGGATCATATAAGATCCTCCATTTACTTGAGATTCACCCTTCATAATATTTTTAGACTGTAGCTTCGTCTATTTTTAAATTGATTTTACTAGTAGGAATATAATGAATTAGTCGCTAATACCGGTATGGTAGTTAGAGGTCTTAGGTGCTATATTATTGATTTTGGCTTTAATGCTGGGGAAGGCATATTTTTTTGTAAAAGTATAGTATCTTAAATGCTGAAAGACCGTTCCAGTGTTTGACGGTTGGAGATGAGAGGCAGGATATGGATGGAATTTGACTCTTCAGATATGCTCTTCGTCAAACTTGAGACAAAGCTGAACAAAGTTATTTTGTCATTTAATCGATAATACAACTGTCAGGTGTATTGTCAACTAAATGGCAATATTCCATAGTGCTGAACGCCGTCTCAAACGACGGACAGCCTCTCGCCATGGCCATTTTGCTGTTGGTCACGATTATATATACGTTAAGATTTCCGAACAGTCCTGGTCTGGAATCTGATCCAGGATTAGGAGGATAAGGAAAAATAACAGCACAGTGGTAAAATAAACTTTAATTTCAGGATTATTTAATTTACTTATTGCTCGTAAGGTGCTAATTAAAACTTAATGCCATTTTTTCATTAATGAAATATTTCACAAGTTGTGTTTTTTCTGTTTTAATAATTAATTTATGAATTAAATTTGGCTATAATGCTTATACCCGTTTTCAGACATTAAGTTGATTTATTAACCCAAAAGAATTATTGTTCTTGAAACACGGTTTTGCTTTGTTTAACATTTCATTCGAGTCTGTTACTATATTTCCATCCAAAATTTCATCAAAATGTTCCAAATGATAGAATCCGAGGGTCTCTTAAATATCTTTTTCTATCACCTTTCTTTGCTTAGTCATTTACAGATAATACACAGATACTTTGGGCTTCCTTTTGGAAGCTATTGCAGATACAATGCTTGCCTTATCTGAGATTTGAACTGGATTTCATCATCAAGGTAATCAGATATTGCAAAAGGCCATGACGATTGAATTATACATTGATTGGCTGCTGAAAATATTCCTAAATGTAATAATTCATTCATTTTCATATCCTTTTATTGCTGAACTTAACTAGTTGACACAAACAATTACAAAGTACATTTTGAAAGTTCCTAGCATGTGCTAAGACGAGTGTAGTGGTTGGAAATTATTTTCAGTTACTATTCAAGGCCATTCGCAATTTGGTATTATCGGAAGTAAAATCAAGGCTACGGAAAATATCCACGGGTAACAATATAGTATGGCAATAAATATTAGGTAGTGACATAAATAACGTATGTTTTTCCCAATTGCTTAAATTAAAAGTTAGTGAGGGACCTGCTATTCGCAAAAACATGCAACAACTCCCATAAAAGGAAATAATTTCATCTTGTTCTTATTTTTAGTGCAAGTTTAAGAGTTCAGTACAATTTTAACAGGTATTTTTTGAACGCTATAATGCAAGTGACAAAAAAACATATTCTGCATATTTTAGTTTATGAGTTCTGTTAAATAATCATTAATGGTAATGATAATGCAGTGCCAATAAACATAACCCAGAGTCAACAGTGGTTCCAAAAACTCCAAGGCAAACACTATAGCCTAGAACAGAGTTTCTTAAACTGTGGATCGCCATCCCCCATGGGGCTCGCGGGACCTGCAACAGGGGGCCACCAAACCTTTCAGCAGTTTTGACATTTCTTTAACTTATTATAATAATTTTACAGTTACCAAATATTTTTACACAATGTATCTGAAAACACATAAAGTTAAGACAATACAGACAAAGAAAAACCGTAAACGTTTCTACGCATCTTTTTATAATATAAACGTCCGTTTGACTTGCTTTGCACGGGACGCTGCCATTTTGTCTGTTACTCATTTAAAATTTTCATATTGTTCTATGTCTTAAAATTAGAAATTAATATTAATGACCTGAAATTGCTATAGTATATTACAGTACAAGTGAAAAAATTGACACTTTCCCTCACGTGTGTGTCGGATTTGCGCAATGCTTATGGGGTCCCACAAAATCTTCGTAAGTATTATGGGGTTCTAGAGTCACGAAAAAAATCTCAGTGGTAAAAAAGGATCGCGACTAAAAAAAGTTTTAAGAAGCCCTGGCCTAGAACATGATCTTCGTACAGGAAGATGTGCAGAGTTCGATGAGAAACTGCAAATACTTGTGAAAGTAAATCCCATCGCAACTGGTGGGAACAAGGAGAAGATAAAAAAGAGCATATTTGAGATTTAAGAGGAACCTTCTCTTAATTTTGAAAAATAAAAATAAGTATACAAAATTCATAATTTATGAATGATCAGTTTTATAGGTACATTTGAATTCATTTTTAGAAATTACTCTATTCGAAGACTTTTCTCACTATTTTAAAATTTTTATTAACTTACTAAAAGACGTGAAAAAAAAACTCTTAAGATTTGCTTAGCAGGCAAAAATGGTTGCAACTTGGAATCAACGTCACATAAGTGGGGAGTAACTATAATTTATTCGACGATAAAGCAGGCAAAATATTTTGTGTCGCTTCTGTAGATAAACAGCTTTAAAGTTAGAAGCATAAATGTATTTCTCAACAACCAACTCAGTTTAATTAAATTCTGGATAATACTTATCCCAACTATGTAACAGCAAAAAGTCTTTTATAGAATTTTATTAATCTTATAGCAGAGTTTTAATGAGTTGATGTCTGCTTTTGTCTAATATACTATGCTTTTTTTGGCCACATTTCAACTTCTTCTGACATTTTCCAGACTAAAAGGGAATGTTTAATGAAATTTTAAGCGTTTCATACAATGCATTAATGCATCTCATATTTTTTCAGCGCCATTTAATATTCCGTAAAAGGATCATTAATCTCTTACGAAAAAGAAAATTACGGAGAAAAACCAAATAGAAGTTAAAGTTCAACAAATTACTTATGGTGTTTTGGCTGAAGGTGTTGCATAGCTGTTTAAAGCCTCATCAAATGAAATAGAACTTGCTTTTATCCTTGAAAAAAATCTGAAGTGAAATTTGTTTTCACAATTTATCTCTTTGTTTTGACAAGCATGTGCCTTCATATTGCGCTGTATATTTGTACTTAAAAATTGGACGTTCTCAAAATCAAAAGTAGTAGAAATTAAAGGCTATAATTCTTATAGTGTAACTTTTGCACAGATGTGAATTTTTGCAATTCAATTGTCATTTGTGACAGAGAGGCAGATTTTCTTGCCACAAAACATTAAAGTTTATCTTATGCCAAACACATGGTGTCCCTTTTTGTGTAGTCATCGTAATCATTCGGATAATGAGCTTTTGCGCATTTTCTTTCATTCTTTAAAATTAAATTACATGCTGCTAGTTATGCCAGTATGGTAAAATATTCCTTAAAAATTATGGAAACATTTTATTCATTAATTAAGATAAATATACAAATACTTCAGCTTAGGTAGGTGTGATTCATTTCGTTGAAAACTGTAAGAATTTCAGTTAAATCTTGAAACATTTTTGAAAATAACACCTTATTCAATTAAGAGCCCTAACAATGACTGAGAACATGGTTTCATAACTGAGATGCCTAAATAAGCAAAATTGTTATTTTTAAGAGTTGCGAAAATAACTAAGCATTAAATTAGAAGATTGTATTTTAAAAGAATATGAAAACATGCAGTTTGAAATTTAATACATTTTCCAAAAGAGATCAGAAAGAAAAGTTAACAAATCATAAAAATGGACAAAAGATATTTCTTCAAGAAACATTCTGGCCATTCAAGAACTAAAACCTTTGCCGTCATCAAAATGAACTGTTGATCACGTTAGAAAAAAAAATGAGCTTAAAATCTTGTATCAAATCTATTGTTCCAAAATATAAAAGTTTTAGGAATTTGAACAAAGAATTGTTTAAAAATTTATATGAGACTGATTTATCCTATAAGTTTACTCTACTCGAATATGACAAAAAAAGTTATCTGGCTAAGAGGAGGAAAATCTTCGTTGAGGGGGCTTTAAAGAAAATTGTTCCGTATTCGTGATATATATAAGAATAATCCAAGAAAAGATCCGTACAACCAGCTCATTCTCCTGGATTCGAACCACCGAAATAAGAATGGATTCTATCTTAATTGGTTAGGTTATTTGAATATGAGAAAGTACAGATGAACTAACTGCCTAAGAGCTAGGAAGTCTTCATGGAGGACATTAACAAAATCTGGGTTGCATTCAGTTTACACACAACAATTGCTCGAAACATCACCCAAACAATCAGCTCATTCTTCTAGATTCGAGCTCGAACCGAACTTATGTGCTATTCTATACAGCAGCGATTCTCAACCGGTGGTGATGCGTAAGAGAAAAATAGGTGGTACGCAAAGATACAAAGTATTTTTAACTATTAAATTCAAAAATGAATTACCCCAACATCCTGTTTAAGTTTTTCTCTAATACTGGGGAATTTATGCGATCTCTAGCTTTGTTCAAGATCAAAAGCCGCTCATAGACTTCGGCAAAATAATCCGTTATTTTCACAAATATTCTTTCAGACATATGCATTTCGAAAGTTTTCATAAAAGATGGAAATAGATGTTTTATTTAAAAGAATATAAAAATAAGAATAATTTTTTGAAGTCGATTTGTTGTCTATAACAGCAGGTGTTTTTGTTTGTTTTTAAAGAACTCGTAACATATTGTGCATTTAAATATTTGTGAAAAAATAGTAAAACAGAGCTAGATTTTCAAAATGGAAAAATGGCTAAAATTGACTAAGCGGAAAAGAGATGATTCACGTTTGATGAATCCAGGACAATCTACTAGCACTAAGAATATAGAAAAAAAAGAAAAATTGTTTATTGAAAATATTATAATTTTTATTTATCATTTGGGTAAAACTATTATCCAATCAAAGTATGAAACCGTCGTTTCTTAAATAAGACATCTTGAATCTAATCATGCCAATTTAAAGTATAAATCTAAAGAATATTTTAAGAGGAAATTATCGGAGTTAAAAAACAGTAAACAATAATAATGAAAGGTGTTGTTACTTCATGTGAAAAAGTTTTGGAAGCTAGTTACCTAGTAAGCCTAAGAATTGCCAAGACTGGGTAACCTCACTCTATTGGAAAACACCTTTTATAACCAACTGCTAAAGATTACGTTTTAACATTAAAATATTAAAATGCGGTTAATGAAATTAAAAAACTAACATTGAAAACAATAAAAAATTAAAAGTTATAACATTAAAAAGCGGCTAATGAACTTAATAATATTCCGTTATCAAATGATGTAGTAATTCAAGAAATGGCAAATTCCATAAAAGAGACACTTATTCCAAAAATAAAACACAGTGAGTATTTCGCATTGCAGTTGGATGAAAGTAGTACTCATATAACGAATTTTATTAGTTTACATGCGTTCATTTTAATTATTAGTTTCCATCGTTTCGAAGAAATAAACGAATTGCTGAAGAATACTTATTTTGAGAATCTTTTCATGATAGAGCAAGTTCAAATGAAACTTTCAAAGTAATTGGCAATTTTATGTCTAAGACCAACGTTCTTTGGAATAAGTGCAGTGCCATATGCAGTGACTGAACACAGACTTTAACAGAAAAACATTCCGGTGTTACGTCTCAAATAAAGAAATCACACCTGAAACTAAATTTACTAACTGCTCCATTCATCGTGAAGCTTTAGTAGTCAAAACAATCTCTGAAAACGTGAAAATCGTTTTGAATCAAGCTGTGAAAATTATTAATTTTATTAAAAGCTGAGTTAAAAATTCAAGAATATTTACGATGATGGGCAGTGAACATGAAACGCTTTTGCTACATTGCGAAGTAAGGTGGTTATCCAGAGGAAACGTTTTAAATAGTCTCTTTGAATTTCGATGAGATATTCAAATTTTCCTCTGCGATTCAAAATTTGAATTTCAAAAAGGTTTATTTAGTGAATTATGGTTAGCGGGTTTAACATATTTAGCTGATATTTTTGGAAAGTTAAATGAATTAAATTTTAATATTACAAGAATAAAGTGTTGATTTGTTAACCATTAGAGAAAAAACAAATGCAACGATAAAAAAAACTATGGCTAATAGTCAAAGAATTGGTTATTGAAAATAAAAGAAGTATTAGCATCTCACATTAAAAATCATTGTTATTCCTTTATAAATAATTTCAACATTATTTTCCAGAGGATTATGAAAAAGAAAATTGGACTAGAAATCCATTTTGTTCAAATGTACCTGAAATTGTATCTCGTGAAGAAAAAGAACAATTGATAGAAATTCCTTGTGATCGAACTCTAACTGAAGATTTTAAAAATAACACACTTGTTAATTTTTGGCTGAACCGAAAAAAAGAATTTAAAGGTATTTCAAATAGAGCTTTTAAATTTTATTGTCTTTTTGCAAATTTGTTTTTGTGAACAAGGATTTCTTTCCATGTTATATCTGAAAAATAAAAACAGAACAAAATTTAAATTATACTAATTTACGGTTAAAACTAAGTGAAATAAAATCAGGCGTAAAGAAATTGATCTCTCTTTAACAGGCGCAAATTTCGCACTAAATTTTAGAATTAAAGTATTACAACTTAAATTTTGATAATTAAAATGGTAATCAATTTTTTATCTAATATTTTTATGTCTGCATATTTAATAGAAATAGCCAATAGGTTGCCGAAAATGGCAATATATACTTATATATCTTAATATTTATATTTAAAAATTGAAAAATAATTATTGTAAAACGTAGTGGTGATGCTAAAGTTTTCCCATTTTTGTTTAGATGGTACGTGTTAGTCAAAATGTTGAGAACCGCTGATATACAGAATTCCAGAGAAACCCACCGGAGATTATGAGTTCATAACTATAGTCTTGTACATGAAAAGACACAATCCATGGAAAGAGTTGCAAGAAAGTTATAGTATTAAAAAGCGAAATGTTTTCTAACCAATATTTTTGAAGAAATTGGGCATCAGGTGAGCACAAGCACATCTTTCTAAAATAGACAGAAAATTAATTTGCGTAATATTTTACGTTCCATATGCCAAACCGTATGTTTGGGCTTACAAATATTGGTCTGACAAGTTTAAGTGCACAAGCATGCGTTTTGAAATGTGTACAAATAATTGAAATTTATACAATTTCGGAAGAAACGGACTAGGGTAGGGTCATTTTATAATTATAATCAGCAAAATATCTCTTACTCATTTCTTTAATGGGACCTTTAGGATTTCGGGGTCGAAACCGTGTTCGTGAGCACATGGAAAAAGAACTAAGTCATTAAAAATCTGATGAAAGTTTTAATTTTGTGAGAATAATAGTGTTGAGTTTAAAATACCTCAAATTTGTCTCTTTACCTGTAGGGCTCTTTATGTGCAATATTTTATTCAGCTGTGAATTAATCATAAAGGATTCACTCAACTGTATATTGAGATAATGCACTTGCTTCATATTCAAAGTTGACTAAGGTCAGCAATGGCAAAAATAAACCTACAACTCATATATTGTATATTCTAGTCTATCTAACTGAAAACTGCATCACAGAATTATGAAACAAAAATAACATAATTCTTAGTATTTAAAAAGCATGGAAACAGACTAGTTTTAATTTTAAACAATAATTCAAAGTATTAAGCTTTCTGCTGAATGTAAAAATTTTCTAGAAATTTCCTTCGACACGTGAAAATAATTTTAGGAAAAAACATTTTCATAATTAATATAGAGTTAATATAATATTAATTAAGAAAATTGAACTTGCAAATTTCATTGTTCCTTCTGTGAAAGGTAACCTGGCAAACGTGAAAAAGTGTGTTTTTTAACATTTCAAATCTGAAATAAATATAGAATTTGAAACTTTTAAGGAAAAATAAACCTAATATGGAATTGAGGGATCTTTGAGCTGCTTTCAGCCAGTAACAGAAATAAAAAGAGAAGTGTTTGATGATAGCTTCATATGATACATTTTATGGCTGTGTTTAATAACATAAGTCCTTAATTATAGCAAGAGATGTTTTCGTCCTGTCTTTTAAGATGCTCATCATAATCCTGTGCATGGAGCTTTGAATTTATGTATTTTATAACCTAAAAATACATCTTTATGACATCTCCCTGCATTATAATTCCAAGGACTAAAAGACAAGATTTTTCTTTCCTATAATGAATGATACCTTTTAATCATATATTTATTTTATTGTGACCTAGTCCCTTTGTCTGAAAATAACATGAAGTCAGAAATCTCTCATGACCAAGATCTCAAGCGTTCTACCAGTTCTTGCTAAAGTCTGGAGCAACTTATAGGTGAAAGTACGAATTTTTGCAGTTTTAAATGAGAATCCACAGAGAGACGGATCCGAAAGTCTTCGACCGCTCTTGTCCTTCCACAAACTTGTATAAAATGCCATCATGCTGCTCTAACAAACATCTATACCCTTTCCGGAATTCAAATCCAGGCCCAAGTACATAGCCGGCTTCGCAATCACCATGCCGAAAGGACGTCTATTTACACATTTTGTCTGTTATTCCTTCATGAAACTTTTTTGATGTCTTTAATTCAACAGTATTTTAAAGACACAACGGAAATTATCGTGTTTAAAAATATACTGAAATTCACTGGCATTGAGCCAATATTCATTTTACAATGGTTTGAGAAAATATGAGATGGGCATAAGACCCATTATCATACATAATGGGTCTGCCGCAACAAAAGTATATAAATATATATATATATATATATATATATATATATGTAACAAGCGCTTACAATGTCACTCTTAAACGCTTTAAATTAGGTCATTATTTTGAATTATGTCAAGAAGACTTAAGGATGAACTGGAAAAATCACAAAGCAAAGCTTGAAAAAAAGTACCTTGAGAAAATAGATTTATAAACTAGACAACATTATATTTGTTTATAATATAGGTAATAATAATATACATTTATTATAAACAATTCGAATTTCTTTTCAGAAAATATGTTTCCTTTATAGTATTGTAGCAAGCGAGCGAAAATTTCTCGCTATTACTTTTCCTCAAGAAGAAAGCGTTAAAAACACAGCATGAACAAGAAATATACTTTGGCTTTCATAACACGTAACCTGGTTGCATGCATGTTTCCTTTTTGCATTTTTTCGAGCACGTAAGTGTTCTGCATTATACCTGTGATGACTCATTTCATTTTCTACTCTTTTGTTGTATGATAAAACAGGTTAGCAATTTATTTTTAAATGTTCTTTATTTTGTTTATTTTAAACCTGTTTTTTCCAAAGAAAATATGCTACGAGAAAAATGTTTGATGACGTGCAATATAATATGCGTTATAACATTATGAAAAAATGTTTTCGCAACAATTATAGAAATACTGCAATGCAACAAAGCAGATATTTGTATCCCATGTCTCAAGATGTAGATGTATGAAAAGCTCTTTAAAACTTTTATCTCTTAACTTTGCCAGTACCCTTGAAACATAACGTTCATTAAAGAAAATATTTCGTTTTCTGATGTTCGCTTGACTGACCTATTGTCAGCCCAAGCTCACGAAATTCCTCGTGGCAAGGAGCGCAAGATTACGTCTATCGTTGGCTACATCCTTGAGCACCATACAGGCAAAACTGCGACTTGGCTGAGTTAAATTAACCGCCCCCAATTTTGATCCAGAGCACCCCAGAGGGCAAGTCCGAGGGTCTCCCAATGCTTTTCCCCTATCAACAACCTTTTGAGAAAACTTTCGCCTTGCTGCAGATTTAGAGTGCCCCCATGCCGCACGAACACTATACATTTACAAACATTCATGCCTTCTCTGAGATTCGAACCTGATCCCTTCTGTATGGCAGTCATCGTCGCTAACCTCTATACTGGTTGGGCGTCCTTAGAAAAATATTTCCTACCTTCCGTTACAGTTTTTCAATATCTGTTATTTCGATTTTATGCTCACCTACTTTGGGTACTATTCATGTGGTGAATTTGTGACTTGTGATTTCGTAAATATATTCGAAATTTTTTACTTAAATTTATATTATTGGGCATTACCGTTATGAAAAAGTAATATTACTTTTGATAGGATGAGGGGAATAGTATTCAAGGTCCTCTGTACACTATTAACAAGCGTGTAACAGTGCAGAGGTGGCCACAGGTTTAGCATTTCTGGTACTAATGATATTCACTAGTATTTAACAACACGCACTGCGCGTTTTAAAATACATCATGACGCGGATTCACACTTTTAGTTAATCACGCCAAATCAATTTTAGAATCAGAATTTTTCATGGATAATTCAAAATTTTTCATTCGAATCCTTGTCTTGATACGGTGATATTAATTAAAAATAAGTAAGGAAATAATTGCTATGGAGTTGAAAACCAAACCTTCCTGTTCTTGAAGAAAAGCGTAAAATTTTTACTACCTTTATTTTATTCGGGGCAATTGTATTCGCTAAAGGAAAAGCTTTAGTCATTCATTGATTAATGTTAATAAGAAAATCTAAACATAAATTTATAAAGAACCACTGCTAATATATGCAAGATATAATAAAATACGAAGGCTACGTTAAGAAATAATTGGCAACCTCAAAATTGACGATTCTAGGTTTTGTGTTCTCCGCCTATGTTCACCCTTTCTCCTAAATTCGAGATCTTTCCAAATTACATAACACTGCTTGAAAAAGGTAACTAAAACTAAAATTAACCAATCAAGGCTTAGCTTCACATTTGCATCTACGTAGCATAAATCGCGAGCAATGACACCTCCCTTTTTTCCTGACTTCTGCCATTGCAAACAACTCTGCGCCGCTTATGCTTCCCTGCCTGAAATGATGTCATGGTTTTCTCTGCGTATATAAAAATTATTTGTATTCAACTACGATCGAAAAGTAACTTGTTTGCCAAAGGAATAATTTTTTATGTGCCTAAAAATAAAGATGGTGATCCGCCGAAATTAGTTTTATCAACGTTTTCTTCCTGCATTTTTCACTCAGCCCTGATGATTGCAAGATGTTGAAAGTACAAGTGTCTTCTACGCAGTTAAAATGCTCACTCGCAAACACACGATTTATATATATCTATATATATATAAAACAATCCAAAGTTAACAAAAATCCTATAAAGTAAAAAAAATCATTGTTAATCTGTGTCAATATCAAAAATATTTTTTCAGTTAGAGAATAAATGGTTATTCCAATTTATAAATCAGACAGAATAAATATTTAAAGCAGAATATTAATAGCATTCCCTTTACGTTTTACGATCACAAAAAGAAAATCGAAGTTTTTGAAGCTGTAAGAATATAAAAACAAAAATCGAAGTGTGTATAGACAGTCCTACCAAAAACACTGAGCCTTTTCTATTTTTACACCAAAAATTGGCAAGGAGTTGTTTTTGCTGCCAATGTACGTTAAGTACAGGAGATGATTCTTGGTCTTTTCTAAAATGTTTGTTCTTTCACTTAGAAACTTCCCGGACAATATCTGGTTCTTTTCATCTGGTCGAATGATCCGATAAACAGCCATATAAAGTCTTCAATATTGGAACACTCTAGTACTGTTTATTAACTGCACCAAAACAGCTTCTCTTACAGCCACTACCTCTTAAGTTGTCAAGCTTCATGACGTAAACTTTCAGCGCCGCGGCTAGTAGAAAATACAAATTTCCAACAGTGTATTATATCAGAGAGATGTTACTTGAATATACACTCAAGAGCCAAAACATTATGACCACCTATCAATAACGAGTTGGGCCACCTTTGGCGCGCAACACAGCTTCAACCGGCCTTGGCATGGATGCCACAAGTCCTTGATAGATGGCCGGAGACAGATTGTACCAGATGTTGTAGCAACGGTCACGCAAATCCGAGATATTGCGAATTAGTGGTCTTTGACCTCTGAGATGCCGTCCCATGACATCTCAAATGTGTTCTATCGGATTGAGATTCGGTGAGTTAGGCGGCCAGGACATTAACTGAAAATCAGCATCATGTTCCTAGAACCACTCCAACACAATTGTAGCCTTGTGACACGGGGCATTGTCCTGTTGGAACATTCCATTTCCAGCTGGAAAAACAGAGGCCATGTAAGGGTGCAACTGGTCCGCAATGATGTTCAGATACCCTGTAGCATTCATGGTCTGCTCTACCACAACCACGGGTCCCAGAGTCTCCCAAGTGAACGTCCCCCAGAGCATAATACCGCCACCACCGGCCTGTGTATGACCTATTGTGCATTAAAGGAGCAACTGTTCGCCTGGAAGACGGCGTATCCTGACACGGCCATCGGCGTGATGAATGACAAACCGTGATTCATCTGACCAGGCAACTCTCTCCCACTGATCCATGGACCAGTCGCGATGTTCCCGGGCCCAGCGCAGGCGCAGTTGGCGATGACGCTTGGTCAGTAAAGGCACACGAGTGGGACGTTTGCTGCGTAGCCCCATATCCAACAGTGTCCGCTGAACAGTGTGCTCCAATACTCTTCTACTTGGCCCTGCATTGTATTCGGCTGTCAGCTGAGCCACTGTCTGGCTCCGGCTTGGCTTCACCATGCGAGACAGTCTCCGACGACCTTTTTCTTTGATAGCGTGTGGACGTCCAACACCATGTCGTCTACTGCTGGTTTCATCGTCATTCATCCACTTTTCATATGTACTAACAACTGTAGATTGCGAACAACCCACGAGTCGTGCACTTTCGGAAATACTTGTTCCGAGCCTCCGAGCCATTACAATCTGCCCTCTAGCAAAGTCGCTTAGATCCGCAGCCTTTCCCGTCACACACAGAAGTAAGTGAAAGAATGATTCTTCAGACTCTCCAGAAGCAGTTAAATACCACTTCCACCTGATCACGTGCCTTCCACGTCTTCCAGGCGCGTTCATCGCAAAATGTACGGCTGGTCATAATGTTTTGGCTCTTGAGTGTAGAGGAGCAGTCCTTGTTTTATTAATGTTTCAACATTTCTGAGGCTAACAAGGCAATTTCTTTCAAATATGGAATTAGTATCAGAAAAAAGTAATAAGGAATTTTTGAAATCTGTCATTTTGAAACTAAGTATTCTTCAGAAATCTACTGTTCTTCATTTAAATAATAGCACTTTTATGTTACTATGTCTAATCCATTACGCTGATTATAATAACCAGTTACATTAACGTAAGATTTTAGAAATGTAGGCTACCCATATTTTATAGGCCCGTAACAAAATTATGTGAAACCTCCAGTAGCCAACATCTTTAGAGAATGAACAGTCACGAAATTAATGTATTTCTTGGCATTAATTTATGTATAAGAGAAGCAAAATAAGAGAAAAACTTTCTTTTTAGATGAACAAACACTATCTTTGAAAGCCATTCAGCTAACTGAGGCTCCTGGGATCAATAAAATGTGAGCTTAAATTTTGTCGGTTGCCTCATGTAAAATTTGTTTGTAAGACTTAAATACACTGAATGTGTTTTCATGTGTGTTCGAAGTACTCTTGCAAATGGATTTATAAATGTAATACATTTGAGGAAAAAAAATAATCTGCCTGCTGTGAAACATAATTCTGCATGTACAAACTATTAAGAGATAAAGTTTTTGTAGTTTAGTGTCAAGACGTAATATTGTTTTATATATTTAAGTTAAAAGCAGGTGGAATCAGTTATTGTTATAAATGAGTTAGTACCGCAGATTTACATGTAAATTTAATTAAGAAATTACAAATCGAGACTATTCAACCAAAATATTTTATTCAGTAACATCACAAAGAAGAACCTATATGTTTCTTACTATAATCAGAAATGTCATATATGTATTAAAGCTATACTATTAATGAATTCACGATAATTATGAAAGAGATGTTTAATAGCAAGTTAATTAAACTTGCTTTAATTAATGCAAATTGCTGTTTTCTTCTAATAATTGAATAAAGCATATAGTACTTTAGAGAATGAATTATTATTTCCAATACAGCTAGCGAGAAACCACAAAATACCATACATTCAGTTTTCGAATTTGAATTATATGCTAACCTCATATATAAAGAACGCAAAATTAATACTTTGTTGTTTGATAGCGCTTCTCATAAAAATATTTCTTGTCTGCTTCCCACTGTAAATTTTGATTAAAGCTGAATTAAAGTTCTGATTATTTAAATTCTAACGAGTGCTAAATTATATTTTTAATAAACTAGAAAATCTAAATGCAAGTTTAAGGTTTTAAAGAGTTGATTCAGTTAAATGATTCAGCACTTAATTAGAATGATAATGCAGACATCTCACTATTTTTGTAAAATAGAATTTTTTTCCTTTGAATGTGAAATCATTTTATCTCTTGGGTACCAAACCAAGGTACTCGAAAAAATAATCATTTCATTCTTCGTAGTTTTCATTAGTTTTAGTTTAATATTCCCTTGTCATGCATTAAATAAAACTATACTGAAATATAATGGAGGTCCTTACACCTGAACGTTTAAAAGAAATCGTTTTGGAAGATGTTTAAATATTCTTTCTAGAAGTATTCATTGCTTCAAATAAAGCGGCAGTCATCAAATTTA
>KK114156.1:967395-1019827 GCA_000611955.2 Stegodyphus mimosarum | reverse complement strand
TAACGTTATTACGGAAAATTAATAGTATTTTAATTCGCTCACAGGCTTTGTAAAATTAATCTTTCAATAATACGACGAGTGAAATTTGTTCATTTACTCCAAGATAAAACATACTTGAAACCTTTCAGCGGAAATGTAAATCTCTGATTCATCAAATAAAAGTGTTTGATGATTTACTTTGATCTCAGAGTGTGATGACCTAAAAGCAATTAAACAAATTTAATATTCGAACCAAATCCTTGTGAGCCAAATAAATGTAATATTCAAATGCAAATGTATATTAACAAAATCAAAAGGATGTCCATAGACATAGAATTTGAAACTTTTAACATGAACATAACGTTTGTTCTGCTTGTTTAAATGGAAATGTAACACGGGAATCTACTCACTAGTCATGCTTGAATGAAGATCCTACCAATTATTATTTGATTTAATTCAACGTTCTAGCAGTTCATTTCCTTTCGGATGGCTGAATGATTTCAACGCAATTTCTGTGTTATTTTGAATTGCCAAAATTCGATAAGAGCGCAGATTTTGAAGCCGTATGTTGACATTAAATATAGTTATTTAATATTTGCCTTTATCTGCACAGCAAATGAAAGAAGTAATATATATACCTAAAGATTCAAAGCAATAAATACATTTTAGAATGAAGGGCTACATTTTTACCGGGTAACAATTTAAATGAGGTACGAATTATTATAAAGTTGAATATTATGCAACGCTAGAAAAGACTTTTAGATGTTGAACGCTGTTGAAAATTTAATTTCCGTATCTAGACAATCAAACGGGTTGCCTGCCTGAGAGTAATGGTGACGAGCCCTTGACTTAGAAACTTTTAAACCTGAAGATTCTTTTCCTCTTTTAAAAGAATGATTTAGTTGCTGACCAAACGCTTTTTTATTGTCAAAGCTTTCATCATTACGTTACCTCATCAACATCTCATTTATTAAATTACATTAAAATCCTTGTCAAAAATGATCCCAGAAGACTTTAACATTTTGTTGAAGCAGTCTTCATAGCGAGGTCATATCATTTACCATATTTGTTGCGGTTTGAGAAATACCGGTCGTTCTAAAAAATTAGGAAGGTGGTCTTATGGACAAGGCTCATTGTCCAGATCATGTATTCTCTTTATAAGAAACATTTTGATGATCTGAACTCATTAAAATAAAGTGATAAATGTATGAAAAAAGTGGTATTAAAACGTTAATCGAATGTTTAAACTATAAATACTTATTACTAAAATACTCAATCTGATGACATGTCTTCTGGACAGTAATTCTGCACAATGTTTTCTATAACAGGACGGCTTTTTATAAGATTTCTAAGAGTATAGCTTTCTATTCCTCTTTGTTGTGGTAGGTCTGCGTTTCGAAATAGTTCTTTTAAGCCAGCCAAAGGTCCAAAGGTGAATTTACCCGGTACTTCGCAGGAATACGTTGCAAAGCAATATCTGTAAGCTATCTTCATTTTTTAAAAGAATGGAGCGAGATGTTTTAAAATATAACTTTTGGCTTTGCTTTGATTCAGTTTTGTTTTTTGAGAGTCACTGAACTGAAGAAATTAATATTCTTTTTCACAAATAACGGAAGTAGAAAATTTACCTGCTAGTATGATGCATTGATTTAAGCATTTTTATCCAGTTTTTTTTTTATTTTTAATTGACAATTATAGGAGAAACCTGCAATAATTTTATACCTTTATTTAAACATTCTTTGTATTGTCAGGGCCAGATTTCTACATTTTTTGCTCCTCGTTTTCCATCGTAAATGGACTTCTCTTTCCATTTATCTCCCGTTAAGTGGCATTAATATAAGGCTCTATAAACGTTTTTTTTTAACTTCAGTCACGTGGCCTGACAAAAGCAACTGAACATTTTATTTTTAGCTTTATATGAGGTGCAAATATTTGCATTTTCAATTGATTACATTTGGAAAACATGCATTTGCGTAATTTTGTATATAATTGCGCGATTTATATAATTATATTTTGTAAAGATTATGTTGTTATAATTAGCACAGTTGCATCAATATACTAAACATGCAGTTTCATTTAATGAAGCTTCTTTTTAAAACGAGTACCAAATACAGGGTTTTTATAAAGTCCCGGACCCATTTTGATGTTTAATAACTCATAAAATAATGAAGATATAAACAAACGTATGGCATTTATTGATGGAATAACTTATATATTTTCCTTTTCAGGTTTGAATATCTTTACTTTTGCAAATATCGTCTGCGCGGGTGGTTAATTTCAGATAATTTCATTTTCCAGTCTAAATATCTGTACTTTTCTAAATATCGTCTGCTTATTAATTGCACTTTTCTCTCTTTAAGACTGCATGCATACAAAGTTCAAATTATTCAAGTTTTGGAACCGGACGATAGGTCTAGGAGGATGCCTTTGCAACAGATATGCTAAGGTGGATAGAAGTTGATGCTGAATTTCTGAACCGCATAATGTTCTCCGACGAAGCGTCCTTTCATCTTCTGGCATTGTTAATCGCCATAATGTGCGCATATGGGGATCTGAAAACCCCCATGAATACCGTGAGGCACAAAGGGATTCCCCAAAGGTTAATGTGTGTTGTGGACTAATGCACGGCCGAGTCATTGGGCCTTTCTTTTTTACAGAAAAGACGGTCTCATCAGTCGTATACTTAGACATGTTCAGAAATTCGTATTTCCACAAGTAGAAGAGCTTCAGCCACATGTCTTTTTGCAACAAGATGGTGCCGCACCTCATTGGGTACCATCGTTCGTAGTTCTTTGAATGACTATTTTACAGGAAGATGGATTGGGCGAGGAGGTCCAATTCCTTGGCCACCCAGATCACCTGATATAACGCCGCTGGACTTTTTCCTTTGGGGATTTGTAAAGGACAGCGTTTACAGGAGGAGAGTGTCGAACATTGATGACCTAAAAGCCAGAATTACAACTGCAATAGCCTGTGTGGATGCCGACATGCTTGCCGGTACCTGGCAAGAAATTGAATATCGACTTGATATTCTCCGTGTGACGAAGGGGGCACACGTGGAAGTTCATTGACAAAGGTCATAAAACTTTTTGAGTCTATCTAACCATTCATGTTATTAATTTTAATCTATCTTTATTATTTTATGAGTTATTAAACATCAAAATGGGTCCGGTACTTTATAAACACCCTGTATATTTATTGCTCCTTCTAAAAAATTAAAACGGAAGGATTATGACTCCAGTACAACAGGTACTGACTGAAATGCATAATTATAAAATTTCAGATCATGCTCGGAGGTCGTACACAAAGTGGAGAGTCAAATATTTAAATTTGTGTCTATCAAATTAGAAATGTCAGTGCAGAAAAACGTTTCTGATGTTAATGGATTACAGAACCAATAGAGATATGCAGAATTTTATTAAATTTTTTGATCACTACAACTTTTGTATAAACAGAAAAATTTCGTAAATGTTTTAAAATTGATTTTTTTTAATATAAATTCTACCATATGAACATTTGCTTCATTTCATTTTTTTACTAACGGAAAGTGCATGCCTACAAGCAAGGGTTGAAAAAATAAACGATACTAAATGTCTCTCATGGACACGGTGTATATATGCTGCTTTGAGAATGAAGGTACGAAAAGAATGTCTGTTAGTTTATTTGAAACATGAAATCTTGATTTCCATCTTGTTTGATTTTGCTTTATGTACACTGTTAGGACTATGTGTTTAAACGTCAACTAAACTCTTTGCATCTTCAGTTTAAAACGCCATTTCAGATCAAAGTTTCAAGTGTTTTAAAATATTTTATAGTGTTTATCCATCGTAGGCTTAAGCTTTTATACGTAACATGCCATTCTACTGAAAAATGAATTGTTTCGTTCACTGTACATTAGGCTAAAACGGGGCCCAAAATCATAGCACAAATGCTTTATTATAGCACATTTCCTCATGCTAGAAATTCTGTACTATGCCAAGACAGTAGCAATCTACTTTGTTCACTATGTATTAATGCGAAGCGGAAAGGCAAAACAATCTGTCACTTTTGTTCGTAAGGAGAATTTGGAAAGTGATGAAACTTTTAATATCACCAAAAAGATCTCTAGATTCCACGCTACTTTTCTGTCACCTTTCAAGAGCATCGTAAGCCATTAGGAAAAGTAAGCGTCAGTACTTTGGGCAAGTAATGAAAAACAAACCAAGCAAAGTATTTTAAGGCCGAAGCCCGAAGTATTGGCACACTTTTTTACTTACATTAACTTCTTTTCGCTTACTAAATAATGTAATTATGAATTTTTATAAGAATCGTATCGTATTCAAGAGCTTGACTAAATTCTGATAGAGACTAGAAATAATTAGTTGCTAAATTAAGATTTATCTTAATTCTGATAATATTACTATTGCTCTTCGGAGAGTGCATTGTATTATAACAGAAAATGTTAGTTGAAAAATAAGTCATTTCTTATTATGATTAGATATAAAACTATATTATTGTAGTCTCCCTCTGTTATGTGCATATTTTTATACTTTTAAAAGATTCGATGCTCGTATGTTAGTGCATTAGGTTCTACTAAATAGTGGGAGACAGTAATCTCTAATGACTATATGTGTATGTGTAATTATAGCGTTGTAGGTAAACAAGAAACATATCCTGCGGAGGATTGATATTACATTTCACTGTACATTTCATTGTAACTTCTGGCCACTAATTCACCGGTTGTGGAGTTTCATAGATTAAAATTATGGCAAATTAAATGTTTCTGCTGCTTACTGAGATACAAGGAATACAGGGAAACACATTTAGACTGATGCTGGGTTTACAAGAAAAAAAATCTATGTATTTCTTCGAAGACAGGTACAGAAGGAACGGGAGCTTTCTGTAAATCGTCAGCACATTGTTATGAATCTTATTACTGAACACATAGATACGTTGTGCTTCACCAAGTCAAACTGAGACACCGTTCAATGAATGTACATTACTGCAGTGTTCAATAAGCAAACACGACAATGAAAATTGCCTCCATAACGATATTAAAATATACAGTATAAAATCATACCTTAAGAATCTGAATGAAATAAGGATCACTACCAGTATCCTTTGTAACGAAAGTAACAGCTGTATTTTAAATGGTACAGCAGTAATGTAAGAGATGTTTCTAAAGACATTTTTAACGTAAAAATAAATAAAATCACCTCTGATTTATGAAGAGATAATTTTGGATGTATTTAGTATAAATGGTTTATTTTTATCAAATCCCACTGAACTTCATACCTTCAATGCGCAACATTATATTTTATAATTCTTTGCTTATTGTGATAATTGGAAGCACATATTCGATTAGATTTTAGTCAAATGATTCAAGTCAGGTCACCCGAGAATTATGTACTAATTAGCAGTGTAATACCCAGAGCCAACTGCTGTCGTAAAAGACATGAATACTTAAGAGAATTCCAATCATGGAATGGAAAGATTCGTGTTTCCGAGAGTTATAAGGGGCTCATCAGTTTGGCCGAAATATATCTTTTGCTCCAAACAGAAGAAAGTGTATATAAAATGCGAAACAGTGAGTTTAAAGTCCAAATAAGGAAAACCGCGCCCAAACAAACATGCAGCAGAAATCCCACACGTTCATGGGAACAGCACTTATACAGAAAGAAGCCCACATGGAAAAAAACACAATAAATTATTTTTTAACAGTTTTTCATGGTGATATTTTCCTGAAGGTATTCATGCGTTTGCAGCTTCTTCTGTCGGCTATTGGCGTCAATAGGAATTTCGCGTTGGCTTTTGTCATGACAGCAAAGTGTGCACTCGATAAATCTAAGGACTTAAAGCAATCACATTATCAAGATTCATTTAGAAGTAAAAAATATATGAACACTTAACTCTCATGCCAGTACATGAAAAGTACACATAAACTTAAAGTTATTAAGCTACAAAGCTCAAAGCTTACAAAGCACGTGCTTATGAACAAAAGATAATGAGCTCAAATCCAAGTTTGAGGCCGGTCTGTGTTCAAAGTAATTTTCTTTACGTCGTGTTGGGGAATCCGTTACATTTTTCAGTGGCCCTTGAAAGAAAGTACTCGACCTTTATGTAAATGAAAGTAACTGTCGCGATGAAGAATAAAAACGCGAAAGCGGAGCAAAGTTCTTAATTTTTAAAGATTTATTAGGAAGCTAATAAATTATTTTTAAAGTATCAACTAGTAAAATTGTAAATTTGATAAATACCAAAAAATGGAAAATTGTAGAGACAGTTATGACACATTAATAGTGGAGATAAAAATAACGTTAAGAAATTCCTAAAATATAGAAAAAGTAATATCTTGGAATAACTTTTTATGCGTCTGTGCATATTTGAGCAGCAGTTAGAAAAGATTCATTAGACAATTATTAATTAATAATTGCACTTGATGTAAAAAAATCTTAATAACAACAGAATTAATAATTCTATTTACATTTATAAATTTTGGAAACCAGATCTGTGCTAAAATTCCATATAAATGCTGTATAATTGGTTATGTTGATTAGTAAGCAAAAAACGTTTCGTACTGAAATATGTTTATTTGCAATATGGTGTTGTTCCTAATTAAACTCTAAAATAGGTTCTTTCGAGAAATGGATTACATGACGTTGCATAAAATACCTTATTTAAAGCTGCTAATTGAATAATTATATAACCTCTTATTCCATCGGGTTTTTGACCTTAATTACTGTTTTCCTCGGAGAGTTAATTTGTGTTTGCTCTTTCTGCTTTTCTTTTTACAACCAAAAAATATGTTGCTTTATGAAAATGCCCTTTCATTCTTCTTTTCTCGGCAACAAAATTAAATATAGTCTTAAAGATAATAATTACATGAAGAACATAATTTAACGTCAAGTTTTATTCAAATAAAGTCAATTTTCATACAAACTCTGCAAATCCTTTAGAGAGGTTTTGTGAACTAATTCATGAAAATATTAAATGTAATGAATTTCAGCATTCGTATAGCAAGAAGAAAGATTATTTTGCATATCTACTTATACTCTATTAAATGATTTTGGAACAAATTTTTAAACCAATAGAGAATCGATTCTAATTGCAATAGCAATTTATTGATGAGCTAAATTTACTATTTATTAAAATACGTAATTTAAATGAAAAAATATTGTGTTCGTTTATTTGGATCTAATGTAAAAATACTCTTGAAATTTAAATGCACATTACGAGAAATGATGAGCATGAAAAATAATGCACATTACGAGTGATAGTTATAAAGTAAATGTAGCTTGTGTAACTAGTTCCTAAAGCATATTCAGTTGCTTAATTTAGAAACATTTCTTGTTTGAACATGATTTTAAAGTAGTAGACTTGAATTTATACTTACGCTCAGATTTTCAAACCGTGTCAGAGAACATGTGGTACCTTCTCGAACGTCTTGCGTTGAGGAATATCAGTATGGATGAAACTTTGTAATGAAAACAGCTTTTTGCATTAGGCAAAATTCATTTTCTGTACATAATTGTTTTTATAGTATGTTTTTTATGTGTGCTACTTGCCAATAACGAGGTTCTCATTTTCAGTTCTGAAAAAGTATTATCAGTTTGTTTATATTTAATTCTGTTCTCAGTTTATGAAACGTCCAGGTTAAATTCAGTATATTTGGTTTCAAAACATGACTTTCATTTGCTTTAGAGTTTCTTAAAAAAAATTAATGAAAGCCACATTGAAATAATTTGTGCAAACTTGTATGAAAAATCTTCCTAAATATTTATATTTAGAGTACGGTTTTACTTCCTAAATGTGTACATTAGAGTGCTGCAAAACGAAGCTGGCTAATTGCTATAATTTTTTAAATATTAATTCCAGACATGTATGTATATTTGACTGAAAAACAATCTTAAAAATAAGCTATAGAATTTTATGGAAACAGTATGATCTCTTCAAATGTGGCATTTTCATAAAAATGAAATATAATTTTATATTGGCTCTGTTGAGCAGAAATTTCTATTAATGAAATGTCCAGTAAGATTTAAAGAGTAAAAACAAAAACAGATATCTTTGATTGTTGAACGGACCAAACTATTTATGAAAGTTCTTACTGCTTAATCACTTTCTCTAAACTAATTATAACTTAAATTCATGGCTTATAAAAGCCAGGATTTAGGATCCATGGCTTATAGGAATAGCTCCAAAGCCGAAATTTCTTGTTTGGGCTTTATTATGGATAAAAGAATCCCCCTAACCAAACGTTTACTTGATCCCTTCAATACATTTGTTTAACTTAGTATTCATTTGAGTTATTCGCGCTAATTAATATATAGCGCAAATTCTCCAACCAAAGGCAATAAGTTTTGGCTTTTAACGAACTAATTGGATATTTTATTATCCTAAGCTTTTTGCATGCTAATTCTTTAAAATAATAGATTTCAGTTTTACAAAAACTTCTTTATCCCAATACTTAGTCCATTTCCATGAAAATCCTTTTTCATGGAAACGGGCAGATACTTATTTAAACTAAAAACAGAAAGTCTTATTTTAAAAACATATTATTTTAAAACAACTTCTTCTTTTAAGAAGTTTCGTAAATATAAGTATATGTCTAGAAATAATAATATATGAACAAACGTTTATAGCTCGTTTATCATTGGCGAACAGCCTATATAATAAAAAAAATCATTAGCTTTCCTTATAAGATATTTTTCAAAAATATTGTAGGTTTAAAGAACGATACTTCGTGTTGAATATTTTAAAAATCGAAAGCCTTTATTTATACATAATGAACACTAGGTTTAAATTAAAATCAATAATGACGTTTAAAAGCTGAAATTTTTCATAAACCTGTTATCATAGTGATATTGTTTATGAGTTTCTAAATGTTTATCTCGATATATGCTTACATATAGAGATGTTATAAAAGTTTTGAATTATTTGTTTTATTATTATTCGTTATGAAAGCATTGAAATGCAGAACAATGTGTCTCTACGCATAGAAAAAATCCTGTCTTTCACTGCATAATTATAGTAGTTTAACTAGGAATATTTCAGAAGATCAAAATAAGAAAAAATTAAATATATCTCTCTGAAACCTTTCTCAATTTTATTGGAAATTTTACTTTTAATGCAAAGTGTTGCTTTTCATGACAGAGCATATTTCGACACTTTTCTAAAGATTGAAGACTTCATTTAATATATATGCAAATCTGGAAAAATTCTGAAATAACGACGTTACTAAAATGAAAATTCGGAGTTTAGTGGTTTATGAAAAAAAAATGGTATTTCTCCACTTAACGTATATTATCTGACGGCATTACAATAGAGAACGATTCAGAAAAAAAATTTTAAGAATATCCGTGTATACTTTCCTTTGCCAAACCATTTGTTTCCGACGTTCAGATTTATTCAAAATTTACTGTATACAGTGGTAAACTCTTAGTTTTGCAGAAAGGAATACACTTAGTTCCCATTTAATGAAGAATTTGACTTTTACTTCTTTTATTTAATTACTTTTCTTATACTTTCAATTAATTTCTAGTGCTTAAAATTATAGCCTTGTAATAATTGGCTGTTGTTAAGAGTGCGTATAGCATTGACCATCGGTAACTGAAAAATGCATTTAATATTATTTTACTAAAATTAGAGGACTATCACATATATAGTTAACAATGTGATGGCTGATGCCCTTTCAAAAATACTTTGAAGTTCGCAAGTTGTATTAATTTGAAACTTTTCTTGCAAGATTGATGTCATCCACGCGGGAGCTGGAATATGCGAGTAATCGAAAATTCCAACACGTGTCTCAAAAACGGGGAGTCTGAAAAATCAAAAAAAGGGAAGGTGTGATATTTGACAATTTAAAATTCTCCAGGGATATTCCCTAGATTAATGTTGTTTTGATAGAAATAATAATAATATAACTGCATGTTAATCATAACAATCTGTAATATAATCGAGTGCAACACGTTATAATAATATAACTGCGTGTTTTAAAATAAATCATCATAAATTTATATTTTGAACATTCACATGCTTTGTGATAAATTAATTTCTTTCAGGAAATTTTTATTATTATCTTTTTTTATGCTCCTTTATTATTATCTTTTTATTATCCTTTATTATTATCTTTATTATTATCTTTTTTTATGCTCCTTTGATGACTATTGCGTACTTATAGTCAATCGTTTAAATTGAACCTAATGAATATTATATGCTATAATAAATACAATTGAAAAGAGGTAACATGTATACACCAGGAGTGGCCTAACGTTATGTTTTTAAGAGCCACATGTTGGAATTCAGGAAAGATCGAGAGCCGTAACTAGATTTACTAGCGGTAACTCGAAAGGACACACGTCTATATTTATATCATTGATTTCAAATGCAAAGAAATGTCTGGTAATTTTGTAAAAATAAATTAATTAATTATTTTCTTTTGATCATTTAGTTTACCATATTGCATACATATACTTTATTTGCATAGGAACCGCACCACTCAACGGCAAGGATGTCTGCCGAAAACATCGCGGCAAAAACGTAGACGAAAACGTCGCAAAGGAAACGATGCAATGCGAAAACGTCATTGTACAAAACACCGCGGTATAAAAGTAAGCAAGAGGATAAGCATCTTAAGTAAAGTAACCATCGCAGTTCTAAAATATCGTAGTACAAAACATCGTTGTCGAAGACAAAGCAGTTAAAAACCTTCGCAATTTTAAACATTATCTCGAAAATACCGTAGTAAAAAATTAAACGTTTTCAAATAATCGATTGACAGCCATATCGCAGGCATGTGATGATCAAGCTTTAAAAGTTGTTAAATGCACATTTGGATTGTAATTTTTGAGTGCAAGAAGGTTTACTTTTATATTTCATATTCTTGAATGAACTCAAAAATTTTCCTGAAAATAAGTAAAAAGGAATCTTAAGCATTTACAAACTGAAAATTAGTAGAAAATTAATGCTACTTCTTCGAACAGAGTTTTTACACTTATATAGTTACAAATGCAACTAACTGATTAATATATTTTATAAAATTTTACTTGTAATTGTTTCACTAAAATGTTTAATAAAAATAAAAAAAAATTCTTTAAATTTGGTAATGAATTTTTAATTTTTATTGGTAGTTTTTCCATTAATTTTCTACTGATTTTGAGCTTCTCAATGTTCAAGTTTTTTCCTTCTTATTTTTCCTGAAAAAGTTAAATAGTTATTTCAAAAATATGAAATATAAAATTAAAAGTGTTTCTCATTTTTTCTCCCACTCACAAATGATAATATGCATTTACAACTTTTATGTTTTTACTGAAAAACATATATCTGCGATATTGTCATCATGCGTTATTTTGTAGGTGCTTTAAATTTTATCACGGTATTTTTCACCGCGACGCGAAAACTGCAAGGGTTTTGAACCGCTTTATTTTCGTCAACGATATTTTGTATCACGAATTTTTTTCCATGATTTCTTTTCTCCCACGATGTTTTGTATGACGACGTTTTTTGACATGGACTATACGTATGATTATTAACTTTAAAAACCCAAATATATCTAAATATTGTGCTGTTGTATAAAATTACTTACAATATATTTTATTGTAAACTTTAGATAACAAGTTATTTGATAAACAGTGTTTCTTCTATAAATGAAATTTAGAAATTTCGCAGCTATTCAAAAAGTATGAAAGAAAGTTATTTCGAACTAACTAATATATAACACGAAACAGTTTGTAGAAGTTATATAACTTTTATTCTTCTTCTCAAGAATGATTTAAAAAATATTCCGTATTCATTAGAAAATATACAGCGGGGAAAGGAAACCTTTAGAACTTCGGCGTGCTGAATTCGAAAGTAATAAAGTTCTACCTTAGACATAAAATGTTTTTTTATTTTTATTTAGGTTTTTTCTTGAAGATTTGTGCGTTTTAAAATTAAGATTAAATTCGTATAAGAACTTTGAGAAAGGGAAACAATCTCTGTTTACTACAAACAATGGTCTTTGAGCAACATTTCCATATTTCTAGAAGCATAAGATTCTTTCTTGCATGCATAAATATAAAAATGGTGTACTAGGATATAGAACTCCTCTTCACATTCAAAAAAAAAATAATTTCTTACTATCTCGATGTTTATCTACTCAGAAAAACTATTTAAACCTGCTCTAATAAGTAAAACATAAACAGTACCTAACCCATAATAAGGAAATACTCGAATATGTCCCTGCACAGAATAAAATTTTTAAAGCTATTGTCTCATGGAAAATCAAAATACTTATAAGACTGAGTTTCTTAATGACCTTGTCATACTCGGGAATGCCACCTCATACTTTCAGCCATAAGTCTGAGCTTACTAATAAGAAATCACAACACTAAAATGTACTCATTTACTCATAAACGTTTATTTGTAAATCTTATCAAAGCAGCAGCTTTTCTCAGCGTTCGTAAAAATGACATAGCCTTTTCGAATCCAGTTTACATTGCACATACAAAACCCTTCTCCAAAAAGAAATTTCCCATGAGCTCGCATTTTTCATTGTTATATAAAATCACAGGGATGATCTTTAAATAATATAGGCATTTTTGATAAACAGCCATTGTTTTCTGATGGGCATTATCTAATTTCCCCAAGAATTTCAAATAAATTTTTAAATTTTTATAGAAAATTATACTAAGAAACTTAGAGAACAAATGAAATAGAATTCACAAAAACATTGTTTACAATGAATCATTTAGTTAAAATAAACAAAATCACCAGTATATGTTTAAAGTGAAGTTTTCTCTTTTAAATGCATGTTCCCGATTTGCAAGATCAGCGCATAGTGCATACGCATGCAATATATATAATGTTTTCCTTATTTTACAAGAACCTTGGTTTTGTCTTGTAGATTTTATTAGACTAAATACAGAATGAATTTTCCTCGTGTTACGCTTGATCGCCTTCAAACGAATCTTTGGCATTACTTAAAAGTCTTATACAAATGAATTAATATATTGCATCCATCATAACTATATATCTATCATACAGGACGCGTACAAACGTACCACACGGTGATTTTTCAATGAACAGAATGCTAGTATTCATTTAATGTCGAATAATACATAAATAAATTAAAATTCTTTAAAACCATTAATTACATGCACTGCCCATGAAATGCACGTAGGTTAAAGAAACAATTAAATAAAATTCGTAGTGTAATGTAGCTATTATGTAACTTTGAAAAGAAAGCTTTCTTTATTAGGGACTACATGTATACTGAGTTGTATGAGGTTATGACGGAGGAAATATATTAATTCATTTATATAGGAATATAAGTAACGCCAGAGATTAGTTTGAAAGCCAATAAAACATCAAGATAAAGAAAACTCATGTATTAATAAGATCTATAAGACAAATCCCATACTCTTATAAAGTGCGGTAAACGAATTGTGTGTAAGGAATGGTGCTTGACAAAGAAACAACATACCTATATACGTATATATCTTTTATTGGGAAGATTTGTTTCCTAATACTTTCATTAAAGCTCTTGATTTCTTTTCTCATTGTTTCACATATGATGGTATTTGTGAAAGTGAGTAATTTTGAATTGAAGAAACAATCTTTTGTTCGAAGGTACAATATCTCAGTGCACGTTTGATTTTAAAATCGAACTTTTAACTTCAAACTTCTTAATCTTAACAGTGTAATTTAATTGCATCAAATGTTAATTTTAAGTGTATCAAATATTATTTCATGTATCTTGCATTTTGAACGTCAGTGGCTGATTGTTTAAATAATTAAAGTACACGAATATCTTCAAAGGAATGCTTTCATGAAGGACTTCCTACTATGTTTCCTATTTATATCAGATGCGGAGAAAATCGCGAAATACACATGCAGCCAGTTGTATTACTTGATCGAACCGAAAAGTGTTTATTGGTCTTACAAAATTGATCCTTGGTTAGTTGCATTTTAATGATTCCCCAGAAATATAAAATAACTGTGTTTACTGCTACGTTTCTATGAAGCTATATATGCCTCTACAAACTGCAGTTTGATATATTACAGGTTTAGGCGGTATTTTTAAAAAGGTATTTCATTTTGGAAATTAAATTTCTATAAAATTCCATAAATGTTGCACAAAATGTAACTGAATGCTGTTCCGTTCTTCTAAGGCAGAACATTTAAAATGTTGTGGAAGTAACATTTTGCATATTTACTGCTCAAAGATATTGAATCAAATAATGCATCTTTAAAAATTACATCTATCTCTTTGACTTGCTAAAATATTTCTATTCTATTCGAAAAATAACTACTTCCTTTTTACTTTACTTCTTTCATTTCCCTTCTGAATATGGAATTGCATTCGGTAACTTCATGCTGTTTTTGGTATCAAAAATACCTCGTTCTATGAAATAACATATGCAGGAAGTCCGTGGTTGAAGTCTTTGAATGGAGTGTGAGTTATTTCATTGCAACTCATGAATACAAATGCTGTCTATTGAGTTTAAATGTTTCGTGCATATAAAAATGAATCTTCTCTTGCAAGGCAAAAAATACAGTTTTTATGTGATATGCCATAATTCTTAGCTTATTAGATATACATCGATTTGGTTGCTTAATATATATATTTCGTTTATTCAGTGGTTTTTGTTGTTATGTTAAATATTTTAGAAGCTGAAAGTATCAAACACAAATTTTAGGATATACTTGTTTCCGGTATTCGAAAAATCTTTTAGCCACTTCTGAGAATCATTTGTTCTAATCTTACTTATTATGAGTGAGTTAAAGCAGCTCCATGAAGCTTAAATTAGGAAGTTTTCCGAATAAGTGTATTGGATAAATTCAAATACTGCGACTTCTCATCGTATTTTAATAGCACAGTTTAGGCTTTAAACGAATTAAATGAACACATACGGGATCATAAAAATGTATTGCGAGAAGTTGAATATATTAAAATGTTCTGTAAGAAAAATAGAGAATCTCTACATTTCATCTCAAAGCAAATTATACAGTCGGTGTCATTGCCTATGCCGTACACCTTGAAAATGCACACTACAGTTTTCAGTTCTTTGCACTTTTTAAACTTAAATAGATAATTTATTCCAAAAAATATTTAAGGCATTGTATAATTGTTGCCACTAATGGTATACTAATCTGTCTGCAGTGTATATATTTTTATACTCCAATAGGCTTTATGAATGCTTTGCTACCTGATACAATTTTCTCAAATTGATATTTTTAAATCATCATAGAAAGATAGTTCGCTATCCTTAGCGTACAATTGTTCAATCTGCAGAAGAAAAAAATTATTAAATCAAATGCTTGACCGGATGTGAGTTATTCCGTATGTGTTAATTATAATTAAAAACGAATAAAGTAGTTGTCGCCCAGATGGTATAGTGGTTAGGGGAGCCTACTACGGTACCGAAGGTCCCGGATTCGAATCCCGGAGAAGACATGGATGTTTGTAAATGTATAGTGTTGGTGCGGCATGGCAGCACTTTAAATATGCGGCGAGCCGAAAGTCCTCTCATGTGTATTGGAGGGAGAAGAGAGGGGTGGGAGATCCTTGGATCCCTCCCTCCCCGGGGTGCTCTCCCTCAAAATTGGGGGTGGAAAATCGAAGTCCAACCTCTCTTCGGAGTAGGCTCTGGCAATCATTCTTCCATGTGGTAATGGACACGACAACAACAATAAAGTAGTCATTCGACAAAACTAGTGGGAAAGGTCTTGTGAAGAATGTAATGAATAATCAAAGGCGTATATATAAATTCTGCTTGCCTTTAACATTGTCGAGTGAATTTACATCCAGTCGATGCTGTATCACTTTAAGGTACTTTTATTTTTCAATGCGTCGCCGCAGTCTTTTGTATATGTTGAGCTGTATACGGAAACACTTGCAATATGTTGTATTTCAATGTTATTGTGGTTATAATATATTTCAATGTTATTGTGGTTATAATATATTTCAATGTTATTGTGGTTATAATATATTTCAATGTTATTGTGGTTAACCATTTAATATGCATGTAATATTTCTTTGGAATATCTGTATTGTTGCGTGCATACGGGTTCATAATGGATTGAATGCACAAGTCGTTAAGAAGTTAATAAAATTTATTCTTTTCTCGGGAAATAAAACAAATACTGAAATATTTCCTCTGAGATATTCATACAATATCACAATATCTCAAACGTTAAACAGATCTCAATTCAAAACAGTGAAAGTTAATCCAATCTCACAGCGAACTCGCTACAATCAGCAACATCATTAAGTAAACAAACAGTTCACTTAAAACATCAGCAGCTGAGCTGAGGTGCTTTAGTTCGGCTTTTATAAGCTTTTTAATTATTCACTAGAATATTCTCGAAAACTATTTTTTCGATTTTTCTCGATGGCAGCAGCAATTACAAGATATTTATTTATTAACTATTAAATGCACGTGCTCTTTTATTTTTACTTTCCCGAAGTAGCTTTCTCTTCAAAAATCGTGTGCGTTGCAGGGGAAAATAAAGCAATTTTAATTACAATTCTGAATAAGTACGACTGTTTCCATTGTGTTGCTTCTAACAGTGTCTAATGTAATTCAACTGAAATGCTAATGAATGCTTTAGGATAAATTATTACCTTCTAGTTTTCTAATATATGAAATCACTGCCCCCTTCCCAAGGACTGCACGTCCCGGGCAGTACAATACCTGGACAGGAAGCCAAATTTACAACTAACGCATCAATGCAATAATTAACATTGCATTACAATAACAAAATAAACAATAATTGCAATAAGTAACTTTCAGTGAATCAAATACTAGCAAATACTAAATGCAAATCAAATACAAAAAGGACCAAGGTCTTATATTATTTACATTACTATTTACAATTACATACATTACGTACTATGGACATAGTACGGAGCTAACCTGTCGTAATGAACGACTTTTAGAGTTCGATGACTCACGATGATTGATAAGAAAATCTCAAGTATACTGTATTTTTGAAAAGGTTAATATATGATTTAAAAATTTTATTGTTTATCCAATAACATTTGGAATTCTCCTCGGACTTCAACATATGATAATTATGTGAATTATGTTATTCAACATAACCCATATGATAAATCTCAAGTATACTGTATTTTTGAAAAGGTTAATATATGATTTAAAAATTTTATTGTTTATCCAATAACATTTGGAATTCTCCTCGGACTTCAACATATGATAATTATGTGAATTATGTTATTCAACATATGGAACCCATATGAATATTATGCATTAGAAAAGTGTTCTAATTTTTATATTTGAATCGTAGTAAAGTATTGGATTTATAGTTGATTCCCACAACATTTTCTCACAGAAGACTAGGTGCAATACTTCCACAAACACAGTATATGTCTCAAGGATCAATGCATGTAGCAAACAGTTTTTGAGAAAACAATATTCGTAACATAACCTGAGGAATGCAAAATGTGAAAATCATTTTTATAATATATTGTTCATTACATATATGCAGCTCATAATGATCTGAAAGAGAGGCCCATGAGTGGGAAGACTACCGAATACTGACAGTTAAGTTTAATCCTAGCAAATGTGCTCTCTGTACACATTTTTCTCATCTTATCTGGTCTTATCCCCATAAAATATTTTTGCGTGCGTACGAGTTCGTAATGGATTGAATGCACAAGTCGATAAAAAGTTAATCAAATTTATTCTTTTCACGAGAAATAAAACAAAATACTGAAATATTTCTTCAGAGATATTCGTACAATATCACAATATCTCAAACGTTAAACACAATTCAATTCAAAACAGAGAAAGGTAATCCAATCTCAAAGCGAATTCGCTACAAACAATAACAGCATTAGGTAAACAGTAGTTCGTTAAAAAACAGCTACAACTGAGCTTGTTGTAGGTTTTTAATTCGGCTTTTATAAGCTCTTTAATTATTCACTAGAATATTCTGGTAAAACCTATTTTCTCGTTTTTTGGATGGCAACAGCAATTACCAGATATTTATTTATTAAATATTAAATGCAGGCGCTCTTTTATTTTTACTTATTACAGTTATAAATAAATACAAAATCCGTATTGCTTATTGCTCCTAATAATACTATATTGTGCTTCCGTACTGTTTCCATTGTATAGTTCCTAACAGTGTCTAATGTAATTCAAGTGAAATGGTAATGAATTCTTTAGGATAAATGATTACCTTCTAGTTTTTTAATATATGATATCATTCACACATAAGCCTAACCATTCGACACATAAACTGTACTTCCAAATTGTTCTATCAAATTTCAAATTTAAAGGATATTTTTTGTCATTTCATTGCAGTTTTTAATCTACATAAGAGCACTTAAAAATGGGAATTCTGTTCTATCTGTTTGTTGGCGACAGAAATTTATAGTCTAGAAAACGTATTTCTCTTATTACGAATTTATCAAAATTTTGGGTTTTACACATCGAATGTGCGAAAATTCTGCACATTTGAAATAAAAAGAAACAGTGCTACATCCACTTTTATATAACACCTTTGAAGCTATGAATCTCAGGAAGATCTCTTTTAGTAATATAACAAATGACGTTTATCAAAACTAACTATTTGGTAAAATTATAAAATACCTAAAACCAAGGAAACACATACGTGCTCAAGTGAAACAATTTCGATTTTTTTTATATAAATTCTGTGGCTACATCATTTTATATTGCATAATTTAATTAATATGTTAAAACTTGCGTTAAAACATGTCCTGCACCTTTTCATCTACTTCATCAGAATATGTAAATGAAGAAAGTTTTAAACGGTAATGCCTAAGAGAAAGATTAAGAACATCAGCTTTTATTAGTAGTACTCCTGTATTATTATGTGCCTTAAGCGTGCTTGTTACCAACTGGTCAGTCTGCATTTCATTAGAAACTGCGTTAGTAGTGGTATAAGAGCATAATTAGTTTCTAAATTTGAATTGCAATTATGCAAATTCAAATACAAATTTTGACTTGTAATTATGTTGAATCACTGTTGTTCATCAGCGTCGCTAAAGTAGGAAGTTAGTTTTATTAAATTTTCAGTCCTATACTTCAAGCGGAAAATTAAATAAATTCTTTAGATGTTTTTACATAGTTATTTTTATTTAGTATGTTGTAATTGACGGGAAGAAAATTCACCCGACAATCTATAACGTTAAATAAGTATTCATGTCCAAGTCAGTTTAATCTTATCATATAAACAATTAAGAGCTAAATACAAAGGAATATCTTGAGGTATCAGTGTAATATTTGTTAAGTGTACACTGCGAAAAAAAACAATTGGAACAGTTATATATCTCCCCTTCTACTGGACTGCTTGACGAAATTCAAACTGCGTTTTTCATGTCTCGAAAGCGCGACTTTGGATATGTATTAAATTGATATATCGAATTTTTCTAAATATAGGTATTTTGACACAAAATCGAACTCTTTCTAAAATAACGTACCGATGTTTTTCCATATTTCGATTCTACGACTCTAATTCTGCCTAAATATTAAATTTTGTAATTTTTGGTAGAAAATTTATGGAGAAATTTAAAAAACTATCTTGGTGCACTTTTTCATTTTGCGCCAAGAATAATTCACTTTGTAAACTTCTTAATTTATAGCAACCTATTTTTAGCCCATAGGGCGTTAGCTCAGAAGGAATATTAATTTAGCTTTGGCATTTTGCGTTGAAAACATTAAATGTCGGTTCACTTTTCAAATTGTTGACACCAAATATTATGGCCCTGTATTATATTTAAAGAAATTAAATAATGAAGAATCTGCATAAGTGTTTGTATGTTTTTCGCATTGTGATAAAACAATGGTACCTAGAGCCATCAAATTTTGAATAACGTAATCTTCCACCGAATATGGGCAACTGGAAGCCCTAATTTGGAATTTGAAATTTGTTTCATTATATATTCCATATTTTGTAACACTTCAACGAATTTTTGATTAAGAAACTAAACGATTTCAAAGCGAGCAATGGCAAAACTGTACGAAGAAAAAAACATTTTTATCTCCAGCGTGCGAGCCTGTGTATCATAAATTCTAAAGAAGTTCTATTCACATTTTCAAATTATTTTACGATATTGCTCTTGAACTGAATTTTATGGTTGAGGTGCTAAGAGCATGATATTTAATAAATAAAGATAACACATAAAATATGAAAAAAAAACCTTTGGATGTAATTTAAAATCTGAAACATTTCAGGTTTTTCTTTTTCTTTCTTTCTTTCTTTATTTATTAATTAGTTCAAGCGGGCTTTGCCCCTGAAGGACTACTGTTTTCGTTTTCCGATTCTGCATCGTTTCACGAATGCCCGTTTCAATTTTCAAATTATTGCCACTAAATATTATCGCCCTGTATTATATTTAAAGAATTTAAATAATGAAGAATATGCATAAATGTTTCTCGCATTGTGATAAACCTATTGCTGTCCAATTTTGAATTACATAATCTTGCTGCGAATATGGGCATCCGGAAGCCCAAATTTGAAACTTGGAATATGTTTTATTATCCATTTCACATTTTGTAAAACTTTAACAAATTTTTGATTAACAAACTCAAAGATTTCAAAGCGGGCAGTGACAACTTTGTATAGAAAAAACAATTTTATGCCCAACGCGTGAGACTTTGTATCGGAAGTTCTAAAGATATGCTCATTTTACAATTATTTTGAGATATTTCTCTTGAACTGAATTTTATGTTTTAAGTACGAAGAACGTGATATTTAATCAAAAAAGTAACACACAAAATGCTAAAAAACGCTCCTTTGGACGTAATTTAAAATCTGCGGGAAGAAAGTCATCCTTCATGCTTTCAAATGATTTTAATAAAGTGTGTAAATCACATTTAGCGTTAGTATCGCTTATAACAAATATGCCATATTTCAAAACGCGCCAATATGTAAATTAACGTATATCTTAGGAAAACTCTTTTTCGAAAAATTAATAAAAATTATTTTAAAATACAGATTTTAAAAATGAATTTAAGAAAAAAGTGAAAATCTGCAATGTTTCAGATTTTAATGTAAATTAAAATAGCGTCCAAAGGGGCGCTTTTTTTAACATTTTGCGTGTTACATTTATTTATTAAATATCATGTTCTTCGCACTTAAACCATAAAATTCAGTTAAAGAACAATATCGCAAAATAATTTTAAACTGAGCATATCTTTAGAATTTCCTATACATGATTTCACGCGCTGCAGATAAAAATGTTTTTTTTCTTAATACGGTTTTCCCATTGCTCGCTTTGAAATCCTTGAGTTTGTTAATCAAAAATTCGTCAAGTTTTTATAAAATATGAATTCTATAATAAAACAAATACCAAATTTCAAATTAGGGCTTCCAGATGGCCATATTCGTAGCAGTATTACGTCATTCAAAATTCGATGGTTCTAGGTGTCGTCTTAGTGGCAACAGTTTGAAAGTGAACAGACATTTAATGCTTCCGACGCAAAATCGCAAAACGAAAACAGTAGTCCTTCAGGGACAAAGACCCTATGGACTATGAATATGGTTGAATTTGATTTGGAATTAACCTAAATTTTGAAATGTGAAAGGAAGAATAAAAAAAAATTAATAAGAAAGAGGTATTAATAAATATATACCAATTTCAATTAACAGTGAGGTTAGGTTAGGTTAGGTTATTCAATTATGGCAAAGCACACGAGGGCTATCTGCCTAAGGGAAGGGATGCCTTCGTGGAGGCCTTTCTAAGGGAAACTGGCTCGTATACACGTTACACATGGGGAAAACCACGAAAACGCCCATGCAGCCAGCCCGTTCGCGGGATTCGAACCTCGGACCGAACTACCAGTGTTCAGCGTCTTTACCGCTCGGCCGCTGGTGGGCTGACAGTGAGGAGCTAAACTATTGAGAACGAATTTTTTAAAAAATACTCGTGTGATTTTTATAAAACTAAGCAGTTTGGCATAACTTGAGACGTAGAATCAAAATATGGAAAAACATTGGCATTCCATTTCAGAAAATTTCGATTTCGTATCAAAATACCTATATTAGCACAATGTTGTATATATATCTAATACATGTTCTAAATCGCGCTGTGGAGGCATGAAAAACGCGAGTTAAATTTTGTCAATCGGACCAGTAGAACGGAAGCTAGCGAACTGTTCCATTTTTAGTCCAATGGAACAATATGCCCAGAAGGACTATTAATTTCGTTTTGGAATTTTGCATCTATTCGCTATAAACATTGATTTACATTTCAAATTTTTGCCACCAAATATTAGAGCTCTGTATTACATTTAAATACCATTAATAATTAGAATAGAAAGGAAAGACGCCAATGTGACAATCAAAATCCCTGAAACAACCATTAATAATATTTTGAATAATTTAAATAATTTAAATAAAAAAGAATCTACATAAATGGATGTTTGCTTCTCGCATTTTGATGAAATAGCGGTACCTAAAGCTATCAAATTTTGAATAACGTACCTCTCTAACCGAATATGGTCATATGGAAGCTCAAATTTTGGAATTTGTTTTATTACTATTTCATATTTTGTAAAACTTTAACGAATTTTTGATTAAGAGCCTGAACGATTTAAGAGCGAGAAATGGCAATACTGTACGTCAAGCAAAAACATTTTTATCTTCAGCGTGCGAGACTGTGTATCGGAAATTCTAAAGATATCCTCATTTTAAAATTATTTTGCGATATTGCTGTTGAACTGAATTTTGTAGTTTAAGTGAGAAAAGCAAGATATTTAATAAATAAAAATAACACACAAAACGTTTAAAAAAACGCACCTTTGGGCGTAATGTAAAATCTGAAAGCTTTCAGTTTTTTTCCCGCAGTGTATATAAGCTATAAATCATTGAGAAGGATGAAGAGTTTTATAAATAATATGCATTGGGGGAAACGTTAAATTATTTTTAAAAATTATTTTATTCTATAATAATAAGCTCGATACTCTGAATTGTATGCACATCTGTGAAAATTCGATTAATGATGATTCAACAAGTCTATGAAGATTCAACAAATTTAAATTGAAATATATTAAAAACATAAAAGAGATAATAAAAGTTTGCAGACATTTGCTTTACTCTTAAGCATCAACTATGTTAGACGAATTGTAAAACTTCAGCTTCATAAAGGCTTGATGGCATACAGTATACATGATCGGTGATGGTTATTTTCTATTAACGTTTATTTGAACATTATAATACACATACATAATAAATCTCTCACGTCATTTGTCGCAAAAAGCATGACAGTGGCATTTAATATTCATCAACGATCATTCCGGCGTTATAGTAAAGGGTCACTAAAGAATTTTTCCTTTCCGAGCAAACTGTTAAACTATTGAATGCATGAGGCACATGTTAATGGCATTCATTTTCTGCCGGACCACCGCGTACAGCGATGCACGAAGAAACGCGTCTAGGGATAGCGTCAATAAGAGTGCGGATGGTATTCTGAGGGATGGCTCTCTATTCCCTTTCAACCATTTGCCACAGTTCGTCTTCTGAACGAGGCAGGCGCAGAGTCTGCAAACGACGTCAAATCACATCCCACGCATGTTCGATTGGTGACAGCTCAGGAGAGTACGGTGGCCAGGGAAGCATCTCTATACCTTAAAGAGCATGTTAGTAGATGCGAGCACTGTGTGGTGGGGCGTTATCCTACTAAAAATTGTATTAGGCAGCCCCTGAAGGTAGGGGATTGCAACCAGCCACAGTACATTATCCAAGTATCGTTGGACCCTCATAGTGCCCTGAATACGAACTAGAGGTGACCTGGAATCGTAGGCAATGGTCCCCAAACCATTATGCCACATTGTCGCCCGGTGGGGCGTTCCACAGCTACTGCCGGATTAGATATGTCTCCATGTCGACGCCACACACTGTCACTGGATAAACAGAAGCGTGACTCATCTGAGAACGCGACGTTTCGCCATTCTGTCATCCACATCTCTCCAGTCCGGCACCATTCTAAACGTTGGCGTCTATGCTGTGGGGTCAATTGCAGTCTTCTTAACGGACGCCGTAAGTGCAGGCCACGTTCAACCAATCGACGGGAAATGGTTCTGGTCGACGCGGGAACGTCCAGGGTATCTTGCACATGCTGCAGAATCGCGGTACAAGTGACTTGCGGGACCTCCACAGCTTGTCGGTGGATGCGTCGATCCACGCGTGCTGACGTCACTCTGGCTGCACCTGCACCCCTCTTTCTTCTCACATTCCCTTGCTCCAACCATGTTCGCCATAGCCGATGCACCGTACTCGCATCCATGTGGGTATCAGCTGCGATTTGACGTAAGGACCAACCCGCCCTTCTCAGTCCGATCACCATGCCCCTCGTAAAATCGTCTATCTGCTAGAAGTGCCTTCTTTGACGGCTGCCTGTCATTCTCTCCTATTACACGTATTCTCCGGGGCAAAAACCAGCTTTCTTCGATAATTCTTCTGGCAGAAATAACTACACGAATATTGCCCATTCTGCACGTTCCTTCCCTTATATCTTAATTCACGTGCGTCGGAGAGCTGCGCATTTCACATCATTCGCATAACTCAGTGACGTGCGTCTACTCTAAAATTTGCATAAATTTCTGACCACTCCTACTTGGTGTTGCATTTTCAATCTCGAGCAGTTTATATATATGTATATCTTTTAATTCATCGCATAAAGAATTTCAAATTCCATCAACGTTCATTCCACCATTCTAAAGTTTATGTTTTCTTTTACTACATTGGTATTTCCTATTATGCAAACGTATTGTATAATGTTTCGAATTGTATTATGTTATAAACTGAATCGTTTGTATCGGAGGGAGCGAAATATCAGTCATTTATTAATATCTTATCTAAAGGCCTTTTTATAAAAACCTATTGGGACTGAGTGTTCTGTGCATAGCCTTAGGAAACAGGGTAAAGTCTGTAATAGGGTCCTTATTCTCAAGCCTCAAGTCCTGAACTGGAACAGTGAGCTGTTAAAATGTTAGCTTTGTTCTGATGTAACTGCTGAGCTGGAGAATAACTGCACGTGAAAGGGATTTAAAATCCTCTTTTATTAAATCACTATTATTTACACACTTCCCAACTCGGGAGAGATACAGAAAGTAAAAGACCGCACTTGGGCCTAACTTAACAATCAAATGAAGTTAAACTAAATTTAAATAGAACTTAAATTAAACTTTGCTCACAGAGCAATTCGCGGAGTTTGGCCTCTGACTAAAAGGGTGCGTAGCAAGATATACTAATACTAGCGCACTTCAATTTGTTTCGCAATGCAATCACGTAGTAAGCACTATGGCTTATAAATTTTAACTGCCTGCTGGTCAGGCGAACGTTGAGCAGAGTGACCGTGATCTGAGACTAAAGCTCTCTCACCCTAAGAGGTTTCTACCTCTGGTTTAAATAGTACTTCGCTGTACTTCAAAATTAGCATAAGCTGAAAACGCGCGCTTCTTCTGACGGGAAGTTGAAACAGAGAGGAGATAGAAAGATTTAAATTAAAATAAAACTTTGTTAGTTTAACTAAAACCTTACAAACCAAACTTAATAACACCCTACTTTCTTGCTATTCTGTATCTGGATTAATATATTACCTTAACTATTTCCTCATATTTCAAGGTAATGTATATGCATTTATTTGAAGGGACTAGGACAAATGTTTTTGGAGGAAAATATATGGCAAATTTTAAGAAAGATCCTGCTACCCTAGTCTAATGATTTCGATGTTTGGACAAGCTTCACTGAAGCTACCATTCATTGAATTAACTAACAGACGCTTGAATCACAAATATATTGTCACATTAACATCTGAAGTTTTATGAAATGGGCAAATATCATCAAAACCCATATACGTAAGAAACTACGTTGCATGCTTAAAGAAGGAATTTATTTACAGAAAATTTATTTATACAGTTCAGTTTGTTGCAGAGTATTGTTTTACACACGTTAAAAATTAAATTACTTGAGATTTTACATATATCGAAATGAAAAGGTTATACGTAACCCCTAGAGACAAATAATGAAATATTTTGTTTTTTCCTTTAAACCCAAATTTATCAATTTCCGTATAATCTCTATTACATTCCCTCAGATATTTCAACTAAAATGCGTTATCGAAATTCTAAATGCAATTGTTGCGTATACTTTTATTCTGAGCTGTAGAAATCTTGCACGTTTCGTGATTTTTGTGTCTTTAAAATTTAGCTATTTACCTGAACAGTCGAGTAGATTTTACAGCATAAAGTTTAAAACTGTATTAATGTTTTATTATTTTGTTCTTACTTTTATGATGCTAGACATTTTTGATTTAAGATAAGTTTCATAAATATCTGAAATGAACGGCTTTATTAGCATTCCAAAAAATTTAGAATCATTTTCACTGTTCACTGTAAATAGTCCGATCTTTTGAGTAAACGATTTTATCAAATAAATAAACCATATTGCCATTTCTAATCAGATGCATGTTAATTATGCTCAAAATGCTTTCATTCTCAAAGCGGGAAAAGGAAGAAAATACTCTTCCTTTAGAATATTACAAATGTGCTGATATGCCAAAGAGGAGTATATAAAAAAGAAACTTCTTCAGTATACAAATATTCTTCATTTGACGTGCAAAGAACACATTTTCTATTTATGAATAATAGAATATTTTATTCTTTTTGTGTAAGCTTTCGAAAACCCTTTCTTCTGTAGCATTTATTGTCAGTGTAAACCTTGATCTTATTTGAATTACTTTATAATTATTTCTTCAGAAAGAAATTGCGAATGAACATTTCATTCAGAATTAACAGTTTCATTTGCATAACACTGTCAATAAGGGCAGACTCCTTAATACTTAAACAATGTTTGTAATTCGCTTTTCCTTGCGAAGAAAGGTTTTCAACGATTAATTCTGAGCTTTAAAATATTCGGATAATGAGCATAAATATGAAAATATGCTAGATAGAAATGAATTATTCATAACGCTCGTTTTATGGAAATGTGGAAAAAGAATTAACTTTAAAAGAAAAACAGATGGGCTTAGAAATTATTTAATGCAAATAAATTTATAATCACTCCAGGCAAAATAACAAAGTTTTTTCCTCTTAGAATCTAAGTTACAAAATACATATATTTTAAGACCCATTTGTTAATTTGCTGGACAGTTTTTAGTCTTCTGAGTAAATAACGGAACAGTGAGAGTGCATTGAAGCCAAATATTGAAACGGCAGTACGATCACTGTCTTTCTGTTCTTGTACCTTATTCTCAAGTGTATGACAGTAACATGAGAACAAGTCCACAAATTTTATCGTCGCTAGGAATTAGGATTGCGTTTGTAGTTGGCACGAACCTTGGGCAACTTACTGGTGATAATACGACAGTATCCAGTTCCGTCCCAATTTTGAAGAGAATGCACTTAAAAGAGTCCAAGGGTTCTTCATCCCCATTTCCCTTTCATCAAACCACTCCAGAATACTTTCGGCTATGTATTTAAGTGTCCCGATCCCGCACAGACATTATACACTTACAAACATTCATACTTCCTCATGGATTTGAAGCCGCGCTTAGCGATGCGCCAACTCTCAACACTAACCACTATACCCATCAAGGTGGCTTATTGCCTTTTTGCTTTAGTATCCTTCACACTTAACTAAGAATAAATAACATTCGTAACACTGTAATTGATTAAACTAATTTCTTAAATTTATTACCTTCAAATATTATTAAAGCAAAAATTTTTCAATATGAATATGTTCTCAGTGTTTGTAGTTTCAATCAAAGCAAAGTATTGAAGAGCTATTTGCATAAGGATTTACCCTTTTTAGGGCACTTGATTGATATTTAAGCTTTGTTTTAGGAAAGGACAACAGAGAATAAGAAAACTCAGTATGAAATAGTAATGATTCGTAGAATTAGTCAGGTGCCTGCTAAAGGACCTCTGTCTACTATAAGTCTTACATCTGAATTAGTTACAATGTAAATTAGGTAGAGGTTGGACAAAAACATGAAAACAATGAATAAAAACGTAATTTTGTTAATTATTATTGTGTAAGACCACCTTTTGCATTCCAGACTGCATAATCTTCCCTAGAAATACATATATATTTATATATATGTATTTCATTTAGTTTACATTTTAATGTAGTTATAATTGTTTGATTAACACGTTCAACTTTACCGTTAGTTTGGGGTCTATGAGTAGTAGTTAATAATTGTTTTACGTTATGATTCCTTAAAAAGTTCTTAAATTTTGCAGATGTAAAAGCAGATTCCTATCACGTAAAGTTTTCTTTGGTACTTGAATTTGAAAAATTTGTCTTCAGCAATTTATGTAAGTATCAGTAGTTGCACGTTTAGAAGCAAAAGTCCAAATATACCTAGTTGCATGATGAATAATAATATGAATATACTTTTTAGTAGAATTATAATAATACTCCTCATTCTGTAGCAAAATACCCACCATCATACATATTGCATGGAAAATTACCTTCTGATTCCTCACTTCAAAATCAAGAAGTATATCCACCAATAGAAGAAGCTAGAAAAGTTGTTCAAAAAAGGTCTGATGATTATGATAATGTAAAGAAGAAAGATGTGGTGCTCATTATAAACCTAGTAATTTTAAAATAGGTGATATAGTAATATATGAAGAATTTCAATATCCTAATACACATAAACACTCTCCTCTTTTTTCAAGACCTTACAAATTTTAAAACAATATAAGAAAGTTACTTTTGAAATTGATAAGCCTAATCCTCTAACTAAAAAGAAGTCAGAAATTGTTCATTAAACCAGACTAAGACCTTTTAGTCCAACAAGTGAATTTAAATTAACTGCTAGAAATAGTAGAATTCCAATTTCTATCCAAAATTAATTTATTTCCTTTTTAATTTTTCAAAATTCTCGATTAAAATGTTTCCCGATTATGACATTTAATACCTGATTTAGACTGTAAACCCTAACCCTGACCAATTATTTTTACCGATCTTGATCTTCCCCAGTCTGTCTCCTTTCCTGCTTCCCAGAGTTTTTCCGTTTAAAATTTGTTGTATACGTCTCCCACAGCCCTTAAGATGAGAAGAGGAAAAACTCTACCAACACATTTTGAAAATTTGGTTTTTATACCAGATTTTTCATTCAAAGACTTTTACTCTTTTTTTTCGACACTAGGTTTCACACTATGTGTATTATTCCTTGTTTCATCTCTTCAGGAAGGATACAGGAAGCGATACTACACGCCCGCTGTAGGTAATACTCCAAAACGCCCCCTGAAAATTTTATCTTTTTTACTTTTTTGTTAGGAGATTCAACTCTGGCAAGAAACCGACTTGGGTCTTTGCATACTTTCCATACCAGCCACGATCCTCTGACCATAGGTTAGCACATGAGTGCTAGCACACACACATATAACACATATATTACACATAAGTTTAGAAAATACAAGTTTTCTTTATTTTTTTTTCTTCTTCATGTATTCTTTCTTCTTGTTGTAGGGTGATATTGATTTCCAGTGCCCAAATTCTAAAAGACTTTAACTTGCTCATGCAAGTTATTTGTCTTAAACTTTAATTTCAATTTTGTAGAATTTTGTGTTCTTTACATTTTGATTTAATTCATTTAAAAATAATGTTTTTTACAAAACACTTTGATACAATGTACAGTGCCAAAAGCCAGTTACCTTTAATTAGGCAACGAAGGTTTTAAGATATTTTGTACTTAAGCACTTCCCAATCATCAGCAGTTAATCACGCTGATTTGTTGGAGAGGATTTGCCAAAAAAATTAATTCAAGGTGTTATTGTCCTATATAATGCATCATATTATTAGAGATTTATACTGGATTGTTTTCTTAATGCATTCTATCATAATGTTTTGTATTGAATTTTTATAGTGCTTTAAAATCTGTCAATGTATCGTTAATTATCTACGATAAGAAGAATGAATGCAATTACATTATTCATAAATTGTATATCTTCAATTTTTTGCATAAAAGACATTGAGAGACTTTAAAAAAACATTTCATTCAATTTCAACTATATTCGTGAAAAGAACTCTAAAACCAAAAATTTCACTCTTCAATGAACATTTTGAAGAAATTTGAGGACATTTATAATTCTAATTTCTTATTTGATATTATTCTTACATATATTATTGTCTTATAGTTCTAAATTAAATGTTTAGTTATACATTATATGTTTATTTATAAATTATAGGTCCATTGTAAAATTATATAATTACGTATTTTCAAATTATATGAGAAAGACCACGAGTTGTGATAGGGCATACTTTAAGCCTGTACACTATGTCTTGGATGTTTTTCGATGTCTTTTCTCATACTCTAAATTTTTCTTGCTTCACTAATGTATTAACGCTTTGCTCTCCCGGCCTCTCATTTTGAGGGGGAAGGGGAGATGTAAAATATAAAAAATACCATGACTTTCCTTTACGCGAACAGGCAACCTCTAAATAATTTCCGTAATTTCAGGATCTTCCTCCTAGGCCAGTACTTTCGATAACACTTTGGCATGCTGTATAACCGCTGATATAAATACCAAGTACGCGCCAAGTTTTAGTCTCTACCTCCTAGTTTGTTCCTGAGACCCAACCTGAGCATTCAAGTCTCAGCATCACTCGTAGTAGCACCACATGTGACGACAAACGGAACAAAGCGAGCAAATTTGCAAGCTACTGGGGTCTAACATTAGAACTGGAACTGAACTTTTTAAGTCAGACTGCTTCCTGCCATCGCTTCTCTTAGAACCTCCACTGTTCAGTTTATTTCTCTTTCCTTTGTCATAAATAGCTGTGACGTCAAAAATCTGAATTCAGCCTTTTTAATTTTAATCATTATTGGATATGTGATCTTGAGACTTTTATCTAAGAGAAAAATGATCTGCCATTTGAATTAAATAAAAGTATGGAGCTGTAAAGTTAAATTCTTCTGTGTCATCTTTCTGCTGCCTTCTACTTCGCAACGACAACACCCGGATTCTGATGTGACTTGATTGCTCAGCTTCGTCATTCCTGTGCCCATCTAAATTATCACAGAAGACACACAGACACACACACACACACACACAAACATATATGTGTGTATATATATATATATATATATATATACCTTAGATGGTGTGTTAGGTTATTATAGTTGGTCAAAATGACTTTCAATGTCCCTCATTCAACGGGTATTTTCGCGCATTCTTATTTTACTGCTTGCTGCTTTTCAAAACTACAATTAGGAAGTTATAATCTTGTATATAGTGAATCATGATGCACTCAAAAGTTGGACATCTAGATTATGCGTCGAGCTTGCTGACCACTACACCACGAAGGCGTACGAAGAAGGCGGGAGAAATGCCTTATAAAGTGTTTTCGCATCTTTGTACAATTACTGTAGTGGCTTTGCTATTCCTTTCTCACTATCTTTCAGTTTCCAGTTACCTGTTTATCTAGCATACTTTATATACGCTTGCACTTTATTACTACTCAACGAGAAACAAAGATTATTGTCTTATGTTTAATTATTTTTAACAAAATTTCAGTCTTTTTAAACTTAACTTGCTTTTCTTAATGAAGCAATAAGCGGCCAAAGGGCAGTAGCAAAATATCAGTTGAAGACATTAAATAACCTGAAAGCGATAAGCCACTTCTTCTAAATTTTTATTTTTCAATTAGAGAATCTTTTATGATTTTGTTTCCGAATTGTTATGTTACCTGTTCTGAGTGCTGTCTTATACACAAGCAATTAAAGACTTCATAATTAAACTCTCCAGATTCTCACATGTTATCATCTGAATCCAGAGTAGATGTGGGCTCTTTCAAGAATAGGATGGCAATGTCTCAGATTGACAATCCATTCTGAGACAGTTCAGTAGAGATACTGACAGCACCACATTAATCTAGCTCCTTTAAATTGAGCAATTAACTGTACAAACACATGGTAATACCTAGCATCATAGCGCATAAATATAAATAAAAAAATTTAAAAGCATTGTATATGATATAAAAATATAACATAAAAAACTAAAAGCAGTAACATTATGTTACAAGGAAAGTTCAGGGAAAGAAAAATAGTTTAGAAAAAATTAAGGTTGTGGATTTGGTATTGAATGTCTTCTCTCCGGGCTTTTGCACAAATATCACACTGCGTTTTTATGCTCGCTGTAACGTTGTTACCACAGATTAGTAAACTAAATTCTACTTCCTGAGCAATGTGGTCTTCAGGGCCATTACATCTGTAGGAGGAGTATATCTCCATGCAACTCTTTTCCAAGTCAATTCGGCAAGCTCTCTGTTGGGCTAATATTAGGATGTATTGCTTTCCATAGTATTCGCTCAAAATCTCAAAATTTTCATAGAATTCGTCAGTAACGTTTAATAGATGGTCACGGAAATTATCGTTCATAAATAAAATGTCAGATCCATATATATCTCTGAAAAATCGTACACTTAAGACCTCATCCCGATATCTCTGGTTCGTCATAAATTTGCTGTTGAAAGCATGAAGTAGAGTATCTTGATCAGTCAATGTTCCTTCCCACACCATGTCACTTCAATTACCGAAATGATCACGTTCCAAATTGTTCGGAGGAAGATTTCGTGTACCTAATTCCCTCCAGATGTAAATGCGTTGGACTCATATGTTAACCTAAACGTAGACTCACTGATGATGGCATTACTGGTGTTCATTCCAGTCCTGATGTCTTTTTCAACAAATAAAGAGATCCCTCTTATTTTGTGAAGGGAGTGAAATGCATGCCCTTGGTGCTCTGGATTGAAGGTCTTTTTTATACTGGTGTGCAAAATTTAAGCAAGGGTTTTTTGCCATAACTTCACGAGAAATCAACTGAGAGACATGAAATGCAGAAATGAAGGAGAGTATTATGTACGTAAAGGATGACGAATGCATCGGAGCTGAAAAAGGAATACAATGCATACGGTATGGAATCAAACAAAAACAAGCTTTATTAAACGCATAGTATCGTGACTTATGATTGTCTCTCCAAGAGGAAAAACAACATGCAGATGTTCCTTAATATGGGATATGCCCTCCCCTCACTGCAATGGTTGCTTCGCACGGTCTCCGCATACTCATAAACAACTGGTGCAACATTTCTTGCGGTAGGAGTGCCCGTTCCTCAATCAGCATCTGTTTGAGTTGTTGCGTGTTCTCCGGAGGATGTAAGCGTGCTGCAATGCGTCTCCCCAAAGCATCCCTCACATGTTCGATCGGATTTAAATCTGGGGAGTATGCTGGCCAATCCATTCGAGTGAAATCTTCTTTTTCCAGTAGCTCCTCAACAGCAAGAGTCCGATGTGGTCGTGCATTGTCGTCCATAAAAATTAAGTCTGGCCGAATGGCACCTCGGAACAGACGCACATGGGGAAGGAGTACCTCCTCACAATAGCGATCCCCGGTTACAGACCCTCTGTCGAAAACGTGGAGCTCAGTTTGCCTGTTGAGCATAATGCCTCCCCAGACAAGAACTCCAGGACCACCTTTACGGTGTCTTTCCTTGATGTTACTGGGATAAAACCGGGTCCCAACCTCTCTCCAAATCAAAACGCGTTGAGAATCGCTTCTAGTACTGAACCGACTCTTAAGACCGACCCGTAAAGAGGGCACGACTCCATTGATCCGTTGTCCAGTTTTTGTGCTCTCTGCACCACTGTAAACGGTGGCCAACTTTCAACGGGAGGCAGCGTTAAGGACGCGGGCAAATAGGCCCCCTTTGTGAAGGCGTCTGGCCACAGTAAACCGCGACACTTATCGCCCCGTTGCTGTACAGAGTTGCTGAGCAATGGCGCTTGCTGACTGCTATCGGCCTTTTTTCGCCCGCAGGACGATATATCGGTCATCCCCTGCAGATATCATCCTCGGGCGGGCACTACCAACCTTTCTAACAGCTGTACCTGTGGTTTGGAAAGCTTTCCAAGCGCGCGAAACGACACTTTTGTTGATTCTGAACTCTGCAGCTACACTGGTGACAGTATGCTCCTCGTCCAGGTTTCCGATTATACTTCCGCGTCCAGGCGATTTCTTCTAGCCATATTTCATGAACTGACTCACTGGCACTTGCAACGAATATGTTGAATTGCGTCTCCGTCCTTCCTTTTATTCTACTGTTGAGCTGCGCGCGCAGACATCACGCGTTTTGTGTACACTTACGTCGCCTCTGACGTTTCGTTCCTGATATTTGCATACGCATGACGCTTCTGCTGACTTACGTGTTCATTGTACTGATCTCCCGACCTCCTTTTCTGCAATTTCATGGCTATCTGATAAATTTTTACGTTGTTGCTTAGGTTTTGCACAGCAGTGTATTAAGCCTTCCGTATACAATTTTGTAGCAGTTCTAGAGGCTGCTGTAATCTCTGAACTTAACTACCAAGTACACTTGCTTTTATGACAGCCATTTGTTGCCAGGTATCGATCTTGAGCAACAGTTGTTTTCCATTTACGACCTTGCAACAGTTACATGCCCAAGAAACTTACAACAGTTAGAGAGTTCTTAAATTATTTCCACAGTATATAGTCTGTCTGTCTTCAAATGTTTACATATGGCTTCTTTATTTTATTTTTTCCGGATCGATAACAAACCATTTCTGAATGTTTATACACCGAAATCAAACAATGGCTGCTGCAAGCTGTGAACTTAACTGCCGAGTACACTTGCTGTTATGGCAGCCAGTTATTGCCAGATATCGATCTTCAGGAACAGGTGTTTTTCGTTTACGACCTTGCAATAGTTACACGCCCAAGAACCTTACAACAGTTAGAGAGTTCTGAAATTGATTCCACAGTATGGAGACTGTCTGTCTTAATGCTTACATATGGTTTCTTTATTTTATTTTTTTCGGATCCATAATAAACCATTTTTGAATGCTGATAGAGTAAAATAAAGCGCTGTATTACAAAAAGTGACTCGAAAATGAACTTTGCGAAAAGCGCTTGATTGACTGTCGAAGTTAGTAACGCCATAATTTGCTTAACAGAAACCATTTGATCACTTTAAAGTAAATAATGCTAATTAGGTTTGTCTTTCACATATTCCTTGCAAAAATGGATTATATCAATTCGATATTTTATGGAATATCATTACTTTCGAATACGTAAAAATAAATTTGGACCTGAGTATATATTAAATCACATAAATACATACTAGGTACGATATGTACTGCTTTAAGAATATCTTTTATTGATTCAAATAAGCAAACGTTCGCAAGAATGATAGTACTTGGATAAATTCCAAAATTAAAGGCATTATCATTTATATGTATTAAATAAATTCGTTATTAAAAATTGTAAAATAAATATTTAAGTTACCGAATGTCAGCATTTCCTACTTTTAAATCATCATCTGTTAAGGAATCACAGACAGATCACACTTCAAAATTAAATGAATGATCTAACATAAATGCTAAATAATTTAATAACATATTAATTAATTTATGATTATTTAGTTAATATCCTCACAGGTTATTAATTAATATTATTTAATAATCTATTGTAGTTAATTAATTATTTAATAGTGACATAAATACACTGAAAAGTGAAAACACGCGGAGCCACGTGGAAGATAAAAACGTTCAGCTCTTCGCAGTAGCGAGTAAAAAGGTTTAATATAATAGCATTGCGCAAAGTGACAAATATAACCGTTCAAACCTTCTGAAAAGGCATTGCTAAAGACGTTTCTAACATCAAAGGTGGATAAAATGTTTACACAATATAACGGGTAGAATGATACATTTATGTCAGCCTCATGGAAATTTCTGGAAAGATTCTGAAAAGTTTTGAATAACTAGAACGATAAATATTCAAAACATGCAGCAAACGTTAATGGTAAGAGAATTTATTTCGAAAGCTCGAAACATATAAAACAGAAGTATCGAAATATTGGAAATGAAAGAAACTTGAACTGCTTATTTTACTTGACTAAAATATGTAGTTACTTTCTTGGTAAGATGATCTTCACTTAGAAACTTTCGAATTCTTTTATCGGATTATTTAGAAGTCTCTGACTTAACAAAATATTCGTAGAAACGTATAAAAACAAAAGAATAAAATTTATAGATTTTATTATAATTGTTCAAATTATTTTTGAAGTCAAGATGTTACAATCCTTCAGCATATGAATATTATATTGCTCATGGCACACATAAATGATACTAAATTAATTCCAAGAATATTTCAAAATTTTAAAGCAGTCTAATTGGTTCATTTTCTTAACTTCTTAAACATTTGCTCTTATCGCTTTCACACGTTGACCTTGACGTATTTTCCACTATAAGAAGCGAATGAGTGCAATGTGTGGAGAACATGATGGCTGGACAATAGTTCTTCATGCCCAGTTCATTTATCATCAAGATATTTTGCTGAAATTTATCATAATGAAGGATGCTGTGTGTTGTAATTATGTGTTATTTAGATAAATATATATATATATATTTGCGGAACAGCAAATTATTCCAAATTGCTGGAAATTTGGAATTGCTATTAAAATTGTTACCCTAGGAAAGAACACCAATTAGAAGAATGTTATTTATTGTGCTAACGCATTATCAGTGGGGGAAGGCATGATTAAATTTCCAGGTGATCTGGAGCACACAGCTTGCAAAATTCTACACATAGAGATTCTGGCAACAAGAATGACTGTAATCCGGGTTGGTATATAACAGTGGATATGTCATTCTGTGCGATTTCAAATCTGTGGCAGAGTTCATCAATCATAGTGGCTGGAGAGTGATGACGTGCCAGTTTTTTGGCAATTTATGACTAGATATTTGAAATAGGTGAGATATATGGAGAACAAGCTAGCTAGAGCTGCAATCGAACACCCTCTATATCGAGGAAGGTCAGAATAGCAAGAGCAAAATACGGTCGTGCAGTTATCTTGTTGAAAGATCGCGTTACGCAAGTCTCGAAGATACGGTATAGCCGAAGTATTTAATATGTCAAAAATGCAACGGCGGTCGTTCACATTACCGAATATATGAAGAAGGGGCGACCGAGATGTGTAACCATTAGTACGCCATACAATACAGTGAGAAAACGGCCTTATATGACGACAGTGAATGCAAGTTGGCAACATTCATTATCCCGGGTATCTCCACAAACGGATACATCTGTCATGATGCTGTGTGGAGAACCAAGACTTGTCGTGTGTCGTCAATGTCGAACCAATGTGGAAGCTTCTGACACTTGCAGTGTCAAGGGAAGCCGCAACATATGTCTCCCAAGCTCAGAGCCCGCGGTGCTGTAAACGTTGTCGCACTGTCTGTGCATACATTTGTCTTCCTGACTTGGCTCATGTGCATACATGAGCCAAGTTCCTGAATCAGGGTACGGGACGTGGCTGTACGATTCCGCAAATCTGAGAAGTCAACATGCCTGTCCTATCGCGCATTAGTGGTGCGGAGTACTTGAGATCTTGCATGGCGTTCAATATAGCGTTCCTGGACCCATGGATTCCTTATATGCCTGACTGTCATGGGATTACGATCAACACGAGCAGCAGTGTCGCAGAACTGCCATCTGCAGTCAGGATGTCGAATTACCTTATTTTTTTACAAGAAAGTTTACATGCCGTTTACAAATATAACTAACGTTCCAATACGAGTTCCAAATGAAAACCTCGCTGCGCAATCTTCCTGTTTATACGCAATGAAATGTAGATGTACGTTGATAGCGTTCTCATTTCTGTTTTAAGCGCATGTGATGGAATGGTAATCATTTGCATATCCCAGTATTAGGAAACTTTCATGCATGTTTGACGTTTATTGCATGCTGCTTTCAGAATACAAAAATTTCAGTGGCTAACAGTGTATTTTATCCAAGTAAATGTGTTTTCTGACAGTATAGTTTTGGCAAAAGGAGCGTGTCTATTTAACACGATTATGTAGTATTAAACTGTATGAATAATTCAACACAGATTAAAATAATAAAAAAATCTGAATGAAAGGTTTCAGATTTTATATTACGCTCAAAAGGGCATTTTTAACGTTTTATATGTTACCTTTATTTATTAAATATCATGTTTTTCGAACTTAAGCCATACATTTCAGTTCAACGGCAATATCACAAAATATTTAAAAGAGCATATCTTTAGAATTTCCGATACACAGGCTCATGCGCTGGAGATAGTTTTTTGTTCTGTATATTCTTGCCACTGCTTGCTTTGTTTGTTATTTAAAAATTCGCTAAAGTTTTACAAAAGATGAAATGGATAATAAAACAAATTCCACGTTCCAAATTTGGGCTTCCAGATGCCCATATTTGAATGGAGGATGACTTATTCAAAATTTGATGTCTCTAGGAACCTTTCTTTTTTCCCTATGCGAGAAGAATACATACATTCATGCATTCTCTTTATTAGTCCAAAGGGGCATTTTGCGTTGATTCTCTATCACTTTTCAAATTGTTGCACCAAATATTATCGCCCTGTCTTATATTTAAAGAAATTAAATAATGAAGAATCTGCATACATGTATATATGTTTACCGCCCTGTATTAAACGGTAAAACAACGGTACCTAGAGCCATCAAATTTCGAATATTGAACGTTTCCACCCGAATATGAGCATCTGGAAGCCCAAATTTGAAATTTGTTTTATTATCGATTTGATATTTTGTAAAACATTAACGAATTTTCGATTAAAAAACTCAAGGATTTCAAAGCGAGCAATGGCAACATCATACAGAAAAAAAAAATTATCTCCAGCGCACAAGACTCTGTATCGGAAATTCTAAAGATATGCACCTTTTAAAATTATTTTGCGATATTGCTTTTGAATTGAATTTCATTGTTTAAGTGCGAAGAAAATGATATTTAATAAATAAAGGTAGCACACAAAATGTTAAAAAACGTTCTTTTGCACATAATTTAAAATCTGAAACCTTTCAGATTTTCCCTTTCTTTCTTTTTAGTCCAGATTGGCTTTGTCTCTGAGAGACTATTGTTTTCGTTTTGAGATTTTGCGTGGAATCATTCTGAATGCCCGTTTCACTTTTCAAATTGTTGCCACAAAATATTATTGCCCTGTTATTATATTTAAAGAAATTAAATAATGAAGAATCTACATAAATGTATGTATGTTTCTCGCATTGTGATAAAACAACGGTACCTAGAGCCATCCAGTTTTCAATGACATAATCCTACTACGAATATGGGCATGCGAGCAATAGCAGCGTTGTGCAGAAGAAACATTTTTATCTCCAGCGCGTGAGATTGTGTATCGGAAATTCTAAAGATATGCTCATTTCAAAATTATTAGCCCAAATGGGCATTGTCTCTAAAGGACTATTGTCTTCGTTTTACGATTTTTCGTCAGAAATATTAAGAGTCTGAATCACTTTTCAAAGTGTTGCCACCAAATCTTGCAATGCTGTATTATATTTAAAGAAATTAAATAATGAAGAATCTGCATAAATGTATGTATATTTCTCCAAATATGATAAAACAACGGTACCTTGAGCCATCCAATTTTGAATAACGTACGTTTCCGCCCGAATATGTGGATCTGGAAGCCCAAATTTGGAATTTTTTTTATTATCTATTTTATATTTTGTAAAACTTTAACGAATTTTTGATGAACAAATTCAAGCAATTTAAAAGCGAACAATGACAGCACTCTAACGAAGAAAAAAAAACCTTTTTATCTAAAGCACGCCAAACTGTATATCTGAAGTTCTAAAGATATAGTCATTTTAAAACTATTTTGCGATATTGATGTTGAACTGAATTTCATGGTTTTTGTGCGAAGAACATGATATTTAATAAATAAATGTAACACAAAAAACGTTATAAAAAGCCCGTTTGGACGTAATTTAAAATCTGAAAACCTCTGAGATTTTATTTTGTGATATTGTTCTTGAATTAATTTATATGGTTTACTTACGAAGAACATGATATTTAATAAATAAAGTAGCACAAAATGTTAAAAAAACGTAAAAGTAATACAAAATGTTAAAAAACGACCCTTTGGACGTAATTTGAAATATGAAACCTTTCCGATTTTCGTTATTATAATTATTATTATTATCTTTTAATTTATTTAAATATGATGCAGGATTCTAATTTTGTGGCAATAATTCGAAAAGTGAAACGCCACAAAATGCCAAAACGAAATTAATAGCTTTTCTGGGCTAACACTTTTGGGGCTAATAAATAATTATTAATTTACGTATTAATTGATTCTAGTTAACGTTTTTTGAAACGAACTATGTGGAGTTGTGTTTGTGTTCTTTCGATCAAAATTCATATCTTTATGTATCGAATTCCTAACTTAAGTGTACTAAATTTTACCATGATCGTCTACTTTTAATTAAAATCTCGTAAATACACTTTTAAAGCAAGATATTAATTTTTGTATTATTTTCAAGAAATACGTTTTAGAGAAATAAACTTATAATTGAACACATAAATAAATAAAGGTTATAGGTAAGTACATAAACTGATAGCTAAACACGTAATTTAAATACTATATATAAAGATTCTGATACTAATAATTCCTTTTCCGTCTTATTTATAAGTATCTGGGGGCTGATGAATCGGTTCTGGTAGTTGTTGCTTTTCTTCTAAGAATCTATTCTTTTTTTAATAAATTAAGTATAATACTTTTTAATTTATTTATTCTAGTTTAATGCAGACTAAATGAATTTTTCTCCGAATTTAATACGAGTGCAAAGATTTTAAGGTACATCGCTTAAGTGAACCATGAAAAATACCTTTATATACGCGTTAATTTCATCTTAACCCTGTAGAGTCAGTAAGTTTATTTTGGAGTCGTACCAGTACAGGAAACGTAAACAATGAGCAATAAGTGGCAGAAATTTGAACTCAGGACTTACCAACTGCCAGCCAGACGTGCTTACAATTACATCCTGAAAGCAAGCGATAAATAACACGAAAATTACTTTCAGGCAATTTGAATGCTATTTTTCATTGTATAAACTATTCTGACATCATTCTTTAGCAATGTTTTTATCTTTGAGTTCATTATCTGTCTTACTTCTTGATGGTTATGAGTTACAGCATTAAAACGCTGAGGACCAGAGCACGTGTTTAATTTTTTTGCTTGACTTGTTCATAGTTACAGTAACAAAAACTGGATAATTCCCGAGTCGGATGTTAAACAGATACGTTAAATAAAACGATATTAAAGGGATTATTAAAGCAATCATATCCAATCAAAAGGCGGAAGGATGCTGCAATTAGAAGTATTTTAGATTGTGCATTCAAAGTATTTTAGATCACACGACTACTGCCAGACTTTACGAACTGATTCATGTAACCCTTGAACATATGGAATTTCGATTTTGAAGTTTCTTCAGCCAATAGCAGAAAAGAATGAAACAGAAAAATTGATGTAATATAATTATGTCAGAAAATATGAAAGCATTAACATAATCGAAATCATTTAACCCCTAATCATAAAATAAACTGAGAGGTTTGAAGAAAATTAAAAATTTATAGAAAATTTTATTTCTCTGGTGGTAATTTTCTTGTAACCATATTCATGCATAATTGTTCACAAATTCCTTTGGTTTCTTCTAATGCCACTAAGTATTCTTCTCGTTAGCTTTCATTTATCAAATCAATGTATACATACATATGTGATATATTCATATGGGATACTGGATACTACTTGTCATTGTAATTGTGATACTCCATACTAGATGTGATTGTAATGCTGTTACTGCCTTTTCAAAATGTACTACTTGAAAAGGCAGTGCATTTTCAAGGACTGCCTTTTCTGTTACGCTGGTCTGTTATACTGGTGGAGAATCATCATCTACCACCTTTTAGTTCGGGCGCCACTATAGGTAATTTTTATGCTGAAATGCTGCTGGTTATTTTGATGAAAAATGAGCTATGCCTCGAAACCCGAAAATTCTCGAATACGCGCCGAGTGGGCTACCGTTACGCCACGAAGGCCTGCAGAAAGGAGGGAGAGAATACCTTATAACATGTCTTAGTTATATTTTAAAAATATGTATGCAAATCTTTTTATTATAACAGTCTTATTCCCATTCCTTAGAGAAAGCAGTATTAACAGTATATTCATTTCAGCTTTTAAATGTAATGCAACCGACTTAAAAAATATTTCAAGACTAAATAATAATACAAATAAACAGCTACCAGACTGGAAAATTTCTTCTTCGTAGAAAGTTCCGTGGGACTTTTTTTAATGCACTAAGATTTGAAAAGACTCTGAGAATACAAGAAATAGCAAACTTTACCCCTATCTAATCCTTTCACGGTTTTTTCCCCTTTTCTTCACCACATACTAATCTCTTGACAGGAAAAATGTTATTTTGTGAGAATTTTCCCCAAGAGGTTTCACCTTGTCAAATGGTTTGAAGCTTGTCCTTTTGTTTTTGCTCAGTCCACCTCGATCCCGAAGATTTCTTTCAGAACCTGGGCAACTGGAGATTCGCCTGTCCTATTCATTAGGCAGTGGAACCTTTTTTTTTACTCCTCCCTGCCTATGCTTGTTGGCTGTGTTTTTTTTTAACATTTCGTGTCGAAAGACTAACTCTTAATCTCTTTTAGATATAAAAAGTTGTTTTTACGTAATTTAAAAGCCAAATGTTAACTTCAAAATACAGATGTGAGCGATGTTTCAGGGATTAGTTTAAGAGGGCCTTCACAAGTTCTGCGCTGTGACCAGACTTAAAAGTAAGTAATAAAAAGAGAGAGTAAATTGTGTTCTGCACTTAAAGTGAACTTTCTTGTATTTGGCAAATTGTTATTTTTTTGCATTAAGTTTTTTTTCAATATTTATTTTTATTTCTTAGGAACATTATCAATATAATCCTCGTAAGGACATGGCTTTGTGTTTTATTTAAGAATGAACATCTAACGTAAGCCATAAAACTTTTCCTTACACTTTCATTCTTTCACATATAGGAAGCAGAGCTTCGTAGATTTGAAGCATGAACAGGTTTTCCTAGTTTCTGTAATTTTTAGGCTTACTTGCATTTTTAAGGCATTTTTTATAATATATTAAATATTTTATGAATGATGTATCGGATATTCTGCATTTAATTACGATTATAGACTTAAATGAATCTGTATTGTACTATCATGCTATACCTCTTGCTGTATTTCAGTCGTGTCTATTTTATTAGAAATGTGCAATCCGTTAGGAAGTTAGACATAGTGCCAAGAATTCGAAGGACATCAAAAGAGGATCTGAATCCAGTAATATTGTGCCACAATGCCATAACTCATGCGTATGCAGGTTACTGGCGCCTTTTTTACATCCGGTTAAGGAAATGGTCCCCTATAAATTGTATTCCCTTAAAGATGGCATCGCATGGCCTCCAAGGAATCCGGATCATTCTCCCGTCGATGTTTACGGGGATATCTTAAAACGTCTTGTATACAAGAATAAAATGACAACAATAACCCAACTGAAATAAAATATTCGTGACGGAATAGCCGCAATTCCGAGCACAATTTGTCAACATGTTTCGTAAACCCTACATTTCTATTGCAAGAGTTTTTTAACACTCTGAACTCTGTCATGAAGAAGCATATCTCGGCGGTATTATTTAAAAAAAGTAAATTCTCCAATATATTTATTCCGTTAAATAAAAGCTCGATAAAATAACTTATTAGTAGATCTTTTTATTTTGTTTTTAGAAGTGCAAAAAATTATATGACCCACCTTATATATTAAAATAATTTTAAAAATGTCCTTGAAATAGAACATTATGTTTTCCGTTATTTACCTTTTTTTAATATAAAACCAAATATTTTGCGTAATTTAAATAAATTAATGTTACTTTACGACGATTTCTAATATTTAATTCTTATGCTATTTATTTTTCAAGCAATTCGCCACCACGAAATAATTTGGTAAATTTCATTGTAAGTTAAGAGTTTTGTAAATGGAGGTTATAGAATGGCCTGCGGGCGTTACTTTGCGCGGGATGTTAAGATTTTTCCGGAGCTATAGAACATCGTATTTTTCCCAAATGTAATAACGATATAATATTTCTCATTTTAAGTTTATAGGTAAGTTAATTCGATAATTTTAAAATGTAGAAGAAGCTTAGTAATCTTGTTTTATACTGCTTTCAACACTGAACTAGTTAAGTATGCATGCTGGCTGTTTTTTTGTTTCTCATCCTATTATTTGAACTTAATCTAGAAAATGGCGCTTATCTCCTCTCTGAGAAAGGCAATTTGCATTTTTCAAATGCAATAAGAAAAGTGAAACCCGACTTAAGTAAGGCGATAAGCTTCAGAAATGTAATTTGAGAAGCGATATTCTGAATTCTCAGAGGCAAAGGAAAATCTTCTGTTGCACCTAGTTAATACACGATAAAAGCGCGCTTACGAGTACCCTTTCATTCCCTTTAGATTTCAGTATGATAATACGTTTCCAGCTAAAACATTTCTTATTATCACATATCCATGCTTTTCTGCGCCTTTGTTCGTAATTACGTCATTCAGATTTTACTGGATTTGATTTTAAATTGCTAAAAGTGTGTTCTTTGGAGGAAAGTTTAACTAAATTTATTTTTATGGCTAAAATTTGAAAAATATTCTTATTATAAGATTCCTCAGATAAATGTTCTTGACATTCATAAAACAATTATTCAAATCAGCCTTTAAAAGATTACTTACAGATTAGTCATTACTAACTTTTACTTTAGATTATTAGATTTACTTTGTGATTACTCTATCACTTTTGCGGGGACGATTGGTTACATTTTGTTTCATTTTGATGAGCATTTCGTTCTGAGTAATATTTGCGTTAACAGAAAAATATATGTGAATAGAATGAAATATTTTGAAGCATTTTTGTCACGAAAGCTTTCCCATGCTAAATCGAATGCCAGTGAAAGAGTTAGCTACAGGTAATTTTCTCGGATTTCATCATGCGTGACTATGAGCTGGTTAGCTCATAGCTCGTTACTTATACCGTGACTATGAGTTGGTTTTCTTAGAGTGACCTCCACGAAGACATTCCTTCGGTTAGACAGCCCTCGTGTACTTTCCCTAAATCCCCAAACAGTTCAGTAATCAATGAATGTTGCTACATAAAAATCAATGCTATGCCTTCTACAATTTGGAGGTTCGTGTATTTTGAAACTCGTACTTTCAGAATCATGTTCATAGCAGCTCTGATAAAAATGAAGCAAATAAAATAAAGCCGTAATATTAACCATTAGGGGTAGCGCGATTAGGTACTTGGCGGCGCAAGAAACATGAAAATCATCACTCTCCTTGCAGGTATTCGAAATCCGGGTCTTCTGAATGCCAGCTCGATGTATTATTAATCACATCATGAAAGCATTTAGTGAGGAGGAAGAGAATTAGTTATTTACTCTCCCATCACTTGAAGTACGACTGTGAAGAGAGAAGATCCCGTCACCAAATCTAAGTGGAGAGGAATTATCTACCATCCCCCATATTGCCCCTGCAGGGCCTTTTAGAATTTTTTGGAGCAGGAGAACTTGAAAATTTATTTATGTCTTCGTCGGATTTCGAACTCATGTGGAATTCCAGACCTTTCGATTACAAACCGGACGTCCTACCATTCCTACTACGAAGGTATGATGGGAGAAAACTCCTCACGAATTTTGCGCTTATTTTAGGTCTATGTTCCTTACTCTTTCAACAAAAGTGATTGTGAGATAATGTTTTAGATCTTATAACTGGCGTGATTTAAGATATTAAAGCTAATTACTTGTTAGAGAGCAACTAACTTTGTAATGCACATTTTAGATAAAATGCTTAGTTTAAACTTACAAGATAAAAATTAAATTTAGGAAGTTTACAGATTTAAGACTATATTAATAATGCACAATTGAATTAACTATAGTTTGGCTTACGCTCTTTATATTCCTGCACTGCTAATACGAAACGATAAGAATTTCATGTGTAAAATTAATTTACTGTAACTAAAATCGAAGTATGAAAAATGTTCAGGTAACAAAAACATCTATATCGTGCAGATTATACAAGCAGTGATTCATATGTCTTATATATATATATGCAGCGAGATATGAGGTATCATTTAGTGTGCTATGTGGTCGAGCATAATCTGACGAAAGCGGTTTTCTTCAAGCGGCATCAGGAAAACCAACCTTTTTAATAGTCTAGTGCTTCGCAAGGCACTCCTGTGGCCAGCCGGTAGGATGTTTTGGTATGTTAACTGTACCTGGTATAATAATAATTCGATATGTTATAACGCATTTCTCCCGCCTTCTTCGCATGCCTTCGTGATGTAGTGGTCAGCACGCTCGACGCGTAACCGAGAGGTCCGTGGTTGATTCCCGGTGAAGGCGTTGTTCATTTCATCAATATTCCTGCTTCAAAAAAATCCTAATTGTCTACACAAGCGCCCGAACTAAAAAGTTGGCGGACGATGACTCTCCACCCCTGGGATTTGGCGACTGGGTCCCCAAAACCCCAATCGCCCTTTAAAAAAGGGAGTATATACGGTATTTCTCCCGCCTTTTTCGCATGCCTTCGTGATGTAGCGGTCAGCACGCTCGACGCGTAACCATAAATAACACTCCTTCAGCATATACTTAAGTAGCGGCAAAATACCTTTATCGGGTAATAACAAATTTTACTGATCAAAACTGTAAGTAAACAACAGAAGTAAAGTGAAACTATAACTTCGCTAAAATCAGTCAAATGTGCTCATATACCGCCCATTTAGGTTTGTGTTCAAGAATATTTTGTCACCGTTAATTGTGTGTTAAATAAGCTTGTCAGCCATTACATTTTAATTCAGGTCTTCTTCATGTAGTATTAATAATACGCACATATGCACGTATTCATACAGACATATATATAACCATTGAAATAAAAGCGATCAAAACCTAAAAATATATTTATAAGGCAGCCCCTTGTCCCATACACAAATAAGCAACTTTCAGGTTATCCGATCCTAACGCCGCCGTTTAGTTAGTTGGAATGAACTCACACAACTGAATTTCTTTTCTGTTCCTTAATAGTTATGCCCAAGTATACATTACATGTATGAATTATGATATTGCTCTATTAGATCAAATATAAACCTACTGAATAGAAATAATACAATATAACATCTATATTGACTTTAAAGTGTCTTGCAGTACCTACTAATGCAATCCTACCAAGAACGAACTTATTCTTGGTATTATCGAAAGCTGCCGGACATTAGGACATGAGCCACTTATCATCCGAGCTAACGACCGGCGCCGGTCATCATCATTAGTTACGCCCGAAGTCAATTTTACGCTTCTTCCATTTGGCAACGTGAAACTGTATTTCCGTGTTTCTGTAATTCCGGAAATTTCGACTTCTATCTTTCGCTGAAACACTGGGTTTCTTGCTTCATTTCGACCTGTTAAATACCATCTTGAATGCAATACGTTCTACTGAGAAGGCAAAGATTTCTTCCAGTTCCTCTATTTGGGACCGATTGATCTAACTTCTGAACATTTTGCGGTTTATTCCAGAACTTTTTGATCCTCCGCAAGAGATTAAGAATAATCTAGTCCTTAAATTTATTGTACTTCTCCAGTGGAAAACGAAATGCATAATAACTGGATAATAAATTTCGGTTATTTAATGCAAAATCCTCTTTTAAACAAATTTAGAAAATAGTTCAGACATGTTTTAGGTCCATTTTAATTTTCGTGCTCTGCAATTTTCCATTCTATGCTAATCTTACCATTACTAATTCCAATATTTTATTTCATTTGGGAGCTAAACTTCACTCGCATTTTCAAGCTTTATAATTTCCTGTATATTCAGATATTTACTTAAACGTTTAATATCAATTATACGTAAATGCATGATTTAAGCTCGTCGATGTTTTATACAGCAATATTTTAGTTTCGAGCCCCAGCTAACTTTGATAAAGAATTTAATACATTAAGATTTTTTAGAATGAAGTCTCACCTTTTATCCGTAATTTTAAGACTGTTTTATGCATCCATACATAATTTTTGTTATTACTTTTAATATTTTATTTAGCATTTTTTGCAAATTTAGTAAATTGTACCGTTATTTTCACACTTTAGATGCCCTAACTTCGCTGCCAATTTTCGTATTTAGCCTTTTTCATGTGATAAAAAATTACAGCTATGGACAACTTTCAAGTACGTCAGATGTGTAAAGGAATTATTAACACCAACATTTTTAGTACTGAAACAAAATTACCGTCTATTTTACACAATTAGTTACCAAGTTATGTCTTAAAATTATTTTATTGATCTATTTTTATTTCTAACGCATAAAGTTAACACGTTTATTCGAACTTAATTCAGTTCTAGCCTAATTAATTCGCTAACCAACTTCAACTACTGTCTATTTTATAATTTCTTTTATTAGGATTATCTTTTGTGATCGTTAGGTTTCATTAACTGATTTGCCAATGCTTTCTTATGAATGAAATCATGTTAAAAATATTATACATTTACTCAGCATAACCATTATCAATATACATATATTTACAGAACGAATGAAAGAAAGAAACAGTAAGAGATAATCCCCAATGTACATTATATATTAAAATATTTTAAATTTCATATATACCGAGTACATTCATTTCTCCATAAAAATCCTTATCAGATCAATATTCCTTAATAATACCCATTTAATGACGAATAGCATCTTTTCAATATAAATTCCACACATGTAAGGTATTCATAATTGCAGGTTAAATGCATATTTTAGGACCTTTCTACGCATTTTTCAAGGACTGTAATTGTCGCTGAATGTTACCTTTTTCAAGCTGAAATCTACGAAGACCATCTGATGTATTGTGATTTCTCTATATTACATGCTGTCTTAGTTCAGAATTGATCATATTCCACTGTGGAATATTTATCGTTTTACTCAAATAAAGATGCAAACTTTACCAAATTTTAAGGTCTTTGACAGAATTTAAATCTTGTTATAGAAAATGTACTATAGAAAACAATTATATTTGCCTATAATTAAATAATTCTTAACGGCTTTAATATCACTTTAAGATGAAAACTCTGAAGTAAATTTATCATTATAAACACTCAAAAATTATAAATCATTCCACACTTCGTAATACTTAAAATGACTCGTACTGTGACTAATGGAGAAATAAATTTCAAAGGGCTACTGCTGGCCACCCATTTAATAGGATATTTAATAGAATTTATGTGGGGTCGGGTATATTCAAAAGCTGAATTTTTTTTCTATAACGTTTAATAATATTTGTAATTTTATGCCACCTGTTTAGATTGAATTCCTTTTTGCTTTATTATTTTTATTTATGTGTAGAATATTCTTTATGTTACCTGTTTAGATTATATTTCGTTTTGTTTTGTTATTTTTTATTTATGTGTAGAATACTCTAGTTTAAAAAGTAAAAAAGGAAAATGTACTTTCTTTAAGAATTATGAAATTAAAAAAATACTTCTGTAAAAAGTAAATTTTTTAAAATTTTATAATTTTTAAAATTTTATAATGAAATAAATTTATCTTATACACAGCTCGACATTGAAAATGCAACACCAAAAGGAGTGGTCAGAAATTTATGCAAATTTTAGAGTAGACGCACGTCACTGAGTTTTGCGAATGATGTGAAATGCGCAAGCCTCCGACGCACATGAAGTAAGATATAAAGGAAGGAACGTGCAGAATGGTCAATATTATTGTCGTTATTTCTGCCAGACGAATTATCAAAGAAAGTTAGTTTTTGTCACGGAGGATACGTGTAATAGGAGAGAATGCCAGGCCGCCGTCAACGAAGGCACTTCCAGCAGATAGACGATTTTACGAGGGGTATGGTGATCGGACTGAGAAGGGCGGGTTGGTCCTTACGTCAAATCGCAGCTAATACCCACGTGGATGCGAGCACGGTGCATCGGCTATGGCGAACATGTTTAGAACACGGAAATGTTGTAAGAAGGAGGGGTGCAGGTGCAGCCAGAGTGACGTCAGCACGCGTGGATCGACGCATCCGCCGACAAGCTGTGGCGGTCTCGCAATTCCCTTGTACCGCGATTCTGCAGCATGTGGAAGATACCCTAAATGTTCCCATGTCGACCAGAACCATTTTCCGTCGATTGGTGGAACGTGGCCTGCACTCACGGCGTCCGTTAAGAAGACTGCCATTGACCCCACAGCATAGACGCCAACGTTTAGAATGGTGCCGGACTGGAGCGATGTGGATGACAGAATGGCGAAACGCCGCGTTCTAGGATGAGTCACGCTTCTGTTTATCCAGTGACAGTCTCCACATACGTATGCGCCGTCGACGTGGAGACAGATCTAATCCGGCAGTAACTGTGGAACAGCAAACGCGCGACAACGTGGCATAATGGTTTGGGGCGCTATTACCTACGATTCCAGGTCACCTCTATTTCGTATTCAGGGCACTATGACGGCCCAACGATACTTGGATAATGTACTGCGGCCGGTGGCAGTCTACCTTCAGTGCCTAATGCAATTTTTCAGCAGTATAACGCCCGACCACACAGTGCTTGCATCTGCCAACATGCTCTGCAAGGTATAGAGATGCTTCCCTGGCCACCGTACTCTCCTGACCTGTCACCAAACGAACATGTGTGGGATGTGATTCGACGCCGTTTGCAAACTCTGCCCCTGCCTCGATCAGCAGACGAACTGTGGCAAATGGTTGAAAGGGAATGGGGAGGCATCTCTCAGGACACCATCCGGACTCTTATTGACTGTATGCCTATACGTGTTTCTTCGTGCATCGCTGTCCGCGGTACTACTGAGTACTACATACTACATACTACTGAGTCGACGCCGTTCTCGCTCTGTATTCCGACTATCATTTTGAAATAAACATCATTTACTGCTGCTTGCTGTCTCTGTCTTTTTTCCAAATTTTATCACTTTCTGACCACTCCTTCTTGGTGTTTCATTTTCAATGTCGAGCAGTGTATAAGTTTTTTTTAAACTCTTGAACGCTATTATTATTTCATAATTATATACTTGACAACAGTTGGTGGTTCTCAAAAAACGTAGCGCATTTTTAAGTAATGCCGCTTTAACGGAATAGTATCTGCTTTTATTATATTGGGGACAAGGTCTTCCAATTTGTCTAGAGTTTCAAAATATATTTTCAAAGATAATGTCTTTCATTTAAATGAGTTTATGTTATGACAAAGGAGTTATTGTAATATGCATTCATTACAGATAACTAAAAGTTCACCTTTATTACTGATGAATAAAAGTTCATTGTTGCGGATGATACTTGCATTTTTATAGATAAAATTAAACGCAGATATTTATTATTATAGATTATCCATTAGAAATTTCTGGTCATGTTATTGGAGTCATACCTCGTATCGTGGGGGAATAATTATTACTTTGCACTACATATTCTCCAATACGAACATATAAATGTTTCTTTGAAATACTGAATAGTCATTTTATAATTCACTGCTTGATGAGTTCTGAATACTTTTTTATCACTGAATACTGTAGACCAGGGATGGGCAAACAACGGCCCGCGGGCCAAATCCGGCCCCTTGGAAGACTGTATCCGGCCCGCGGATAGAATCTTAATTTGCCGGTCCGAGGCAAATTAAAAGAAATATATATTTAAATATTATATCTCCATCTCCTTTTCTACTTTGTTTAAATATTACTTTTTTTCTTCCTTTTGTTCAAATTATTGATGATCTTTTTACTGTCTCTATTTTTGTTTTACAAAACATAAATCGATGGAAATAGCAAGCACAAACACCTTTCAATCGGTAAAGTGTTAAACGCGGAAGTACTTTGGTAGTTATACTGTAGATTGGCTTAAGAATCGTTATCTGTTTTTTGGGGAGAAGTATGCGAATTCAATATAAGTGAAACAGACTTCACATTTCGCAGACTGCGCATTTTAAGCTCCAGCCAGCGGTCTTTTCTTTTGTCGCGAATTCTAGTATTATTGATTGCGTATGGAAAGATTGTGGACATATAGCATCATTGTGAATAGTGGTTTTGAAATTGTTAAAAGTATAGCGTAGCTAGTGCTTGTTTGGGTTATTTGTAAAATATTTCAACCTCAAAATGTCTACTAAAAACGTAAAGTTGATTCAGAATGCCATGCTTTTAATGATGCATGGACCTAGAAATATTTTTACAGTTGTAAAAGATAAACCAGTGTCGCCTTAGAAATAACCTGCAAACATTAGAAATAACCTCATCTGCAATGAAGCTGTAGCAGTCTTCAAAGAATATAACATCATTATCGAAAGTGAGTTTCCCGAATTTAATATCTCACGCCCACAAAATCAGTGCTATGTTTGCTTCATCTTATATATGTGAACAAGTGTTTTCAACAATGAACCTTAGAAAGAATTATTTAAGAAGTAGAGTAACAGATGAGCAGTTAGCCTCGTTCCTTAGAATCAGTACATCTCACTTCGAACCTCAATATAAGAAACTTTTAAAAATGAAAGCGCAATTTCATTCTTCTCATTAACATATTTAAATTGTAATACTTGTATATGTTTTTAAAATTTTAGAAAAATTTACCTTGGCCCGCCGAACTTTTTTTTT
>KK114156.1:956837-967288 GCA_000611955.2 Stegodyphus mimosarum | reverse complement strand
ACTATGCGGGACTTGTCACATAATCTTCTAGTCGTCTTCTGAGAGCTCACCGATGTTGCTCTCCTTCACTCTTTTCCTGTTTTCTAGACATAAAATTAGAACATTTACCCAATTTCACAAAATCTTAAAAAAACACCAGAGTTCAGAATTTTACTTTGCTACTGAGATGGGATGTTTCTAATCATCTCATTTATACACACATTTAATGATAGGTACGGACCATTCTAGAATATTTGATTCATTATGTGAATAAGATTTCATTGTTTGGATCGGTCGCTGCCTATCGACCTATTCCGACAACATGCTATATTCTCTGATGACACCAATATACAAAATCAAAATTAATCAATAAAGGTTAAATTGATTAGGCAGTTACATTATCTTAAGATGGTAAATGTGTGATTAGGGAAATGTCGGTCTGTTAATCTACCATTACTATAATATGTAGTAAACAGTGATGCAAATGACATGTGATAATTTGAGATTAGAGTGATGAATCTCTTTTATTTTACTACAGTAGATTGATTTTTTAAGCTACAATATAAAAGCTGCTTGATCAAATAATACTTTTACCAAGATTTTGTTTTATATAATAGTGGTACGTATGCATTTTGCAACATTCTTTTAAATAGGACCTAATGATGTATTTTGAAATACAAATTAAATTGGTATACCTGGAGTGCTTTACAATTTTTGCAATGACTAGGCTTTAGTTCAATAACGATTGTTCGTTAATGATTGTCCCTGAGGACATAATCTCCTCAGGTTTAATATCATAGATTAATTCCTAAAGTCCAGTTTGATATTTAAAATATAAATAACATTCAAGAATTAAGTTGGCTCGTGTCAGTATAGTTAAATGAAATAAGTCATAAGTTGAGTCATAAGTTTTCATCACTTCCGAAAGAATTTATTTAGAATAGTGCTTTATTTGATTAAACTAATTTCAAAGAAAACAAGATTGATTTCAAAACTAACTTTTTAAAATCGTATTTCAGAAAAACTTGGAAAAACAATCAAAGATTTTGACAGGAACGATGAGGGACATTTTTAGATAAATGATTTTTAAATCCATTAGATTTGAAACAAGCAAGAAAATAAAGGGCATGAAAAAGTCTTTCGAAGATTAACAATTCTCTTACAATTGCCATCCATTCCAAATTTCAACATTTATTTTTTATTTTTCCTTTCCTTCAACTTCATTGTCTTTTAACATATCAAAATATATTACGGCAGATAGAACTTTTGTGTTTCGTTTAGTTTTTTCTCTTGATGGGTTCACGAAAAGACGAACCTTCCATTAATCATTCAAAAATGTGAAAATGAAGAGAACTCCCAACATTGTCATTCATATCTGACGGTTTCATTTATCTTTCTAACAGGGAATGAATTAAATTCTAATTACTGTGAAAGAGGAAATAAAATATCCTAGTAAACTTAACTGCGATTAGAAGGATATATAGCTACTTTAATGCTTAAAATGTAAAAGAAACATGAATGAAATTATTAAAATTGTATTCTTTTATTTAAATAATTTTATTAATATTACATGATTAAAACTTAATAAAATTTAAGTTACAGATACTGTTATGGATTTAACATTTGAATGTTATAATGCTTTGTTTCTTATGTATGTTGCGATAATTCTTCTTTTCCTCCATAGTATAACATTTTTTATGTTACGCAATATTGCGATACGTTTTTAACTTTCAGATGGACCGCCCAGAAATTTTATGTTCCACCATAAAATGAATTGTGTGATGTAAACTCTACATTTGTCTATAATCCAATGGAACTTGTAGTAAAATAATAAAAAGACACTGAAAATTAAATAATAATATTCTTTTTTGTTTTTTAATTCACATCGAGTAGACTGAAGAACAATCATGCTGTTTTGTTGCACAAAAATTTCTGTAATTTTTACTTGATGTAATACATCATCTACAAAACTCAAAACAAAAACTTTACAAAATAAAATCCTAGCCACTTTTTAGACTAAACTTTTCATGTAAATTCCTTAGGCCCAACAGCGGTCGAGCGGTAAAGTCGTTGAACAATGGTAATTCGATATGGGTTTAATTGTAGTTGAAAGAGCGTCTGTGCGTTTTCGTGGCTTTCCCCAAGTATGGCGTGATAAGAGCTGGTTTCTCTTAGGAAATTTCCATGAAGGCATCCCCCCTCTTAGACCGACTCTCGCGTGCGTTCCAATAATGAAATAAACCACACCAAATCGAAGTAAATTTTTCAATTTGAAATGCAATGTTTTTCTTCCTGCTAACGATAAATGAGACTAAATTTAAGTTTGTATACCATTAAACAGTAATGCTTTATTTTTTCTTTATGTTGTGATAGCTTTTATTTCATTCTACGTAAACATTTCTTTATTTAATTCAACAAAGAGATAATATTGCAATTTTAATCTTTGTAGAACGAGTCAGAGAAACGCAAACGTTACATTTTCTCACAAAACGTTTCTCATTTATCTACATATTCTTTGTGTATATTTAAGAAGACCCTGAATTTCTTTTTAAGAATTGTGTTAATGTATGGCGATAGCGGTGTTTACAAGATTAAAAAAAAAGTAGATAGACATTTCAAGTTTTTCGCAAAGGTTAGATGACAAGAATGCTAAGTTACTGATTTTTTAATCAAGTATTTAGGTATCCTATAGATAATTTAATCATTTTAATCATTTTGAGCATATGAGAATCCCATGCGCCTGTGAGCCAGCTGTGCCCAGATCTCTTCACGTTCTCCTCTTTTGTGACTCTTTAAAAAATTTTCAGAAGTTATATTTTCCATGGACTATTGGATTCTGTAATATATAGTTTCTTTGAGCTGACAATAATCAAAAACTGTCCTGGAATAGAACTGTTGCTCTTGACCAACCGTTAAACAGAATTTCTACTTAATATTTCTTTCCTTAAAAAGCGGCTCCAAGTTTTTGATATGATACTCTGAGGGACATTAAGTTCTTTTAACGGTCGCCATCTGTGTTTGCTCTCCTTTCCCCATCTTAAATCTTTAACTACATTTTTCCAATAGAAGATGTTAGAAAGATAAAAGTCATGATTAATGGATATTGACTATTATCAGAAACCACACTAAATTTAAGCAACACTAGACACCCGAATTCCACCGTGTGTTTATTACTCAACACGTTACCAGTCACTTAATCTGCATATTTTAAACGGCAGCCAATGCAGAGAAGTCTGATTCTACATTCGATCGTAAGTAATAAACGAAATAGCTAAACCGCTGGATAATTGTTAAAATTTTAATCAGTGAGCATATTTCTTAAAATATTCCTTTAGCTTTGATCAAAAGTATATTTCAAAATTACTAGCTACTTCGTAAAATCTAGAAATTCTGGAAATTCTTCGATTGCGAGAGGCTATCAACTATAAGACGTATTTCGTTAGTAGCAAAGTTTTAGTGAGAAAAACCGCATACTGTAGATTCGAAGAAATATATTGAAATTTACGTATTTCAGTGGTAAAATACAGCCTACTTTACTAATTTAATTAATAATAAGATCACATCAAACATTTAAAACTTCATTAAAAGGCGTAATTTTAAAGTACAGAACATTTTACTATTTATATCAATATTTGCATATATGTTTTTGTACATTAAAATTTTTTTTATGTTTGACAATGAGTTTCTTGTGCAGAAAATGTTGTTATTGTGAAGACTTTTAACAATATAATTCAACTTTTAACAGCATTGCAGTATTTTGGTTCTTGAATTACGAACTGCCTTTTATGCTTAAAATCTGATTTGCTAAATTTAATTAGCTTTCTAAACTGCCTTTCTGTATTTGTAACAAATAAATTATTATTTTACTTTACATTCTTATATATATATATATGGGTTCGTGAAGATTTCTGTAAAAATATTCAATCCCCATTAGCACAAAAAGCTTGAATCTTTTGTTTTTGTTTCAGGTAATAAGTATTACTCAAATAAGTAAAACAGATAAAATTAGCTTATGTGGAACAGAGAAATGAACGAAAATTCCGCCTAACAAGCTAACATTATTTCCGTTCACAAAATCTATTTAGAGGAAAGGCATAAAAAGTTGATTGATCCATTAGTGGTGATAAGTTAGTAATATTCACTAGTTGATAAGTGGTTATAAACGCTCAGTGCTACTAGTACGAGTTCAACTCGGATTCGAATCCCGTCGAAGGGTTTTCCGTGTGTTTGAGTAATTCTACTCAAGCGTAATAAATGTAACAGCCAATTTCTCTGAGAACGCTATCCATTAAAGAATACCTCCCTTTCAACACTTAACGTACTTTACCGTATTTAAATAAGCAGTGAATAAGATTCTTAATTAATTGACTACTCTTCTAAGCCTCATATTTACATTACTGATCAAGTAGGATAGAGGCACTGTCGGGAAACAAAAAAAAATCGCTCTTGGCGCCTCCAAAATGTGTTTTCTAAAAACTTACGGGATGTCGCCAAGAAAACTGGGAACTAGCCGACAGCTCCGTAACATGAATCTACTCATAATTAAAAGTTGTACAAAATAAAACATGAACCTATAAATAGAATAAGTGCAAAAGGTCAAATATGTTTTTTAAAACATTATAATAAATATAAATAATATAATTTATATAAAATAATTTACCAAGAAGGTTTAATAAACAAAAATACACATGAAATAAAACAATTCATAAGATTGGGCAAAAATAGACCGGTACCAGATTTCAAACAAATACGCACAAATAATTTACAAAAGTAAGATCTAAGTAATCTTTCTTTGATAAATCTTCTTTAAAGAAAATATTCCCTTGAGAAGTCATTTCTTGAGAGTTTTGCCATACTTATCTACCTATCAATCATTCTGAAAGAATTAGTTTACATTTTACAACTCAAACGCAATTTATTTTCTGCAGCATTTCCTACTAAAAAGAAATCAAATAAAGAGTTATGCCTAGATTATAATTCAAGACTTAGAGGCTGCTTCGAATTTTTTCACTTCCCAGCGATCATTTTTCATGTAGCTACGAAATATGTAAATAAAACAATACTTTGAACAAAATGAATTTACGAAATTGTCAAAATAAGTTATCGATCTATGAAATTAAAGTACTCTAGAAAATTTAAGAGCATGAAGATTTTTTTTTTGGTTTACCTTCTTTTCTTGTTTTAGTGAAATCTCAAAATCTTCCCTTTAACAAATGAGGTTTTTAATCAGTCAGCTTAAATGAAATATTTCTTGCTTCAAAAAATTATTTAAATTTACCGAGTTGACTAGCTTAGTGCCAAACTGAAATCGTTACTTTACAATAATTTCTTGATTATGTAGGCAATGAGTGAGCACGTGCTATCAATTACTAGTCTGCAGAAATTAATTAGCATTAAAGAATTCATCTAATAAGGAAATGGATTCAGTTGATCATTCTTTGCAATAGCAGTTTCGTCAAAACGATCAAAGCCGATTTATTAGGGCGCCATCCGAAAAGATCTCGTTAGCAAATCTAACCTTTTGGAAGCACAATGTTTTGAAGTGATAAATTTAATTGCATGTTGAAGAGACATTAGGTATTTGGAAGCGGGAATCATGAAAAATGAGTAACGCCTTCGCCGGAAATCGAACCACGGACCTCTCGGTTACGCGTCGAGCGTGTTGACCAGTACATCACGAAGGCATGCGAAGAAGGCGGGAGAAATACCTTATAATGTATGATAAAATTTACTCTGTAGTAAATGAAGGGAACAACTTAACAATATTTCAGAGGGAATGAGTTTAAATTTATCGTAGCTTATTAATAAATGCATGAAAATCAATTAATATTTATTGTGCCATTAATGATTGGATTGAAGACCAGTACATCATTTCATTGCAGCATACCTTTAGGTGAAGCTAATGAAAATAATTTATTGGGCAAATCATCTGAACTTGTCAGCCAGTTCGCCGCAGGTAAAGAACTTTATTGAATGTTGTGTTCAAAATACTATATGTTGTTCATAGATCATCCTACATAAAATTGTTCTAATTTTCCTGCCACTGTTCGTAGATTTAAAAAACGATTGTGTTTTCTGATGTGTGGATGGCGTAGAATTAAATTTTAATATAAAATCAGAAAATAATTAAATTTTATTAGAAAAACAAATAAGACTTAAATTTTAATAGAAAAACAGACAAGAGGAAATGTGAGATAATGCATCATTTATATGCTCTGTCAGATCAAATATCATTACTTAAATGCGTTTGAATAAAGTAAAATATTAGAAAAACCTCAGAAAAGCTACTTTAGAGCTCAGTTGTTACTTTAAAGATACTGTAGAGCAGATTTATAATTAAAAATATTGTATTTTCTCATGGAGAATAATATTTTTATCCTTTAATTAAGGATGACAAATCAAGGGACAGATTTCAAAGGAAAAAGAGCGTGAAAGACTTTCAAATTGGATTTTTTGTATTCATGCTACACTCGACGAAACCGTCAAAATCAGAATGCAGCCAATACATTCGCTGGAAGACAAAGTCAGTTTAAACTACCAGCATTCAGTGTCTTACTACCAGTTCAACTACTGACTTAGTGTGTTACTACCAGTTCAACTATAGGGGAGTAGAAGAGAAAACAATTAATAATTTTGGATATAAAACTTATACTTAAAGCAATCTGCTTATGGGAAACAAAGCTTTCGTAAAGAATTTTCTAAGGATCCCCAATACATGTTTCATCCCATATGATGAAAACCACGGTACTTTTAGCTGTTACAAAAGTACTCGTACAGCTCTTCTCAGTATGACAGAACACAATCGGTAGTTACTATTTCAAACAAACTATTAAGAAAGTCAGATACGAAATTCCATATATAACGCCTCAAAGCGTACGCTCTCTCAGTGATCTCTCGTTACTCTAAATACTCTGAGGTAACCTGAACTAAACTATATTGAGACTTTCTCCAGTCTTATATAATTTCCCCTGAACACCGAAAATTTCCAGTACCTTCGGTGTCTGGAAATTGCTGGAAGGCATACATAGTTATTGCTAAATAGAACCAAGAACAGTTACACAGGGATCAGACCAGTTACAGTTATATAGCTATTGGAGCACAATGTCCCCAAGTTGGGTGTTTTTCGTCTACGTACAACAAATTAAATACAAATCAGTAAATAAATGCATGAATTTAGAAATATATATACATACATAGGACATGGTCTTATATTACTATTAGCATTACATACTATGGGATATACAGGGTGTCCAGCAAAAGAGTCCCTGAATCAAAATTGAAAATCTCGAAAACAAATATCTACAGAGGAACACAACAAGTGTTATATTTATTGTGATAGCTATAAGACTGTTATACAGAAGTTTCCAAATAATAGTTTCAAAAGATATCAATAGATGGTGCTGTAATCGCAATACGTAGTACGTATAAATAGCGCTTTAAAGGAGTGTTCCATCCTTGAAATCTGGAAGGAGGTTAGAGTATGGAAGAAAGATGTTGAAATCATGTATTCCATTGAACAACATGTATTTCTGATACTGGAATATTAAAGGTTAGCTCACAATCCTACGGCGACAAGGCGTAATTAAATGTTCCCAAAGGACCAATGTGAAAACCATTCACAAGTTCTTCTCTAAAGGTCAAAAGGTTACACAGCGTAGACGATGATCTGGTACGGAGTTTTGGTCGCAGGCAAACTGTAGTTACTCCTGAAAATGTCGCAATTGTTTCTTAAATTATTCAACAAAATACAGAGAAATCCGTCCGAAGATTTACAGAGGAGACTGTTTTGAAAGTTCCAGCGCGCAGAAAATACTGAACAACAGCATAGATATGTTTCACTCAAAATCCAAAGTTATCAGCGCGCTCCTTTGTTAGTTTTTGTAAGTATTATTTCGATAATTATGTGCAACAGTCTAACAACTTTCACAATAAATGTACCGCTGACTGCTCTATCGAATATTCTTTTCGGGATTTCTAACTTTGAAATCAGGGACACCTTTGCTGGATACCCTGTATATTTACTTTATATACATTTTGACTATATACTATGGCCATATTAAGGAGCTAGCCTGTCGTAATGAACAAATTTAGGCTTAGAATTTGATGGCTTATGGATCCAAACTATGATGTCTTTGAGCCTGTTTAGGACTAAATGATCTAAAACTGACCGTAGTTTAGGAGAAAGTCCTTCCCATCGATCTGGATTCCATGACCATAGCTTATGAGTTTTATTGAATCGATGGCCTGTAGCTTTTGTGCTGTATCAGGTCTTCACTTTCTTCGTCGCTATATAGAATCGTTCTCGCGCAAAACCGTATCACTTCAAACAGTGCCTGGAGATTCTGAACGTATTCCTGAAATGATGTAGGCGCATCCGAAGGTGTACTAAATAACAGATCGGAAAGCAGATGAAGGTAACTACCGATGAGTATCGCAGATGAGAAATGGCCGGCGGTCTCGTGGATAACATTGCGATAAGCTAGTAAGTATAGAGGTAACTGTTTGTCCTAATCATGTTGGTTTCTGGGACACATCAGCGAGAGATTATTAAGGACGTTGCAATTAAACGTTTCTGGCTGTGGATGTAAAGGTATTGTTTGGGTTTTGTCTACGTCGAGCAGCTTAAAGAGTTCTTTAATTACAGCAAAGATAAAAATTTCTTTCTTTATCTGAATTTAACTGAAGAAGCACTGCGGAGGTGGAGGTCCATTGTTGTGACGCAAACTCCGCTTAAGTAAAGGCCACTTTATCAGAGACAGGGTACGCTGTAGGTCATGTGGTAAAGTAATCAATGACAACAAGGATATATTTGTTGCGATCAGCATAGAGATAACAAGAAGTGAAATGCGATGCGTTCAAAACCTGCTCCTACATTGTAAGGTTGCATCTTCTTTCCCCTGCGCTTCTTCGGTCCTTTTCGACCCGAACAAACATCGAAAGATTGACCCACGTTTTCACATCAGCCCTAGACTTATTCAAATAAAAGAGCTCTCGCACTATATGCATAGTCTTCATTACTTTATTAGTGACCTCCTGTCGGACTGCTATATTGTCCTTAAAGGATGTCCGCGATCCAGAATCTTGGAAATATGAGCTGCAATGCAATTCCTTCAAGTCATCCGATTGAATCTTCCTGTACAAGACGACGTTTTGAATAAGCAGTGAGTCCCATGGAGCCCAGTATTATTTTACCGTAGGATTATAGATGGAAATGTATTGCTCGGTAAGTTTGTTATTTAAAGACTCGTCTAGGTAAATTATCGTTTCGCGTCTTCGAAATGGTTTTTTCTGACATCTTCGTCACTCCATGGGTCTTGGTCAAATGATACTGAATTTGCAACTTGATATATGACCGGATAATCCAGCTCATATTTCGAATCTAGTCTGAAACAAAAATGGCGGACTTCTGCTCAGGAACTACTAGACAGTGAGTTTGCGTTTCCGTATGTTTATCTTTCCGATGACGGCTACTGATGTTATATTTCTGCACTCTCTGTATCCATTTCGATACCTGGTCTTCCGTCTTCTTGAAATTTAAGAACAATGTCGAAGATGCATGATGTTTGGGGCGGAGGAATTTTCTCAATTTGATTTAATGGTTGAAAGTGAATTTTCTGTGGCTTTATATATGACAAGAAAATGAAAATGTTCTATGCCTTTATCTATGCTAAGCAACACTTTCCTTGTGGCACAGTAGTTCCTCTCCGGTTTAGTTAGACATTTGCCCATTCTGCTAACACACGTTGTTGACTGTTTTTTTTCTTGGTACAAAACTGCAGTGACACTCTCATTGCTCACATCCGTTTCAAGAACAAATGGTCTGTCGAGATGAGGGTACATCAGGAGTGTCACAGTTCTTAAGCCTCCTTCACTTTGTAAAATGCATCGACACTTTCGTTTGTGCGCAAGAACTTTTGTTGTTCTCTATCAGTCTATGAAGGGTTCTTCTTATAGAATAAAAGTTCTTCACACGTCTGCTATAGCAGGTGCACAGGCCCAGGAACTTTTCAGTAGGTGCAAACCTCAAGATACTTCTTAGCTGATGGTATTTTCGAGGCTTCTCCAATCTTTATCTGCTGACACTTTTTAGATATTTAATCACACCTTCGAAATACATGATATGTCCGACATACATCACTTCCTGACTGAAAAATTGACATTTCACTCGCCATAACTTCAGACTGGCTTCCTACAGTTTCTGAAACATCTACCAAATATTTTTCAAATACCCTTGAAAACGTCTCCCTACGACGATGATGATGTCTTCCAGGTATATCCAGAGAGACTTCGTAAAAAGGTCTCACAGCACAGTCTCCATTGCCAGCATACTGGATAATCCAAAGGTCAACACTTTGAGCTGCAAAGTCCTTGTCCTGTAATTAATGCCGGCTTTAGCGATGATCAGTGTGTATCTGTACTTGCCATCATCTACTCGTTAAATCAAGGGTCGGGAGGCAATTGTCAGAAAGAGG
>KK114156.1:792438-956814 GCA_000611955.2 Stegodyphus mimosarum | reverse complement strand
AGAGTGTACAGAATGTTGTCAGTTCTAGGAAGAGGGTAGTTATCTTTCTTCGAGATGTCGTTCAGTCGTCGATAATCAACTCAAAATGTAGTGGAACCAGCTTTTTCATAACCGGAACGATGGGAGAGACCCGCAGATTTGCTGAAGGCTCGATAATGTCGATTTCTAGCATGCTGCCTGTCCTTTACAAATTTTCCTACCTCTTCCTGTATAGCAGTGGGTAGACATCTTGGGTGTTGCTAATTGGTAGATGATCACCAATAATTCCATTCTGAGCCAAACTTGTTTGACATGTGCGTAAAGATATACACAGGGGAAGTATATTAAAATTCTTGAATGACACATTCGACCTCATTCCTGTAGTTATGTGTTCTGCAAAAACTCAAATGTTAGGCGCTCCGAAGACAGACAGATTGGCGGAATATTCGCTTGTTAAACGTGGGTAGTCACTGGAGTATATGCTGCAACCACTTCGCCTTTCCTTCCTTGGCTTTCGCTTTATTACTAACGTTAGCAGGTCTAACAGCGATGACAGTCCTCCATAGGTCCACGAGTCTCGGGGCAAGTTACACTCTTTTCGTGCTGTTACATTTCTTAGGACATTCTATTGTGCTATACCGGAAATTTCTATTTTCAGCTATGGATCCAGGTAGCATCCATCTGTTCTTGCTGGCACTGTGATATCATCTTGCGTTATTAGTTCGAGGACGGCTTAAGTCCTTTGTCTTTATTTCCGAACAGGGTAGTGTCATCAGATGCGTAACGCAATTCGTTATTTTTCAGTCCTAAGAAAAATTGTATTTCTTTAGTAAGCCTAATCCATATATGCAGGGTCTTTAAGGTCTAACATATATGCGGTATTATGATCAACAGCAAATGTGATGTTAACATTTGTCTTTCCATCGGTGTCGATTTTATCACCGGCTACTGTCTGGAAAGTAACGAAGGCTGCGTCCAGATGAGTTTATCTTCCAGTTGTTGAGCTAGATCTTTTCGGATGATAGTAACATTGGTTTCTGTATCGATGGTCATATTGGCTAAAATGTGGCTACTCAATATCTTTCAGTTGCCACCAACGAGATGGTCACTAATTAGTTTCTTCTCCTCCTTTCTGAAATGTTTCTTAGCCCCTGTATTTTAGGGAGTTCTGCAATTGCTTTCTATGTGGCATTCCCCACCGCATTTCCAGCACCTTTGAATCGGTTTGTTGCCTTTCGTAAACCGGCTCAAATGCAGTTCAGTGCTGCATTTCCTGGCATTGAATTGCCAGGTTAAATCATTTAGCATAGCAGTCAATCATCCACTGACTCCTGTACATAAGCAGTCCTGATTGGGTGGAGGTCTGTACTGGTTGCTTTCTGGGCTAACTCAAATTTCACGGCGTGCTCTAAACAGCATTTTACATCCTTGACATCAGCATTCGCAAGGCTTTCTCCATCTCAGGATCCCAGATGCCATCGACGAAGTACTTCAGATGACAGAGTTCAGAGACAGGTGTTACCTTGTTTCTGGTGGGCAGTCCAAAAAAGCGAGATGAGACAGCCTTTCGACATCCTTGGTGAGCACCTTGAGTGTTTTTGTGTAAGCGAGATTTTAACCGAAGCTGCTATACTCTTTGAAATACTTCTCTCTAAAGCACAGGATACAGCTTCGAAGTCTAGGCTTTGGGTTTCAAGAAGAGGTTGAAGAATCTCCGCTTCCTCTGCTCTCAGAGAAGACGCAAGGTGTCAAGACTTAGTTTCAGAATACCATCAATCATCAGTCTTGTACACTTGCCAGGAGGTCTTGCCATCATACGTGGAGAGCTTTAGAGGGGATCGGAATGACATAGTTAGGAATTAAAGTCGTCAGAATTGTTTCCTGCTTTCATTTTCTTTCCTATTTGTCGTATATAGTGCGGCACTAACCCGAAAGCACCAATCTATATTTTTGAGATTTTCCCAAAAAGGTATTTAACGATTGCGTTTTGAAGCTGTCAGGATGCTAAGGTATTTCTAAAAGGTCCAAAACTCTGTAGATCGATCATCTATGATTTCATTACACAATATGTATTTCAGTTCCTTCATAAGAAAACTAATTTCTTCTTTCCTGACATTTGTGTATTTTGTAATTTATTCAAATGTAGTTAAAAGAGAAAGCCAAAATTTAAATTCGCTGATTAAAAGTAGTCATCCTCTTCTTTCACAAACTGCTCAGGGAGCTGTTAGCAGTGGTCTTCAAACTCTGTTGCGTAGAATCCCAGCGTTCCACATATTACAATCACTATTAGAAAGCCTTTCTAACTAACATGAGAATCGTAAATCTAAACATGTGAAACACTTCATTGAGTAATATTTTTCTATATATATAATGTGCATGCATACACACACACACATATATAAATATATATATATAATCATGATATATCAAAATTAAGTAATGAAAGGTGGTTTGCTACCCCACAGGGAATGCAAAAAGTTGAAGCATAAACATTTCAAATTACAAAAGCAATTCAAAGTAGATCTTTAAAAAAACAGAAATAAGTTATTTCATTTTGCTGCATACTGGGCGACTTTAAATACACTCGGGATCAAAATTAAATGGATGTGCAAATTACATCTATTTTTACTAAAATATTGAACCCAAGGTACTATTTATCCTACTGTCCCAAGGTACTATTTATGCAAATATTCAAACGTACAAGAACATGTTTGCGGAGCTGTGATCGTGAGGGTTTGCGGCGATTTGTTTGCCCGTGGTCCTTAAAATATTCTATGTGTTTCAGTGAGAATTGGATGAATTTTATAAGCTGTCACGTAAAATGAGGGGCCAGGAACGTGTGAATAACGACATGAGGTGAAGACTTGTCGAAAGATTGAAGGCGCAGGTGGCTGGAGAGCTCAATACTGTACCCAGTGTAATCTGCAATTCGTGGAAACAGTTTCAGGTTACTGGATGCATGCAGAGAAAACCTGTGTAAGGTCGATCAAGCTTCACAACGACGAACGAGGTTCGTTATTTGGCACTTTCAGCTCGCCTACTAAGGACAGCTGCAGCTAACTGCTCTCACGAGAGCTGCATGCTGCCACTGGAACGTGAGTTTCATGGACTCTAATTGCTCGAAGTCTACATAAGATTAGGCTACATAAAGCAAAAGATCGCGTTTAAATGATGCAGACAACATGCGACTTGGAGCAGACTTCAGTAGAGCATCGTGTGTTTTACAGATATGTTGAGCTTCAGCCTGGATACTGATTCTCGGCGCACATGTATCTGGGAAGACCCAGGACGCGATACCATCGCTTCGTCATTAGGGAACAACATCATTACGGTGGTAAAGTTGTGATGATTTGGCTGGCATTATGTTGGATGACCACAGATCTCTGAATTTGTTTCACAAAGGCTGCCTAACTGCTATTAGGTATAGAGTGGATTCTTCTATTCTATTAGGTATAGAGCCCTATATTCAAATTTTCATGCCCTCAATTGATCCTGGGCTCCTGTTAATGGATGAGAATGCTCGTCTACATAGGCCTCAGCTGGTCGATGATCACCTGGAAAGTGAGGATATTCTCTCTCCATGCTCCTCCGAGAACCATCTTTAAGAAACACTGTTTTATAACAATAAATTCTCTGAGGTAAAAAAGAACAAGCTTAAATTTGAACTTATTGTATTAGCATTCGAAATTTATTTATTCGTAAATTTTAGCCTGAAATTTCTATGCTTTTACCTGGTTTTCTCAGCTTTTCATGTACTATCAACCAACATTATTTCAAATAAACAGTATTTTTTCACCATAGATTTGAAATAATTCTTTAATTTACAATTTCCCTTATGTATGTTAGAATTAAATTGTCTTTGATATAATTTTGCAGTTTTAGAAACTGCCTTTGCCATGTCTCTGAAATAGAGAATTCCCTTTGGCAATATTTCCTTTTTTATAAAGTGGGTCTTTATCTTCCATTCTTTGATAACAGACGGTTTGCTCTGCTAATGACGATACAGAATCCTTCTGAACTTATCAGTAGAGCAAACAAGAATGTTTCATTTTGTTCTATAGTTCTTAAGGCATTTCAGTCTTGGAAATCGAATCATTCATTTTTCCAGAGTTCTGAGTTCAAACTGAACCAACTTGTTTCCAGAAGATTTCTTTTTAATCCTCTGAGTAGCATGACTGCGTTTATTGGTCATGAAATGTTTTTTGCCACTTTGGATATAACAGACTCTACCTTAAAATATTTTGGTTCCTGAGTTTCTTTAATAATGTAAATATCATCTTCATGAATGGAATTTTATGAAAACAGGAACTAAAACAACCAATCATAAAAATTTATTCATAGCTACTAGAAACTGTTTAAATCTTCATAAGCAGATATATGATAATCTTAATCATAAGATCATAATAAATCTTCATAAGCAGATCCAGAAGCCGTAACACTCAGCAAGTATCTCTGTAGGGTAAGTAAAAAATATATGTGTTATCATAAATTTATAATGAATTTAAAATTTAGTTTGCTTTTAAAGGTGGAACGAATCCTTAATTTTCTTGAATCAAAAACATAAAAATTTGTTGCATCTTTTGAAGGTCAAACCTCTGAAATTATTAAGAAAAAAAAGAAAAATTTGTTGCTTAAAAGCGAAATTTAAAATATATATTTAATGAAAACTAAATTGAAGAAATATAGATTTGTTTTTTAAAATTAGACCTGCATTTATTAATAAAACATAAATAGAATTTTGTAAAAGAAGTATATAGTTAAATATCTTGCATCTTGAAGTTCATCATTTCTCATTCAACATAATCTGATAAAACATTCTCAAATATTTCTTCAGAATCTGAAACAGAACAAGTATAGAGTTGGCAGAACTCATAAATGAACAAAGCACTGAACACTTTCAGAAGATTTTTAAAACGTACAAATATATAATAGACAGTTTTAACGAATGTTTCTTTTGTACATCAATGCCCACCAGCAGCCGAGCGGTAAACTCGTTGAATACTGGTAATTTGCTCCGAGGTTCGAATCCCACGAACGGGCTGGCTGTATGGGCGTTTTCGTGGTTTTCCTCATGCTTAACATGCATACGAGCTGGTTTCCCTTGGAAAGTCTTGCATGAAAGTATTCCTACTCTTAGGCAGATAGCCTTCGAGGCTTTGCTGTAATCACATAAATTTGTGTATCAATAAAACCAGCCTTTCGTTAATTTTGAATTATGGCCGTAATTTTTGGCGATGAAAAGACGCAAAAATACAATGCTTTGAATAAGCGATCTTTTTTAAGATGCGCTGCATTCAATGATCCAAATGTTCCATCCTAGTTTCCAAATTTTGCCTTACATCATAAAAATAATTTGTTAAATTTTTTATTTTAAAAAGAAAATTAAAATTTAGAGTGTTGTGCTTTTAGTATATCCAGGATATTCTCTTCCAAAAGTTAAAAGGAGAGGACTTATAAAGTAATTTAAATTAGACAAGAATGATAATGATCACTAAATTGTCTTTTTTATCCCCAAGTTTATTTAAATTCTGATATTTGGAAGAAAATATGCATATAAAATAAGTAAGGAATCGATATAAAATAAAATCGAAAAAGATCCATTAAAATATTTGACTCTTTGAAGAATATACAGAACCGTTTACAATGCTGTGAGTTAGTTTTTTAAATGCTGCAAAACACACAACGTCTATTCTGCTTAAGGAAAGGTGCCTTTCCCTAAACCAATTTGTAGACGAAATTTTTCAGCAAAACTGGCGGGTATCCACGCCACACATTTGCAAAACCACAAAAGCACCCTTTGCCGCAGTTCGAACCGGGAACATAATACCATCGGCCACTGGTAGGCACAAATGCTGTATGAGTTCGCGGAATATCTGGTAAAAGACTGACTATCTGATGTTAAATTTGATCTAACGATAAACTTCAAAGTGAAGTTCTTCCCTTAGACCTAAGGTGAATCACATTTATATATAAATATAAATATAGTTTCCTGTAGTTAAAAACTGTTTCCTACATTCAATTTTTGCAAATAATGTTACTCCAAAATTGTTTGTTTAATCCTGAAACTTATTGAATGGGCTGACAAATCGACAAATCAGCGTAATTATTTTTCCATCTTTTCCGTGAAACATTATTTCGGCGTAGCAAATAAGCAGTTTCTATATTTAATGTGTTTTGAGGTACTTATAATAATCTGAACAAAAACTGAGAAATATGAACCGTCTTTTAACTATCATACCGATATCACATTGCATAAAAGGGTTAAATATTTTGACTTCGTTTGCAAAGACAAAAATATTTTCTCAGAAAATAAATAACACCTGCTCCTTCTTTAAAATGATTTATAAGTTCGTGACAGTTCTAAGCAAGAGATAAAAAGAGACTAGAAAAACGAACTCTTGCAGGTACGCATAATGCAATTCATTTGAATGCGACAACCAAAAAACAAAAAACCAAAGAAGGAAACACTGTGTTTCGTAAATCGTTTTCTTTATTAATACATGACTACGGTAAATACAAAATTTAAAGTAATTAAAAAAAAAGGAATGCAATTTTTAAAACTGTGTTTAACTTTTTTATAATGACAACGCATAATATGAAATGGAAATATTTCAAAAACTTAAACTTTTAATTCTTCCATTTTATTAATTAAACTTATAGCAGGCTTAATTTAACTTTTTCATGTGCCCCACCCCTCATTCATTCGGCCTTTCCCCTAAATTAGTATGAAACTGAAAAGAGCCTAACTCGTCAATCTAGCACACTGCAGATCTCACCTTACCCATTAGGACTCTTCCTCCGCAGCCAATAGTAGACTTGCAAGCTCTTGGTTACTTCCTGATTGCTGAATACGTTCCGGGTCTCTACCGCTTCTTCAACTTTTTCAGGACTTCTCTTCAAGTTAATAATTGCCATTAACTCAATAATTGCTATGAACTCTGCCGTTACATCTGACTATGTCAAAATTGCTACCTCTTTACTCCTCAATTGCTCACTGAATTATTAGTTTCTACGAACTTGTACAACGCTACTTTCAACGTTCGAAAACATGTACAATTACTCACTGACATAGAGCTACGGCCAGGAGCCCACTGCAACTGAACGTTAGTTCACCGATAATAGGCTGAAAGAAATATGTGAAGAATTCTTAAGAATACTTTTAAGAAAGCTAGCCTATATTGCATAATTATAAAATATGACAAATTATTAAATTAATATCAATTATTGCATTTAATTTATAATATGATTTTTATTATAAGTACCTTTAATCAGTTGGCACCATATAATGTTACTTTAACCTTTTATAAATCTGTAGTTGCGAATCGGAATTTGATTATAGCAGAAATCGAAATTTTTCGGGTTGCATTTAAATCCTTTCGTTAACACACTGTCAGTCTCACTAAATGATATTTCAAAAGCTTGCTAAACTGAGAAATGCAGCCACTTAAATTAATAAAGGAAGACGCATTTGAATTTAAAAATTCTAAAGAGGGAAGGCTTTAACACAGTTGAACGGGTAATTGGGTAATTGGTTAGAATAAAATAGCTGATTAATTGAGAAGACGGACGAAAACTTAAAAGAAACGATTCCTTTAAAACTAAAAAAAAAATGATATATTTCCACAGCACTCTGCATTAAATCTTTCAGAAATTTAATACGCAGTTATAACGTATTGAAAGATTCTCCGGTGGTTATACTTTGAGAACAAATTTGAAAAATGTCTGTCATTATTCAGAATGAAGTGAAATTCATCACTCACATACAAATGCATATTCGCTTTCGAAATCATATGCGTAGATACTTTTATCATTAATGGCATAAGCATAACCTTCCAGTTTCAGGGGACTTTTAATAAATCTTTTTTTGCATTAATGGCTTAAAGTTAGAGTTCTTCTGCTTTATTAATACGCGTATTCAGTGCTATGTTATTAATCATGCTTTATCTAATAGCAATGTCATGTTTATATAATAAATAATAAATTATCATAAAATATCATACTTAATTATAAATAATTAATTACTAATATATAATAAATAATTGATTATTAATAAATAATTATAAATTATAAATAAATAATTGCTTGTTAATATTATAATTATTGTAATAAAGTATAGAAATAAATTATAAATTAATTAGTTTCTTTAAAATTTAGTATATTAAAATCTCTTTTAAGATATGATGTATAAAATTCATGATTTTCTCATGGCCCCTAGAAATATTCCTAGTTCCCAGTTAATTTTTTTTTATTTAGAAGAGTCGCTAAGTTAAGGTCCACAGATTTATTACGGTGGGCGGACAGCGCAAAGAGTACCACGAGCGACCAAAGAGAGCGAGATTGCGCAGCAAAGACCTTTTATACCGAGGCATGATTACATTCAACAGACTAAATTTCGGATTACATTACAATATGTTGTAGATTAATATTCGGATGCTTATAGCATATATGTATTTCATCAATGAGCACATGATAAATTGCTGAAATTTTGCCTTGTTTAAAAATCTTTTCGTGAGGCACTTTTTAGATCATAATAGCGTGTAAAGATAAGAGGATAGAAAACAAATGTTAGAATATGAATAATTTTTATCAACATAGTAAATTTATTTTATTAATTTAGGGATTAGGAGTACTACTAATTCCCAACTAGGGATATAGCGGGCATGTAATGCTACTGCGTGAATCCTCCCTAAGAATTGAATACAATGAGTAATACACATAGTGTAAAACATTGGGTTAGATTAACAGATAAAACATTTCGTCTTCTTAGTCTGCTATAAGTTCCAGACTGCAAGACTGAACGGTAGAGCTTTTCCTCATCTGCAAGCTTGAGGTGACGTATACAACAAATTTGGGACAGGAAAACCTCTTCCAAGAGGGAAAGGATAAGAGAGAACGGAGCCAGACTAGGGAAAGGACAAATTCGGGAATAAAATTGTCTTAATTGGGGTTTAGGATCTTGATCAGGTTAAAAAAAGTCATAATCAAGTTGAAATATTTTAAATAAATTTTAGCGCCTGATCTGGAAAATAAAATTTGCTTTATTTTGAACATCAATGTGTATTCTATTTCGAACAATTAATTTAAATTCACTAGCTGGGTTACGGTTTCATCGCATTACAGGAAGCATTACGCAATAGAGATCAGATGGCGGATCACTTCTCAGAATTACAGGAGATAAAGATTATATTAGAGATGATTTTGCTTTGCTATTTTTAGATTGAAGGGGGAAGCATGCTCAATTTTAAAAGAGAAGTTAAAGCGCTATTGTCAATTTATTATTAGAAGGTAGATATTATATATATATATATATATATAAATAATTATTATTATTAAAGATACATTTTCTTCTTTTACTGTATATTTAATTAAAGAATGATAATTTAAATAAATTTATAAATCATTAAATGTTTGTAAAACTTTGTTGTATTTATAAATATTGTTGCGTGCGTACGGATTAGTAGCAGATTGAATGCAGATGTCCGATAAAAGGTTAATGAAATTTATTCTTATCGAAAGAAATATAACAAAATGCATTAACTTTCCTCAGAAATATTTGTGCAAGTGTTCACAATATCACGTAGTAATAATCAGTACTTATCCTTTAAACTACTAAAATGTTAAACAGAATGCAATCTATAGCGCAGAGAAAGCTAATCTGATCAACAATAACAACAGCAGCTAACCAAAAACTGAGATGAGATGTATTCTGTCTTTTTGTAGCTTTAAATCGGTCGCGTGAGATTCTGGAAATTTCTGCTTCTTGACATTTCTGGAAAGCAAAGGGTAGAATTACGGTTACGGCTAACATAGTAGTCAATTACATTTATTCAAATTAAAAAATAAATTACAGAGATAAACTTTTATTCAATGTTAAATGCACGTGCTCCTGTATTTGTAAGTTTCTGGCGTAGCCTTCTCTTAAAATATGTCTCGTGCTACATTGCACGAGGAAATAAAACAATTTTAATTATAATCCTACTAAAAATATCTAACTAAATACAAAATAGGTAACAATATAATAATTTTATTAACGGTAAAAGCGCAAGCGTATTCACTAAAGTTTGATTAGGAGATCTTCATCAGAGGGATTTTACATTTCTTAAATCTATGCAAATGTAACGCATTTTCTTCATGCCGGTTTGCTGTTAACGTAAGTTTGTCTCTCGTGTATAAATTTTTCAAACCACTTCACAAGTACCCAAATACAACGCTATCATTATAGAACTCATAGATGATTCATTTTGCTTTCCAAGCCTATCATTTTTTTAAAAATTAAAGCAAGAAACCAGAATATGGGACAAATGCTTATTATGTGTTTTCATTTTATTTACATTAAAAGAAGGTTAAATAGCAATGTAAAATGCTAATAATATATTTTAATATTAGTGAGTGAATGCTTTTAAAATGAACAATTTAGTGAAACCTGACTAAACCAAAGCGAGAAAAAATAAGCAATTTTTATTCAACTATTTTGAAGATAAGTTATCAAAACAGAAGGTGGCAGTTAAATAAATTAAACAAATTAATTTAAATTTCTGAACGATAAAAATGCATTTTTCATATTCTTTCTTTCTTTAGAAATAAAACAAAAAAGGATTTTGTCTTTAATCAGCACAAATAAAATAAAAACTTTTTACCTGGTTCTTGATCTCATGAGCTTTAGAGATAGGAATAGAACCCATTTTAGATATTAAACATTTAATGGCGTAAAATAATGATGGAAATTCTATACTCCTGACGAACACACTCTTACATACATCTTAGTTAAGACTAACAATTCATAAAATATTTATGGGATATCAGGGCCATTATCTGCCATAGTTCGCAACCAGTGGCGTGCGGTCCATGTGCACACCCTGGCAAAATTATGAGAGACAATAATTTTCTGCATCTATGTCTATCTATCTTTATATGGTATATAATAAATATTATTGATAATATATTCAAATATTATGTTGATTTGCTTCCTTGTATTCCCGCAGTGCGTGCGGTACTACGTGCTGCACCACGTAGCGCGTTGAAAAGCAAACGAACATAGGAAGTTTTGACGTGTACGCACTGCGCACTAATAGAAAATCACGCCTTATATGTATGGGCTACTGGGGAAGCATAGCATATTATACCACTGAGGCAAGTGCAGCTATTTTTCCTGCACTTGGCATTCAGAATCATCCGAAGGTACGGTTTATTAAGCGTTGTATTAGAGCGGGGATTTAGGTGCTGAAGCGCCTAAATCCCCGCTCTAATACAACGGTCCTTTTGGTTTTTTAACTGATTAACTGGCCATACGATTTTGCAGACGGTTAAAATTTAAATTTATATATTGTAAGATTTTGTTTTCATGGAAATATAAAATAAATATTTCATCAATATTAAAGGTGTGAATTTATTATTCAATACACTGTTTTGTGCTTAACAATTTTCCTAAATTTATTATCCTTGCAGAAAAAATGTTATTATCCGTGTCAGCATTATTCAGATTCTGAATTTTTGTTTTTAAATTAGTGTCAGTTACTTTCTCTTCTTCGAACATACAGAAAAATGTTGTATAAAAATATCTTGTACTGGAAAAGCGAGTATAAACTTAACGTAATCAGTAAGAGATTTTTATATTTAAAAGTTGCAAACTGTACTAAACAAAACAACATTTTTGCTAAAATTCTAATTATTTAGAATGGCAGAGTTATCCAAGGGTTGAGGCTTTGAAGTTTCAGTATAGATTTATATCATTTTAGAAGTACATATATTTTAATATGTGTCGTCAGTTTGCTGTTATTTCCCTTTACTTGTAGCCTGACAACTCTTAAAGGGCATCTAATAAAATTTAGGAGCGTAAGCAAGCTTTTGTTAAATTGCCAAGCAAAGATTATATTTTCTTTACTAATAACCAAGTTCCACTTTTTCAAATATTAAGTGTTCAAGCAAATGTTAAGGGTTCTTTAAAAATTATTAATTTAATATTTAATAAAAATAAAAATATATGGAAGTTATGTGGGACACCATCGACTTCATCCACATTTCGAAATCGTTGCCTAAAGTGCAAGTATTGGCTGTAATCTGAGAATTTCATTCAATATGACAGTTTTTACTTCTTTGAAATCATTTGAGTTTGCATAGTATCCGTAGGGAAAAAGAAATGTTCTGGTCAAGGAATCCAAGTAATCTATACTGATGCTTCTAAAAGAAAGCAAGATACTGATAGTGGCTACGGTGTTATGATAATGATATAATAATAAATTCTGGGCAAGAAAACTCAATAGCAGGTATCAGTATTTTATGCTAAACTCTCAGCCCTAAACACAGCATTAGATTTTTTTATAATCTATCACGCATTACCGTAGAAAATAGAAGATTTTGCTTCTTCTAATCTGCGAGCCATCATGCGCAGCAGAATCAAACGTATTCTTCTAAGAAGGATCGAAATCCAAATCATTAAGTGGCTAGTCAACCAAAGAATATGTATTGTTAAGAAGGAAAACTTCGCAGAAGCAGAAGTGGCTCCCTTCCAACGAAAAGGGAAGCAACTGCGCATGCGTGAAATATCTGTCGCCAAAAAGCGCCAAAGCTCGAAGCTGAATGTCGAAGTTGGTTTGGACAGGTTCGACCGTTAAAAGTTTAAACAAACACCGTAGCAAAAGTTTAAACAAAGAATAGGTTCTTTGGTTTCAAGTAGCGATATGGACAATGGAAGTTCAACAGCCAGTGAAAGTGAAACTTCACCTAATATTTCATCATTTCCGAGTTTAAATTATCGCGACAAGTCAAAGAACGATTCATCTTAACCCGTGTTCCTCAATTTCCTATACACGTCGCGGAGGGAGAAAATGTCGGCTAGGTACCAAAGAACCGGAACATCACAGAAGGGAAATTCTCGCCAACAGATTCCGTCGCCAAATCCCTTGGCGAATGTTCCCTTTTCTTTGTAGCGGCGTTGCAGACAAAGTGGTTTACATTACGTCTATGGAGCCTTTCCTTCTTTACATTGAGGTTCTTTGAGTCAACCGCAGAATGAAATTGCAACAGGTTTCCAGGCCTAATGTGAAAAAAAAAAGAAAATGGAAATGCTGATAAGATTGCTAAAACCGCAGCGATCGAACTTAGCGCACGTACATTACACGTACCGCGCCCAGACTCGGAACTAAAGACTGTACTGAATATAGAAATTGGTAAACAATGGAAACATCTTTAGGACATTGAGAAAGCAGGAAAAGTGTCTTTTCGCCCTTTACCAAATACTTATCACCGGTCATGACTCATTTAGGTACCTGCAATGTTTTGGAATTCATGATAATAATTAGCACGCTTGTGGAATGGCTAAAGATCTCAACCACTATCTTTTCCCCGATTGCTCAAATACCGCCGACCTTCATCACTGCTTACTTCTGTATACAATTTAACAGCATGAGCAGGCAGCACATTTAGAAATGCTCTTGCTCTCAAATGTATGCGGGAATATGCATGCAGAGCCGGTTTTATTTCCAACATTCTGAATTAAATGGTTTTTTTCATGCAATATCACTGGCATACCAGCCTTGTGTTCTCCCTTACTCTTTTAAATCTGTTGTTGTAAATATATGTTATTAACCATTCATCAGTATTAATTCTGTAAGGTATATTTTAATTTTATAACAATTATTTTAAAATGAATGTATCTTTCCTATCTCATCTAGCTTCATCTTACAATTCCCTACCAGAATGAGATTTTAGAATCGCGTTAAATGTGAATGAGAAGGAGATTAGTATTTAAGTAAAGTTATACTGACTTCGACAGAGAGAGTTAGGATTCCTGAATAGCGCGCGGTTCCCTTTGGGCTACATCTCTCTAAGCTGTTACTACATTCGGCCGTATTACGTGACTTTTGATAGTTCGTTGTTTAATCTAATATTACGAGCCAACTCATTTAGAATTGTGCTAGCTTCAAGCCAGTCTTTATAGTTAAGTCAATCTTTCTTCCAGTCAATCGTTTTAGTTACTCATTAGTTAGTTCTTATTTATTACATTTCGAATTTAAGCCCAAGTGGAGGCTTTGTTGCACGCTCAAAGAAAGGGGTGATTGTTAAATTTATTTTGAACAAATAATGGGTAATTAACCTTTCTTGAGTTTAGGTTTCTGTTCTTGGACTTAAGAGATTATTCGCTTAGCGGCTCACTAGGTTCCTCGTCACTTAATTTGACAGAATATAAGTGAGGAACTCTACTACTCTTTTTGTAATATTTCTTTTTGCATAATATTTCAATTTTATTTCTAAGTATTTAATGCGCTTCGTTTAACTATGTATTTTTGTGATGTCGAACTACATTTGTTCTACATTAATCCGCTTTAAATTTTATTTTCTTCTGTATATTTTATGCTTTTACTCACTATCAATATATCGCAACTGCATCACATTGTATATATGCAATTGCATTGCTGCATGTACACTCATGTCCATAAATTAAGGATAATTCGGAGTCACGCGGAAATCGAACTCTAAAATAAATATATCACCTGTAAAATCACTACACACATCTTCAAGAATCATATGCAAATTTCAGGAAGTAACAAGATGACACCGAGGGTACGTCACAATGACGAGTGTATAAGAGAGTGATATATAAGGAATACAGGCAAAGAAGTAAAATTTTTCGCAGGCGCTTTATAAGCGTTTCAGTGCAATACCCGAATAGTTATGACACAAAGGACGCATTTGGATGACATTTTACCTGGTAGAATTATCGGCCGTCTGGAATGTGGCCGTACCAAACTGGAAGTATCAGACGAACTTGGAATTGCCCAGAGTGTCATCTCCAGGCTTTGGCAACAATTCCAAGATGATGGTAATGTGAGTAGACGTTACAGAAAATGTCGCCAAAGAGTTACAACGCCGAATGAGGACTGATATTTGGCAGTTGCTGTCAAAAGAAACAGGCGGAGCACTGCCTCAGACCTGTGTCGTCAGCCACTGGTACCGTGTACAGACGCTTAGGGCAGATTGGTCTATATGCTCGTAGACCTGTCAGATGCGTTCCACTTACTGCAACTCACTGTCGCCTGCGGTTAGCCTGGAGTAGAGAGCATGCATTGTGGACACCGCAACAGTGGACTTGTGTGATGTTTTCCGACGAGTCCAGGCTTAGCTTGCGGTCTGATTCTCGCCGGACGTTCATATGGAGAGCTCCAGGTACTCGTTACCACCAAGAAAACATCATAGAACGACACTGTTACGGTGGTGCAGGAGTGCTCGTTTGGGGTGGAATTATTCTGGGTTCTAGAACTGACCTGCATGTTCAAATTGGAACCATGACAAGCCAAATCTATCGGGACGTCATTCTGGAACAACATGTACGTTTGTTTCAGAGCGCCATGGGCGCACAATTTGTGTTTATGGATGACAACGCCCGTCCTCACCGTGAAAACATCGTAAACCAATGCCTTCAATCGGAGGATATCACCCGCATGGACTGGCCAGCATTCTCACCGGACTTGAATCCAGTAGAGCACGTTTGGGACATGCTTGGCCGACAGGTTGCAGCCCGTCAACCTCCTTCTACATGTCTACGGGAACTTCGGAGAGCATTGCTTTTTGAGTGGTGTAATATCCCCCAAGATCAGATCGATAATTTGATACTCAGCATGCCTAGGCGTTGTACGGACTGTATTGCATCCTCTGGGAGACATACAATATATTAAGAATCAAACCAACCATGTAATATTGGTTTTTTGTAAATAGGTTTTTTGGTAATTTGCTCCAGGGAGAAAAAATCGCTATTTTGTTTAATAATATCAAACATATAGCATTCTTTTTTTCTCTTTATCTTTTGTTTAATAAATAAGCTTTACAAATAAATCAAATTTGTTTTGCTTCTAACTCTACCTTTGCCTGATTTTGCATTATCCTTAATTTATGGACATGAATGTACATACTAATTAATTTTATGTAATTTGTTCTCTTTTTGTAATCGTATATACTTTTGTTTCATTAATTTAGTAATAGCTGACAACCACACTCCATCGGTTTTTCGCCCTTTTCCGTTGGAAGTATATCTGTTTTCGAACGACAACTTGTTGTATGGATGTGCATCCTAAGTAATAGGATACAGACAGTTACAACTGTAGGGATTTTTAACTAATGTGCTGATACACCCGTGGATCGTCTACTCAGTGTTGGCGAAAAGAAAAGATGTCGGTTCGCCATCTGCATGAGTCACCATCTTCAGATGTAATGTAATATTTTCAGTATTTTTCCTATGCATATTTTATGCGAATTACGTTTTATTCGTAAAGGAAACCTGCAATGAATCCGCCCTCTGGAGATAACAGATTTATCTGAGAACACAATCTGAGTTCCTACTGTTCCCCGATATATTCCCTGGAGTTTTTATGATCTTCATAATCTGCATTAAATTTCATTTCAGATGTTATACTTAGGGAGCTTCGAATACCCAGTTTTTCCAATACCCATCTTTTTAAACCCTAGATATGCAGACTTCGCTGTATGGAGAGTAATAGGACTTTTCATTTTGACACAAGAAAGATCCTTCCTACTAGCAGATGGCTGGACAAAGTTGTTAAGAATATCAAAATGCATCTCAGAGTTTCCATGTCCTCGATATAAAATCAAAGGAACCCAAGTTATACCAAGAAACATAGCTTCAAACTATGATGCTTCTACCACCGAACCTGACAAATGGTACAATACATTCGGGTGCACTCTTCTACATTTACCAAGCCCGGAAGCATCTACTAGGATTACTAGATCATCTAGCGTGTTTCGGGATTCGAACGAACTTGTTTCTACCATTTCACACACTCCACATGTCGAATAGCAGTAGGCTTCGCACAAGTACAGTCGACTATTGGCGTAATCTGTATGAATGCTGGGCTTTTGAGCCGCCGCATCATCAATAAAATTTACATTTTGCAGTTGTCGACCGATTATTCTGTTCTAGACGTACTTCGAAACTTGTCAATGGTTTCTGCCATCGGAGGCGTACGATTTTTCTTCGCTAACCGCATGCGTTTCACACATGTAAGATCATTAAACTATTGTATGATCTACTAACTCGTGTTTCTGTCGAATTACATCTTACATATTTACTTTTTTTAAAGTCATCATCTGCAGTTGATATACGAACCCGTTACAAGGCTGATGACTCACGATCCCATGTCATGACCCTATGTCTACTGACGCAGTCATTGTCTATCTAACATTGGGAATGTCTTCTTAGAGTTACTTACAACGCTTTTATATTGTTCAGTTGTATTTCAAGCCACGACTGGAGGAGTACAGATACATACAGATACATACAGATAGGTATGACCATAAATTGACCTTTCTTAAAATTAATGTTTTTCATTTAAATGGACGGGGAATGCATGTAATATATTGTATGCCTACGATGTTTCCCGTTAACAGTCCACTGTTTCGTCCGCTTTTAAATTTTAGTTTAAAGCACACAATTTATAAAATAAAATAATTTTGGACTTAAATTCTGTGTATTTTGAAAGACAGTTTTGGATTGCTTAGCGTAACTTAGAAAGAAAAGGTATTTTTCTGGCAATTCAGAAGTTTATCGAAACTGATGAATTATAATGTAAAATACAAAGCACTGGTTTCTCTGTTAGAATACGATTGCTTGGCAGAGCATTTCTTGTAAAACATTTGGAAGAAAATAGTATTAAAATTATTTAAATCCCAAACCTAATCTAGAAATTAAAAAGAAAATTAAGGAAGAAAACAGGAGAAAAAAAAGGAAAATTTGTAAATCGCAGAAAAATTTGATATTCGTGAAATTATATCAAATTCGGGAGAAGGAGGGATGATAGAAGGGCATACGCGTTGCAATAAATGTACTGCATTATTCGTAATGAAAATAAAAGTAATAAAACTTTCTTCTTATCTGGTCAGATTTTTAATCAGAATCTAAGTATTTTAAAATGTAAGTCGACTTTATATTGAAAAATATATTTAATGGAAATATAAGCTCATATAAGGGCGAGTTTCTAAAAGCCGATTATTCTCGTTTCCCAATAGAGTGAATTATTAAATGACAAGCATGAACGTTTTTGAATAATTCTACATAGATCCGTTCTAAAAGCTGCATTTCTTTTTCATGTAAGTTAGAATTTCCGGTTGAGCTTAATTAATGGAAGAATTCTGCATTAGGAGATTAATGCGTTATATTAAAACCTTTTATTTAGCTTTTCGTTGTAAAACATTCATTGCCATTTTTTAATATTCGATATTACTCGTATTAATGTGTCGTTGCATCTTATCCTTAATAATATAGTTGTCCTACTAATTTAGTTGATTGAATCTGATTTAATTCTAAATATTTTTAGACCTGTTAGCTGAACTTTCGTAAGAACATTCCTTTCTTTGTCGACTAACCCAGTTCAGAATTTAGAAGAATGCAGCATGGTAATTCAGATTCGTTTGTTGGCCACGCTTCTCAAAGATAAGGCTACAATAGAGAGAAACTTTTGTCTAGAAGAAAATTAATGGACTCTGATCAGCTTTCGTTCTCATGGGGTTTCTAGTTGAAGCTTACTGCAACTCTCTTGTTGATAATTAAAAGAGCTGAGGACTTTGCAAAGGCTGTTAGTTACGAGGCGATAGCAACTTTTCCAAGTCCGTGTAATTTGTGATAATTGCTCCGAGCAATTTTCAGATAGGCAAATAAAAGTTTAATTTTGAAGGTAGAAGTACACTTTACACATTATTATGAAACTTACTTTAGAGATTGTTGTTTCAGATTTATTTAATATGCTACTAACAAGTTTCAAGATTTCAAGTATAAGCAGTGGCGGAACATGTAAGCCAAATAAAAAATAACGTTTCCTTAGTCGTTTAACCAGACATGTTAGTAAGTTTATAAAAAGACTTTGAGTTCAGTGCTTAGCATAGCTAATGAATATATGCTTTAAATAATTTTGCAAATTAAGGTAAAGCAACAGCATTGATGAAAAAGTAGTGCCGCTATTTTTCCGTTTAATTTCTGTTTCCTCAAAACCCAAATGCTGGACATAGGACAAAGACTTGAATTCTAAGCTAATCGTTGAATTGTTAGTTTACTTGATGTTTCGTTGCATGCGCGTTGGTTCAAAAATAAATTTTGGATATAACATGGAAAAGACATGTAATGCATTTTTGGAACCACACACATACAACGAACGATGATGAAGTTCGTCCGTGCAGCCGGAGGTTATATATATGCTAGTATTTCCTGGAAACTCTAAAATTTCTAAAAGTGGCAAGCTGTGTTTTCGTCTATCTTACACATTAATCAGAAGTATTTGCTAAAAGGAAAGAAAGTGATAAAATCACAAATAACGAGGTGTTGAGGTAATGTCAGCATAGAATATGTGGGATTAAGTCTATGCGAATTACTTGTAAAGACGTATAACGTAATTATTAGCGAACTGCAACATATAGCTGATCAATTATATGCAAAGAGTGAGGAAAAGGAAAAAGAAAAGTACTGTTACGTAAGTATGGGTTCGTGATAGATTGAAGGCACACAGAGCCGATGATAGCTTGATAAAATTTATTTTCCCAGTAGAAATACTTTACGATTCTGGAACTTTCCACAAAACTATCAGTGAAGCTCTTCTCAGTAGGACAGAACACAATCAGTAGTTACCACTTCAAACGACTAAGAAAATTAAACACAAAGCAAAGCAAAGCAAAGCAAAGCGCGTCTAAAGAGTGAAGCTCGCAAGGAAATCTCTGAATACGCTGAAGAGAAATAATCTTAATATTCTGAGTTAAAATTTGAGAACTGATGCTCTGTCCAGTCTTATGCAGTTTTTCCCGAACGCCGAAAAATTTCCAGTAGCTTCGATTTCTCGAAATTACTGGAAGGCGTATATAGGTACAGTTACTTAATGGCCAGATACAGTTACAGTTGCATAGTCATTTAGGCATGTGCAACTGTAATTGCTTAAGAATAACCGGACCAAAATTTCTCAAAATAATTGCCATTTGGGATAACTTTTGGCGATTCCTCGCGATATTTGGCGTCGAAACGTAGTCGCCAAAACCATCTCCAGCTCGACGATACTCCAGAATTTTGTGAGATAGCTATTTACCTCAATGTTATATAGATATGCTTCTGTAATCTTGTTTTTCCGACAAAGTTCGGCATTTCTTGAATCAGTTCAGGTTATTTTATGAAACATTCGTAACAGTACGTTCAGGAGCAGTTCAGCATTCAAGAAAGTATAGACGAAATATTCCCAAAATTAATTGAAATATCTGAGGCACTTAAGTTATGCTTGAAATCAGAGATAAAAGCTGAAATAATGTCTTCAGAAAGTTTTGTATTCCTAAAAGTAAATAGAATGATTTTAGTGAACTTTTTTTAATGTATGAGTGCATAACAATCTCATTCTGTGAAATGGGCAAAAGTTACAGCATTTAAAATCTTGATTAATAAGTGACTAGTGTCGTATTGTGCAGACAATAGCGGTTACAGATAACAGTTATGCCATAGCGTGAGAATTATTGAAAGATCGGTACTCCAATAAGACAATAAGCCTGAGCTAATATTTATACATATTAGAACTCTGGTGTCATTAATTTCAAATAAAATTAATCTGAATTATTGGCTTTTTTTGCTTGCCAAAAATTAGATTCATCACCTAAATATGAAAAAGACAGTGAAAGAAAGAGGAAATCTTAAAATCAAGTGGATTAACTATATTTTTAAAAAACTGCGCAAGGACATTATAAAAAGTGTCCGCAGAAAAGGGCTCTAAGAGTAATAACAAAGTAAATATGTTTATTACAATCTCTGAATGTACCCACTCTCCTGAAGATCAGAATTTTCAAAACAGGTAAATTGTTTCAATTAAACGTACAGAAAAGAACTGACTATCTAAAAGGCAATAATTTATGTTTCAGTTATCTTTCAAACATGCATAAGGTTAAACAGTTTGAAGATGTAAATATTGTGGTAAATCGCATCACAGTGTACTTCATGTAGAGAGGTAAAAATGACCAGCGTATAAATCTTTTCCTTCTCTACAAGCCAACGCATTTATTCCTAAAACTTGATGAGTGTCTGCTCCAACTACAGAGTCAAAAGATCGCCAAAAATCTACTGTTGTCTGTGCGAGCATTTCGAATGCTAAGCATAGTCAGATTTTACTCTGTTCTGCAGTCATTATACTTCACAATGAAAAGCAAGAGTTAGTAAAATGCTGATGTTTGTTGAGAAAGGAAAGATTAAGTGTAAAAGATAGTTCGATTTCAATTTCGTGTTTAGGCACACGTAACACTGTGAGTTATAGAGAAGTTGATTGTTATTGCTTACTGCTCATTTAAACAATGACTTTAAAATTACTATTACTGCTCTTGAATAGAAAGTGTCAGTGAAAATCTCTATGTATCTTTACTAGAAAATATTGGCCGTAATTTTAGTGATTTGGGCTTAGTAATCCATCATTTTATAAATCAAGCAGAACTGACATTTTATGAGGGATAAATATGTTTTTAACATTAATAGGTCCAAGCATTATTAAGCGGGGTAGAAATTTACCTCAGATCAGAAGTAAGATGGATTAGTGCTGTAGCAAACCTAAACAGAGTACTCCAATGTTAGCACACCATGTAAGTGTAAAAACTGAAAAATTCTTTTACACTTACATAGTTTGCTAACATTTAGTGCTTTTGGAAATTAGAAACTCTCTCAGATTCATTATCTCTTACAGCACTTTGCTGTAACAGATAGTGAATCTGAGACAGAAAATAAATAAGAAAGAAAAAAGAAGAAAAAATACGTGAGGATCGTTTTCAAAATTCGCCATTTTAAAACTGTTCAAGACTGGTAGTGACTTCTTTTGCAAAAGAGAATCTGGCCTATGGTTCCGTAAAAATTTAAGGCATTCTCTCATTTAGTCCTGTAGTATTCAACTTTTCTCATATACCCTAATTATGATTTTATGAGGGAGGTTTTGATTCGGCAGTGTCTTCCGATTAAAATTTGCAAGAGCGGAAATTTTAACAGTCAGCAGTCACTGCTAAAAGTACTTTTTAACGCACATTTTAATCTCTAGTGGTTTTGTTAACAGAAGATGCCCTTTTTGATTAAATGTTGTTCTGTTAGGAATGTAAAAAATGCAGGAATTTGATCTATATTATCTATATGTTCAAGACCGTAGGCGGAATTTTACTTCGTGTATCACGTGAAATTCTAGAACATTCTCTCCCTAACCAATGGTAGCCGTTGTACAAAGGTTGCTCTTCTCATGAAAATAAAACAATTTCTGCTCATTAACCGATCTATCCATTTTTTGCTCGCTTTAAATTGTTGGGCTGTAATATCACATTTCTTTGCTTTATTCCGGCTTTCAATTGCGTCAGTCACTTCACAAGACACAGCTATGAATTGTTCCTTTGTTCTGTCACGTAATTCAGCACTTAACTATCACTTCTGGAGATTTTCCAATTTTTTGTATCCGAATAGCTCTTTGCTGTGAATTTAGCTCTCTCAATGCATATTTTTATTTTCTCCAGTACCGAATCAAAGTAGGTTGAACAGCAAACCACTTACTGAGAGGTTTGGCACCATTAATTTCAGCGAATGTTAGAAGATTTAATTTAAATTTTACTATGTAGCCATGATTAATTTCTTTCCCCATGGTTCTAACATTTCCTGATACACTGTGTTCGTAGTAAGCATGTGCCAAAGAAATTTTTTCCAACTATTCTAATTCTCGATCCTAAATAAAGAAACGAATCGAATAGATGAATTCATGCATATAGCACAGAGCGTGGAGTGTCCTGCTCACTGAATTTATAAGCTCCAGGAACACCTGACATGAATGTATGTCTACCGACATTCTCAAGAGCGACATCGGAGTTTCGAAAAATCAAACACATCAGCAGTATGTAAGACTACAATGAGGTGGAACGCAAGTAACAAAAGTAAGATAAAACCACATGTTTCAAAAGTTGCTTAAGTATAAAAATAGCTGCGGCATCCCTGCAGTTTAAGATAGAACCAGTATAAAATACGTTTCAAGCAATAAATGCACGCGAAGTAAAAAAGGATGAAGTGCCAATACAAAAATGCAAATAGAATTGAATAACTGAATAAAAGAAAATAAACAAGCAAACGCAATTTACTAACAAATTGGCTATGAACGGCGGGGACTATGTAGAGTACATGAAGGAGAAATTTATTCCAATATTTTTAAAATTTTCAGAACCTCTCGCTAAGGGAGAAAATACGTGAGCAAATACGGTTCACAAATAAAGTTCACAAAAATTTTTGATATGCGTGGTGAATAATCGGTTTTTCTGGATTTAAGCGTGTTGCATTTAATTAGTTAAAACCGATTAATACACTATATAAATGCGCGTGCATGAGAACTTGATACTATTTTTATTAAAATATACTGAGCTAGAATGTTTCAGAGACTTTACTTCTGGTTCACGTAAGCGGATTAGGAAACAAATGATGTTATTCATCTATTCTTGTTTATATAACAGGAATAGATGAATTACATGTCTGAACAGTGTAGATGAACAGTGTCTTTTATCAGTATCATATTTAAAGTTATTTAATCTATCTTTCTTATCTAATTTAATTGTTGTGTAATGAAATTAAGCTAATTAATTAATTTATTTATTTATATTCTAAATTATGCTAAACAATGTGTATTTTATTTAACGTCTGTGTTAATTTCTTTTAACTTTAATTAGAGTTTTGTGCTTAAGATATTAAGTTCGTACTTTCGTTTTCGGAACGCGATTGGCAGCAGACAATGGAAATGGGGTGTGTTTTCATGTTATAATCTCGATTTTAAAATACTTAATTTGAGTTTATATAATTATAATTATACTAGAAGAAACAGGAAGATCAGCACTTTAATTTAAAATTACTTTCAAGTTGATAACATAATTAGTTTGTGAAATAAGCTCATTTAATTAACAAATTTTTGTAGCTTTCGCAGGATTTCGTGTGATTGCTATCTTGTCGTTCTAAGCTGTATTGGGATGATTAATGGGGAAGGGCACCTTGTGCTTCCGGCAGAGTTCTAGGTTTACAGTTAACACCTATTTTTACTTGGCGAGCTTCTGGCGATATTAAGGATAGATGATGAATTAACGCTTTGAAAAGGAAGAATTTTTATACTGTTTACTTCGGGGCGTTTTGGTCAGGAATTGTCAGCCTTTAAGGTAGTTCTGACGCCGTTGGTAAATGTTTATAACAAAAAGCCGGTGCACGCAATTTTTCGGCCTCTTCTTCGTCTCTCTTGAACTAGCTTGATTCCCGGTATTAGCGGGATGCAGATTGAGGTCGACGGACAATTTCATACTCGCTCTTTGAATACTCTTGCGATCCCTTGTCCTCCTGTGAATGATATGCTGCGGAATACCAGTGAGGGGCCTAAAATCGGTTCCCTCGAGGTATGGATGTAATCCCTTTGACGTAGTTTACTTAGACTCTCGAAGGAAGTTTTATTGTATTACTGTGCCATCAGCTAACCATGTGCTTTATTGTCCTGGGGCTGTTACGGTCCTTCACATCTTGCTGGTTCATCAAGACCATCGCCTAGCCATTTCATCTTAGCCTGGTTCATCTTCTGTCGCACCCATGTTCGTAGAGATGTGTACGTTGCTGGAGAAGGCTATTAGTCATCTTTAGTGAATTCGTGCGTGTTGCCTGCTAACCTGTATGCATCCGCTTTACTTTGCAGAATAGATCTTTCCTGGGTTCTATTTAATGCTGCCACCTCTTGGTTTTAAGCTAAGTGATATTTTCTTGGTGAATGAGATAAATTATTAAATTTAATTCAAGTAAATAATTCATTTAAAAATCAAGTTAGAAAGGTGTAAAGTAATGTTTATTCTTTTAGCTCATAGTTGTTCTTAAAGTTTATATTCAAAATTAATTTTTCTTTTGCTGAAAGAGTCGGAAGATTTAAATTCATACTAGTGTATAATGATATAATTAAATAATCAATTACTTTTATTGTGTAAAATTAAGTTTGATTGATTTTAATATCATTATGCTGAAATCTAGAATATTTATATTTTTTTTACTCCCGGTAGCATTAAATTCTTAAAGCCAATAGTTTAAATTAATTTTCATAGTAAAATAAGAGTCTGTTTCATTTATAAATTTAGTACGATGTTTTATTTTATTTACTGTTAAACTATACATAACACCGACACCAGATATCATTGGGTTGTTCGGGTATTTAATTTACTAAAGACAACGCATTTTAACTACTTTATTTTAATATACTACCACTAAAAGGTATAGTTTATATTTGGTGTACTTCAAAGGCACTAATATAACATTGGTGCCGTGAAAAGGCTCTAAGATAACATTGGTGCCGTGCGCGTTTCGAACTTGATACTGGTGATTGTCATGTTAATTTCTGCAGTTTTTTCTTCCACATGTCCAGAATTAATACTAAAACTTTAATTATTTAACCTTTTACGGTAACAAGTCTATATAGTGGTTGTCTTGATTTTTCTTGATAGGATGCATTACAGATATGTACTTTTGACATATTGATTTGGGACTTTGATTGTTCAACACAAACAAATACACGGTAGATTGCCTGAATGGCTTAATTTCTAAATACTGTTGGTATATTTGTGCTTCATAAATTCAGTATAGAAATTTTTACATCTGGCCGTTGTGAGTTATTAGGTTGAATGCATATTAGCAATATTTAGTTTTCAATTCAATTGTGTTTGAGCATAATTTAATAGTATGTTGTGTATATCTAAATTACCTGAAACTTATCTGATGTGTTTTGGTTGACTGCAAATTTTAAAGTTTTTTTATTTAATTAAATTCATGTCAAGCTGTGTTAGGATTGAATGTTTTAAAGGCTCTTAAAGTGTTAATTGAATTCTAACATATGTGACTGAGTGAAATGAGTTTCAATATTTTGAATTTAAGTAAAGGAATTGCTACTCTGTTAATGTAATTTTGGTTAGGATTCAATGTCACGTGAAATCAGTGATAGGTTTGTAGCTAACTACATTTTTTTTTGGCATTTTGGCTTAACAGCTTGTTCATGTCCTAGTTTGGCTTTCGAACAATTGTATTTTTTACCTTTTCGGAATTTTGTTGAGTTGTGAATAATATTTCTGTTTGTGAGTATTTGGTCACAGAGTAAAAAATTTAGTTGTATTTTAAAGGAAATATGCACTGTGAATTTTTTAGCGTATGTGTAGGTTAGAATTTCTTTAGATAATTTTAGAATTCTGGTTAAAAGTGAATTAATCTTACTTTACACTTTGGTCGGATTGTCACGTTGTTTAAAGGTAGTTTTTGTTGTAAAGTTTACTAGTGAGTGGTGTAACGGCTTTGTTTCACACTGAACTTAGTTGTTTTGACGTGTTAATTTGCGACTTAAAGTTGGTTGCAGTAATTTTAGTTTTTGAATTTAAATTTTGATTGAACTTGTTGCAGTGTTGATTGAACTTAAAAGTTGTATGGAAAATTTGTTTTCGGAAGATAAACTTGATTTTGTGGAATTAGAATTTATATGTGTGAGTTTACTTTGTGCAGATTTTGCAAGAATTTTGATTTGATTTTTGAGATTTTAGGAATAATTTTCTCCGCTTGAGTTTTGTATTGAGTTTCTGTTTTCAAGTTTGTTGTCTTTCAAATTCCTTTTTTTTTTTTCTGGTTGACACTGTTTGGTTATCTGACAAGTTGTGATTGCTCTAGGAGCTTATTGTATGTCTACGAGTTGTGTTTTATAGTGATTTAAGAGTCTAGAATTGAGTTTTGTGAGAATTATGGATTTTAAGATTTTGATTTTGAGAATTGTTTTTTAGTTTACACACTTGCTTGTAGTGAGCTTTTGCAGTTTTGTGCCTGCTGTTCTTGTAGTCTTGTTGCAGGGTGTCATGTTTCGAGTGCTACCTAGTGTCCAGTGCATACACTTCATTTTCAGTAGTCGATTACTCTCCGGAAATTGGATTTGTTTTGAGAACTATTTTGTGTCTTCTTGGAAACTGTGTTTGATTGCACTCACTTTTTTGTGAAACTTGATGCAGTTTGGTTTTCCCTCTAAGTTGTGGCAAATTCTTTTGTTGCACACTTTCTTGTTTGTGGAAATTCTATATCTGTGTTAGTTGCTTCAGTTCAGATGTTGATTTTTCTTGTCCACTCATTCGTGTCGATTTTTCTTACTGTTTGATTTTTTTTCTTTTCTCAGTTTTCTTTATTTTACATGTTTAGGCATGTGAAGTGATGATCATGTTGTCCTGAAATTTAACTATCTTGTCTCATTAACCTTGTGTTTTTCTTGGAGGTATTGCAGGGCTGGACCCAGCTGTTTGGCTCCATTTCCTTACGTTCAAATTTTTTTTCTTTTAGTGTTCCCAGATCTAATGGCCTTGGGATTTGTTTCGGTTAGATTATTCACTTGATTGATATTTACTGACACTACTTGGTTTTGCTAATTTCGTAATCCGTGCAACTTGTTTTATTTATTTATTTATTTATTTATTGCCAGAGATTAAGAGTAATTTTGATTTGGTGTATCTTTAGTTGCATTTAAAGATTTGGTTTAAAAGTTTTTAAATTTTCAGTTTTGCTCGTAACTTGTTTTTGGTGTGCATATTGTATCACTGACCTACGTGTACTTCCTGTTAATTGTATTCATGAGCCTTATCTGGTTTTGTGTTGGTTTCACTTTGTAACCGCTCGCTGTTTTGAATTTTATACATATCTGTTGCCATTGTCTTTATGAAAATTTTTGGCTCGCCAAAACTTTCCTCGGTCAGGGGAGGGATCTTGTGTAGCGAAATTAAGCTAATTAATTAATTTATATTCTAAATTATGCTACACAATGTGTATTTATTTAGTTTCTGTGTTAATTTCTTTTAACTTTAATTAGAGTTTTGTATTCAAGATAGTAAGTTCGTACTTTCGTTTTCGGAACGCGATTGGCAGCAGACAGTGGGAATGGGGTGTGTTTTTCATGTTATAATCTGGATTTTAAAATACTTAATCTGAGTTTATATAATTATAATTATACTACAAGAAACAGAATTTGCACTTTAATTTAAAATTACTTTCAAGTTCATAACTTATTTAGTTCGTGAAATATGCTCATTTAATTAACAAAATATTGTAGCTCTCGTAGGATTTCGTGTGATTGCTGCCTTGTCGTTCTAAGCTGTATTGGGGTGGTTAATGGGGAAGGGCACCTTGTGCTTCCGGCAGAGTTCTAGGTTTACAGTTAACACATGTTTTTACTTGGCGAGCTTCTGGCGATATTAAGGATAGGTGATGAATTAACGCTTTGAAAAGTAAGAATTTTCATACTGTTTTTTTCTGGGCATTTTTGTCAGGAATCGTCACCCTTTGAGGGAGTTCTGGCGCCGTTGGTAAAATTTATAACAAAAAGCCGCTACACTTGATTTTTCGTCCTCTTCGTCCTTCGTCTCTCTTGAACTAGCTTGATTCCCGGTATTAGCGGGCTGCAGATTGAGGTCGACGGACGATTTCATACTTGCTCTTTGAATACTCTTGCGATCCGTTGCCCTCCTGTGAATGATGTGCTGCGCAATAGCAGTGAGGGTCTTAAATTTGGTTTCCTCGAGATATGGATGCAGTCCCCTCGACGTAATTTGCTTAGACTCTCAAAGGAAGTTTTATTGCTTACACATAATGCACTTTAAGCTTATTCATGATGCACACTTGTTCGAGTGTTTAAGTTAATAAACACAACTCACTTTAACTACTTTATTTTAATGTACTACCACTAAAAGATTATGTTTATATTTGGTGTTCTTGGAAGGCACTAATATAACATAATCTATCTGAGAAATCTGTCTTTTTTCTAACAGAAGCTAGATTGCCACATTTGCATGACTATTCTTCGACATAGCAGGAAAAATATTCCGGATTTTTAAACGTTAAAACTGAGGGGGGCTGCAAAATGTTTATTAGGGTTAAACGTTTTCAAAATTCTTCCTGTCTTTTAACCATTACTAGATTTCTTTTTACTTCTCTTTAAATTTAAAAGAATTTTGCCAAAACGCCATAATATTTTTCTAGTCGATAGAGCTATGAATGCCAATATCATAAATTACAAATAATTTTAAACATATTTTGATTTTGTTTCTGAATCTTATTGGCATCACCCGTCATCTTTGCAAATATTCAGTAATATTTATATGGTTCAAAATGAAAGAAGCTTTTAGAAATTCTTAGAGCGGTATTTAAATTAATTCAGTGCACATTGTTGGAAACACAAACTGCGAAAAGTTTGTAATATTCCAGGAGTTCTGGTTTTCTCTTTGTTTTAAAGTTAAAAATAGAGAAAGGAATAACTGCTTTTGACATTTTAAATAATATCTAGAATAAACGTGATCAATTTTCCTATTTTATTAGCATGTAAAGCTAACTTTTCCTTTCAGCTTTTGAATCATAACAGCTATTTGTTGGACTTTCTTTTTATATAAACTGCTGCAATACCTCAAATGAATCTGGCTTGCATCCAAAAGAACTTTATCTTATATTTCTGGGAACTACTTAAAAGATACAACACATTTTTATATTGTGATTTGCCAAAGAAGAGATAATTCTCATTTGTGTTCACATGATGTGCATCTTGTAAACTTCCTCAATATGATTAAGATATTCTTCAATATGATCCTGTCAGTTTTTTTTTATCTTGCAACAAAGTAAATATTCAGGTATAAATAGGTATATAAGGTATTTACCCCGCTTTTCTTAGCGTGCTTTGGTGGTGTAGTGATCAGCAGCTCGCCGCGTATTCGAGAGATCCGTGGTTCGAGTCCCGGCGAGGGTATTACGCATATTTCATCTTTCCTGCTTTCAAAAGATACCTAATGTCTCTGCAGATAAAATGGATAGTTTATGAAAATAATTATAAATTTGTGAAAAATTAAGCGAGTTGCCTGTATGGTTTGTTTCATTTCTATGTGTACCATAAATGGCGGGCAATTTCTCTTAGAAAATCTTTTAAAGTTTAATTAAATAAAATTTAATGTTTCTATAGTCAAATAGTACCCTAGATATTAATCCTATGGACAGCTTATTGACTAGAAAAATAAAGGCTTGCAAAGTAAAAATTAACAACAAAATCTGGTTGCTAATGTTTGCTTTATATCTAACTAGGCATTTTTCAGTGCGGTTCTGTGTAGAATATAGCCATAATCTCTATATAACAATGATATAGTGACTAATGAATAAATAAAATGACATGTTGGGACCGTAGCCTGGGAAAAGGACTTGATAGCCACATTCAAAAATGGTACAGGATTTTAATTTGAATGGGAAATTAATATATGGCAGGTAGTAATATAAAAAGCAAAAGAGGTTGTTAAAATTATATGTGATATTCTGGAAAACTCTGTTGTCTGTTGAGTAAGCTCTTTGAAATTTCTCTGTATTAATAGTTATTTGTAGTATATTATATCGATTCTAATATACTACAGATATGGAATAACATCTACCTCTATAATGTCTATAGTAGTGTGTATAATTCATGTGTAATCTGTTAGAAAAATTCTGGAATTCACAGTTCTAAGGAAATATTCTGGAAAATCCCGTGTATTGCTGCCACCTGCTTTTGAATACTCCACTCCTTATGATGAAATAAATTACAAAATCGCAAAATTTGACGATATTGCATGATATGTCTCAAAATATGACATCAGAATCGATAGACTTTGAAATCTTAAATCTCTAGCTTGGTCAGACATATTAAAGCGCCACAGACAGTTGCTACAGTCATAAAGTGTTACAGTCATAAATATTAAAACAATAATATTCTTTGCCGAGGAAAGAAAGATCTGCTCTTGAAAGCATGCCAGAAAATTTCCATTTACATTATGAGGAGAAAAGGATGCTTTTGTCTTTTTCTCTTCCCGAAAACATAGAAGAATTTTATAAAGGAATAATCACTACATTTAACAAATGAACTAAGTTTGAAACAGGGGTCATAGTGTGCAAGGACTCTATATAACATGTCCATATAATCAAAAAATTAGTGGGCGGATAAGTCACGTGTATAAAACAATGTAAACAAATTGATGATATCATTTACGTTAAACATGGAGTGTATATAGAGGCATCCATATAAATATCTAAATGATTTTAGTACCAAAAATCCAGTCATAGAAATAATCTAATGCAACCCCATTATATGCTATCTATAAATCACTCAGTTAAGTGTACAATCTAGCAACTAAAACGAAGAGCTACAAACAGGAGCAGAATGTTATGTTATCACTGAACCTTTTTAGAGAAAAATTAAAATAAGCAGCCAATTTCACATTTAAAATATTAATTTAAAGAGCTGGGAGTAAAATACTTTTATACTTCCGCGAAAACTACTAAATACAAAGAATATTTGTGTGTCATTAGAAGGTAGGTAATGTTTGGGATTTTTCAATAATTAACATCGTTTCTGAAGAGAAATAAATGAAACGTGAAGAAAGATGAGTCGCTAAATCAATCGTTGGACTTTCTTAATTATCTGAAATTATTTGAGACTGTAATTAAGGGGTAAAAAACTATAATTACTTGAGAAAATTAATCTTCTGAAGACATTTAAGACAAGTAAACATTACAACTTCACATGCATTTAGTGAATTTGTAATTTTCTCTGAATGTGTTCATAAGCTGAAAGGTGAAAGTAATTTACTAGGATAGACTGTAAGCAAATATTCTTACAATTGTTGCAATACGCGTTTTGTGGCGGCATAAATATTACGTGTCTTCACTCTTCAGTTTTACCTTTGCTAGAAAATACTTATGAGAAAGAATAAATAGTAAGTGTTTGTGTAAGAAGATATTGATAATTGAATTTATTATAACTTTTGACTTCTCACAGTTTGTTCTCTTAGAATGAAAATGCAATTTCTAATTTATCGATAATTATATTTAGAAGTTTTATATGCCTTACACTTGAAAACAATTAATTATTAGCCAGCGCATTCTAAAATATTTTTTTATTATTATTTTTTTTCAGACGATGTAGCATTCGTGACTTCTAGCAATACAATAAAAGCACTCGAACAATAATAATGACTAAACGCTCTTTACATTCAGTGTTCTCTGCAAGGCACGAAAGCCTGTGATATCATATCAGAAGTCTCAAGCACTAATGATACATACATCAGGCAAGAGAATTCTCAAAAACATCGCATTCGATATTGAAGGCAATAGAAATAAAATAGTTAAAACAACAAAACATCTAGGTATTACTACCAACCCGAAATTATCTTGGAGTTCTCATCGGCAGAACGTTAAATTTTGCACAGGAACGACTCACACTGCGCAGGATACAAGGTTCCATCTGAGCACATAACCCTCAAATAATAAAACTTTTTATTAAAAACTGTAATATCCAAAATGGTAATATTCGTCCAGGAATACCATATATTATTTTCCCAGCAGTTTTGGCGTTACCCATGAATAATAAAAAGAAAGTGAAGATACTCCACACTTTTCAAAATCCTTTTCGCATTGCAGATTAATACAGCCTCTCGGACAACGTCTAACGTAAGCTTAATTCTGTAGCAAGTACAGTTCCTCTTACCATTTGTACAGAAATAAAAGCTGTAACTTCTAGGATCATGCAGTTGAATCATCCAGCATCTCCTAACAATAGAATTAAATTTCACACATTCGAAAGACATAAAGAAACGGAATACCTGACTGCATTTAAAGATGGATCTAAAATCGACGATAAAGCTGTTTTATCTGTCTACCTTATATTAATGAAGAATCATTCAACAAATAGATGGGACATATAAATACCGAAAATAGCGTTTTCTAGCGGAACTAGCAGCCATTCTAGCGGCACTGCAACTAGCAGCATAACACCACCTTGTGAAATTACGCATTCAAACAGATACCCAGCCTGCTCTGTTGGCAATTAATAATCTGACGGGTACATCAAGCATTATAGATAGCATAAACACGTTCTCAAACTCATTGCAAAGTATAAAAATTTAAATCCTATAGATTAAAGGACATAATAAACATCAAAGGGAAAGACAAAGAGCTGGAAAAAACAGCAGGCATTAATCAAAAAGGTGAAAATCTGGAGAAATATCAGAGCCATGATCATTTCCAACTGAAACAGAAAACCTTATTAATGTGACAATGTACGAGAAGGAAAGAGAACTTATAATTTTCTTCCAAAAGTGATTGAAAAATATACCAGCAGCTGTCGTTAATCTTTCCCAATATTCATCTGGTCGCGGCCCATGTCCTACGCATTTTCAGGCGAGAACTATTTTCTCTACAGGCGTCTCTGTATTTTGGGGTACTGGAGGCATAGATCATTATATCTTCACATGTCCTTTAACATAAGAATTTCATTTAAAGAATTAGCCAAAAACGAGCTCGCGTTCAAAAGATACTTGAACAAGACTCCACATCTGATAGTAAAAATAAATAGCATCATGAAAAAATTAGCAATATGAGGCATAGAACTATGTCAAGATTCAAACTTATCATTCTTATTATATATTCTGCATTATAACTATAGAAATATGCTCTCCTGATTCTGATAACCTACTCTTTTTCCCTTGTTATACCGTACTATAAATAGAATTGTGCGACCAGTATTGACAAATTAATTAATTTGAAGGAAAAAAAAATAATATTCTCTGTATATTTCAGCAGATTGCCTGTGAATTGCGCGAGTTAATGGAGCGTGATAACTGACGGAAAATCTAACAGCTCTTCCCAAATCCAATTATTTCAATCTGTTACTATTATCCTAATATTCGTTTCATTCCGCTCACAAAATATTAAGAGTAGGATGCACATTATGGGCTGCTGAAGATAGTGGAGCTGGTGGTTTAGCAGAGTTGTAAGAAAGCAGCTATAAACCGGAAAAGAAGGATAAAAGAGAAAGAGCATCTGGTGACTTATTATGACGGTCTGGTGTTCTACTTACTTTTACTTCTACGTCTATCTCTAGCGCTAGGTTAGCTAAATTCAAGATCATCTTTAAGTAATGTTTCCAAAATGGTTATTCTATACTCTTTAGCAATTTCTCTGTTAGTATATCTCTCATCGGACGGAATTAGCTTCTCACCTGTCAGGGAGTCTTTGTACTTTAAAGTTTTCGGTCGACAAGCATGCGGTTCTTTTACAACTCTCATAACGGTACTCTTTAAAAGACTTGAGTCACACATTCTAATTCACAGTCTCGAATGCGCTAATAACACATTCTAGAGAAAAATAGGCAAGAGTGTCATACACTCTAAGTCTCAAGTAAATCTGAGACTTTATTTAGTCAAAAATCAAATGATGACTCACTGCTCAATACTATTGTAAGCCGCCTGCTCCTACACGTTTAGTACAAGGAACAGCGTGATGAAAAGAGAAACTAACACTATTATTAACACTACTGGTTAAAACATGTATACATTGGAGTTAAGCATGTATTTATATATGTTGAATTATGTATTTGATTAACGAGTCATCATGATTGCACTGAATTGTTGACAAGAACGGAGCATGAACATTCCTGTTTGCGCTAGAAATTCTCTCTAACAGACCTTAACATTCTCATTACTAGTGCGCATTATAGCAAGGAGATTCCAGAATAGTTCATACAGAGAAATTCTTGACCAATGATCTTGGTAAGTGAAAACATTGTGGGGTTTTACTAGTTTAATTCCAATGTATAATCTTAGAACCCCACGAACACTAACAAGCAAATAATCTCTTTAAGTGTGAGAATAAACACGTAAGACGTAAGAAGAGTTAACTACACTTTATTTCTCAGAATAAATATAATCAACTCCTACTCGGAGTATACACAAAGCCTCTATTTGGGTTTGAACTTAAATAATTATGAATTCATACTAAGCTAAGCTTAACTAAAGCTAACTGAAAGATATAGCCGAAGCTATCAGGTTTCTAAGTAGTTGGCGCCTAAATATTAATTAAATCGGCGAAGCCAAGCAAGGACCTAAAGTATGGCCGAGCTTGGTAGCTAAGAGAGAACGTCGCCAAACGGCAAACGCGCGCTAGTCAGGAAAGTCAAATTCTCTCTCTCGAAGTCGGCGAAACATCGACTTAAATACTACTCTTACTCATTTTCATTTACTGCGTTTCTGAAATTGCATTCTGGTAGGAAATTGTAAACTGAAATTAGAATTGATAGAAAAGGTGCATAATTTAAAAGAACTGTTAATAAAATTAGGATAAACCTTACATCATGGAAAACTTATAAATAGATAAAAATCAAAATGGATAAAAAGGAGCGAATAAAGGTGAATGTGAAGTAAGGAAGTAATGTAGGAAGTTCATGTTCCAAATATGACTATTAAATGTTCCTACGACATTTAACGTAAGCTAAGATTATCTTTTAAATATGATTTTGCACTTACAGGATTTTTTCATTAAAAAATTAAAACTTTAGAAACAGGTACTCAATAAGTTGTAAAAGATGTTCAATGATTTGTATAGAAGCGCTCCAGGAAAAATTATTTTTCTTGATTTTTAAAAAATTTAATAAGCTGATTGGCCATTTCCGCTCAAATAAGTGAGACTGCAATTTATGAAAAAGGGTTTGCCATATTTTGCGCGAAATATTGTTAATCTTATCGTTTTAATTTTAATATTGCATTGGAGATGTTGAGGTAATGAACTGAGCTATTATCAACGGTACATTTCTCAATAATATTTAGATGCGTTTAGATAGCAACATACTTATTACAAAGAATTTGCCTGAACAGCCGCTTCGGAAGTTACTTCTGCAGACACGACAAAGTCAAAAACTGAGCGAAAGGATCAGATTGAAAGTAGAAAGGAAATGTCATCAAGGGGAAGGAATATATATATATACATATTGTTGCGTGCGTCCGGGTTCGTAATGGAATGAATGCACAAGTCGTTCATTCTTTTCACAAAAAATAAAAAAAGTGCTGAAATATTTCCTCAGAGATATTCGTACAATATCAAAATATCTCACAGCAGTTATATTTAGAACTGCTAAAACGTTAAACAGAACTCAAATTCAAAATACAGAGAAACTAATTCGATCTCACAGCGAATTTGCTGCAATCAATAACAGCACTAAGTGATCAACAGTCTGCTTAACACAACTACAATTGAGCTGAGATGTTTTAATGCGACTTTTATAAGCTTTTTAATCAAGCACGAGAATATTCTCGTGAAATCTATTTTCTCGATTTGTGTGGATGGAAAACAGTGCAATTACGAGATATCTATTTATTTTAAATGCATGCGCTCTTGTGTTTTTACTTTTTCGGCGCAACTTTCACTTCAAATTCGTCAAGCGCTGCGTTGCACGGGAAAATAGAATAATTTAATTACAATTCTATTAAAATAGCTAAATAAATGCAAAATCCGTAACAATATAAATAAAACAGCAACTGTGTTCAACTGTAAACCTGGAAGAATTATAAGATCTTACATACTGTTCTGCCACGAATCCTAGTTATCAAGCCAGCAACACCTTCCTTTTGCCCGTCATAATCCTGTTTTGAACGGCTGAAAAATAATATGAAAACATATTTCAGATATCTGGAAAACTTCCAAAACATTTAAAAAGTTTCTTAAATCTCAATTTAGAGATGAAATCTCTTTCTTTCCAAAACAGCCTGAAACACATTTGCTTTCAGTTTATGAGAACACGTATTAAAGTGGCTATTAAGCGTTTGTTTAATGTTCAATCAAAATCAATAAAATTTAGCGAAGAGAACTCATGTCAGTTTGTTTTTAACGAAACTTCGTGAATTTTCATTTGGAACTCCTAGAATTTACTCCCTGATTCTTTGTTGGTATTGCACTTCCTTTCGTATTTTGAAAGATTTAGAAGATATCTATAACAGAAGATCTATAACAAATATCTATAAGAGAAGTGTCTGCTATAATAGACAGAATTTGTAATTATTATTCGCTGAAATTCATAGTGTTCTATACATATATGAGGTTTCTTTTTTTATTACAGAAAGCAAAGTAACTTTTTATTTGATTCTTGTCTCGGTAGAGAAATTTCAGTGTATTCTAGTAATTTTTTTAGAAGGTGAGGTTTAACAGCTTTTTATGTTTTTCAAAATATTAATTGCTCAACAATTACCCACGTATGTGTGTGTTTCATATAATTATATCTACGCTTTGCATATAAAGACTCGAACCACAAGAGAATAATCAAAATCGCTGAAACAACCTTGTATTTGGCGTACATTTACTAAAAACACTCATTCGATTTCGAGGTCAGCTACAGGTCCCTCCTCATCAAGAGAACAAAATATCTAGAAAGGGAAAGCAACCTCAGTAACGTATTTTTTATACCCTCGGGTAGTATTTCGGGTAGAACCACGCGCGAGGAGGCAACGCCATCTATCGGCAAAAACAATAATCAAGAATTATGGTAATAGAATTTTAAAAGCGTTAGGAGGGACTGGATTAGACTTAAAATCATTCACTAAACATACTAAATTTTTGTGAATATGAACAGCCTCAAGAAAATCCAATTCACCAACGGAAGAAGCCTTTTGGATAATTTTTGCAGATCCAAAGTCAAAATTATGATGAAATTTTCAACTATGATACGCTATTGAAGACTTCTTAATTTCGCCCTTTTGGACATAATAGTCATGTTTCTTGATACGAAACTTTAACGCTCTTTTTGTTTGGCCAATATATCGCAAGCCACACTCACACGATATACTATAAATTGACCAAGAATTAAAGTCAGAAACGCAATCTTTTAGAGTCGAACCCTGAATTTTATTGATAGAGGAGAAACTGACCTTAAAATTGAATTGTAGAGAATCCGTGCAACTTTATAACTAACAGAAGGATAATATGGAAGCACGACAAGGTCATTAACATTATTTCTAATAGTGGAATGTCTTCTGTGATGGAAATCTGAAAAATGTTTTTAACAGCTTTATGATGAGGAGGGGGACCTGTAGCTGCCCTCGAAATCGATTGATTGTTTTTAGTAAATGTACGCCAAATACAAGGCTGTTTCAGCGATTTTGATTGCCGTGTTTCTCTTCTATTCACAAGAAAATAGTTTAAGATCCGGGAGCATGCTTTCTGTGAAAACGAATATCATAGTCTTTTACAAACAGTTTATGCTTCCTACCGCATTTATTTACTGTGTGAAAATGCAGTTCTTACTGTTGCCAAAAGTTATAAAAATGCGATAAAAATTTCAGTCATACTCATAAATTTGGGTGACATTATAATCTCAATTTCAGTTTAATATTTAAGCATGTTTTTTATTAAAAAAAGTCAGACTATTTCAGTTACACGAATGACAGTGCTTGCAATACTAAACACGCTATATCATTTAAACTGCCAAATAAGAAAAAAACATTTATTCAATGATTCATTCTTTGTCACTATGATGTTGTCTAATGAAAATTGGTTTTCATCTAAAAATTTAAAAACAGAGAAATCTGGAGCTTTTGTAAGAAAAAAAATATTAAGTTTGGAATTGAATAAAGTGCTTTAAATATATTAATTTTAAAAATTAAATATATCTTTGACTGTACTACTGTCAATGGAAATTTTAAAATATGATATTAAAGCTTATATCCCGATGATATAAGAGCAATAGAATGCTGTAATGTTATTATCATAAAATATTTGATGGAAATTTATAGGTTAATTATATTAGTGACTTTATGAGGTATTTCTGTTGCCTTCTTGGCATGGCTTCGCGGTGTGGTGGTCAGCACGTTCGACGCGTATTCGAGAGGTCCGTGGTTCGAGTCCCGCGCAGGTCATTACTTATTTTTCACATTTCCTGCTTCCAACTGACCTAATGCGTCTAGAAGTGGCTTCCGAACTAAAAAAGGGGGTGGGTGATGATTCTCTACAACCGAGATTTGGCGATTGGGTCCCGTAATCCTCAGTCGCCCTTTAAAAGGGGGAGTATATAAAGTATTTTTCCCGCCTTCTTGGCATGCCTTCGTGGTGTAGTGGTCAGCACGCCTGAAGCGTATTCAAGAGGTCTGTGGTTCGAGTCCCGGCAAGGGCATTACTCATTTTTCACATATCCTGCTTCCAGATAACCTAATGACTCTACAAGTTGTCAAAAAGCAATCGAAAGCTTTGCAAGAACGCATTTATGGATGATATTCTGAGGGTTTTTTTGCTACACATCTATGTTAGATTCGGGAAGCAATTTTGAAAATACTTGTTTAGCTAGCACGTTCTGTCACTAATCCAACTTCGAATCAAATTACTATTTATTTCCTGTCCATCACTGGGTGAAGATAATTTCAGAAACTGGATTGTACCGAGTAATTTGAATTACAGTAAAGCACTCGGTGGCTATCTGCCTGTGGTAAGGTGTGTTTTAAGGGAGCACGCTTTAAGGAAACGGCCTCGAATTTTCGTTACACATGGAGAAAACAGCGAAACTTCATATGCAGCCAACCTACTCACTAGGATTTGAACTTGCATCGAAGTGTCAGTGTTCCGCGAGTTCACGATCGGCCTCTGGTGGTCGTTCAGGGAACAAGAAACCTGCTTGTGAGTTTAGAATTCGTACTGATACATTAATCGTCAAGTTAATCTTAAAACTGAAGTCATGTAAGATCATGCGTTCCCGATGGTTCACTGTTAAAAAAGAAAACGTCAAAGACTACCGTAAATTATTAACGAAAGTTTCAGAAATATAGAAATGAAATTATATCATTTATTAAAGACAACGGTTTCTATAGATTGGCCATTCAACTATGATGTTGATAATATTCCAGAAAAACATAGCAGAAATTGGAAAACTTAATATTTCTGACGTAGAAACACATGTTCATGTTTTGTATCAGTTTGCAAAAAGAAAGTTGTGCCGTAATCAAGAAACGAAGTAAAATATAATTTAGAAGCTCATTCATTTTTTACTATACAAAAAATAACCTACAATTGAGGTAAATTTTATATATAAAACTCTACTGAATTCGAAACCCTATTAGTTTCGAAGAACAATAACAAAAGGCTTCCAATTTCATTTTTTTGCTTGTTTTGGCATAAATTAGAATTTTACATTAGATGTCTTCCTTCCGTATAAATCAAGGATTTTTCAAAAAGAATTAGGTCTGTAAATTTCGTATACTGCAGATGTATAATAAATTCATTCGATAGCGTAACATAAGAGCTGCTACTTAGTATTATATGCATTGCTACTTAGTATTATTGCTACGTTTAACTGCTAAAAATGTTTGTTATGGGCTATCTGGAAAAACATTTTATCTGAAATAGCTTTATTGGGGATTCTATGCTGCTTGTTAACAGTATTATGGAGACTTACTTCGTACTTTAAAAAGCCAGTCGTATTTATTATTGGTTATCGAAAGAGAGCTTTGTCGGAAATAGCTTTGGAAGTTATCTCAGATGAAAATGTTCCACATGCTGTTTAAAGATGGTATTATAGACACTTATATTTTATTTGTATTTGTTAAAAATATTTATCAGGAACTGGCTGAAGGGAGGTGCTTTCCAAATATTTCTGTCTCATTATTTCAGATAAAGGAGTACCACATTCCAATTTCGAAGATTCTGACTTTCTCTTCTGTTATGGTTCTTTTAAGTTTCAATAATTTGAATCATTTTTAGACATTTACTTAATACCTGTATTTCAAAATTAATATGAAAGCTATTTATTTCCTGTTAAATGTAACAGAGCAAGACAGCTATATCGGATGAAATCTGCTAAGCACTTTGAAAAATTAATAATCAAAGATAATTTGACAGAAAAATAATTAATACTTTTTAGCATATTTTAGGATGTATTACGTGAATAATTTATATATATATAGGAATAAAGAAAAACACCGCATAGAGTTAAATATTTGATTTGTTACAATGTTTATTGCTACGAAGAATTAAAAAGAATTTTCTATCAAATGTAAGTATTCCGATTTTTACCTAATACATTAAATACATTCGTCTTTTCTTATAATACATTCGTCTTTTCTCGAATAATATTCCAGACTGAAATTAATCATTTTAAACTGAAGGTGTAATTAAGTTTCAGCTGACTAAATCGATATTAATTATAGAAGGTTTTTGTTGAAAAACGCAAAAATGAATCATAGTTTTTGCTATTGACAGGAAACGCATCATTCATGTCTTTTAGAAATGCAGATAACTTACACTTTTGAAGACTGATTACAGTTCCATTAAAATTCATAAATTTCCGAAGTATAGAAATCTAAATTAAATTTACTTTTTTTATCCAAAATATCTAATAAAGTGAAAACTCTCTTTTTTATTAAACAATTGAATGTAGAATTTCGAATTCATTGAATTACAGTAGAATTACTCAAACATTTCGAATGTTACCTAATGATCTTTTACATATTTTAAAGATATTACCTGTTTAGTTTCATAGCATAATAAACCATGACTTTACTTCCTGTGAAAACAATAGCTGTACGTGTCACTAACTGGTAACATATGCTTAGCTTCATGGTCAGAATTGTGCAATATTCTTTCTAAAGGGCGATTTTTTGTATTTGCTTCTTTCTTATTTTAGGAGTTAATCTCATGAAAATAATCCAAAAAATACATTCTAATTTTAATGCTAAAAAAACCATGTTTAATATGAAGAAAATATGAGAAAAGATAATTTGATCCAAGGACATGCTTTTGCGATCCTTTACTTTACGCATCGCACCCTGGGATTTTAAAATTACGATAGCAAAATATAACATTTTACAACGTACAGATAGAACGGACTTGCTTGATTGATCTGACAGTTCGCCAATATAATCACAAAGCTCACAGTCCTTTTCTCCTTCGATTGTTTTTGGTTGATGGCATTACAAAACATAAGGCGATAGACCGATTAAACACAACGCATTGCAAATCGCATTTAAAGAGCGAAGCTCGCGTGGTGATCTCTCAGTACTTCGAACTCAACTCTGAAATAAAAACTGTGAGCTGATGCTCTCTCTCTGGTCTTAAATATTTTTGCACCGATCGCGGAGAAATGGCCATTACTTTTGGTTTTTCGAAAGGAAGGAAATGCCGGAAGGCATATACAGTTTTATAGTTACATAGGGTCGGATATGGTTGCAGTTACACAGCGATAGGATCAGTTACATATACACAGGGGACTGTTAAAAATGTCACAAAAATTCTTTAATGGCCAAATTTGGCGACTTTGGGCAATATCTCGCCAAATCTGGTGACAAAAATTAGTCGTCGCAATCATCGCCCGCTAGGTGCCATCTCGCCAGTTTGACGGTGTAGTCATCTCAATGTTAAATGGATCTGCACCTGAAAACTTATTTTTTCCAGCGGAGATTCACTCTCTTCAGTCTTTACATGCTACATTATACAAAAGATACTACAATTTTACATAATTTCACTAATTCGTAATAATATATCATTTTTACAACTGCCGCTACTTATAATTCGTCAGTGATAAAGCCGTAATCCTTTTTATTTAATTTTATGCCTTCGTATTTTATTAGTATGTTGCATTTTATGTCAGATGTTTAAACAAAGTAAAATGCGATAAAATTAAATTCTACTTAAAATGAGAAGGACATTTAATGTTATGCAATTTTTAATGTTCACAAATGTTCCTGTAACTGTAGTAAATATATTTAAATATTTTACAACACCAGCAAGCCAATTTAAAATAAATTATGAAAGACTGGTTCATCAAAAACAATATGCTTCCTGTCATAAATGAATATTCGTATCTTAATCCATAGATCATTTTTCTAAATTCCGGTCGAGAACAAAAGTTAAAGATTCATTCCACCCTTACGATCGATGAAAACTTCGACAACAAACATTATTTAAAGAAATGTCTTCTTTTGTAGCTTCTTATCAAAACCAATTGCACAAAAGAGTCATTATTGCACTGGAGCCGCGGTTAGAGAACATAATAAATCATCCTCTTCGTTCTTAACTGTTCAATCATAAACTTCTCGTTATTTTGAAGAAAGAAATTTTCTGTTTGTAAAGTGATTGAATGCAAATTCATGAAAGAGGGAAAGAATATTACTGAAATTTAAGGGGCTGCCAAGTAGAACTTCTTATCAATTTCAGATAATGATGATAAAAAAAGAAGAGTTTTATGAAATTTTAATGCAAGCAATAAACTGGTGGGATTATGGATTAGCCTAATATGAAAGCATTTGACACTATGTTTCTTAACTATAACAACATTATATTATGTTTCTTAACTATAACAACATTATTATTATATACATTTTTCACAGAGAAAATCTGTGCAAAATATTTCCTCGCCTGTAATCTGTAAATATCTAATTTCTTCTTCTCGCAGTCGTAAAAATGGAATATCTGATTTGATCAAAAACATGGTATTTCTCTCGCTTCGACCATTTTCATATACATTTCGAAATTTAACATCTAGACATATGTTTACGAACTTTGGAATTTTGTTACTTTGGTGATATATCAACAAATATTTCGTCAAAAAGCACTTAATAATGCTTTATAGAGAAAGTCAACAAATACACAAACTCCTACTTTGGTTTGTTTCATTTCGTTCCTTTGTCCTTGTCGTTATTCGAACAATACACCTGCCAACCGGGTAGAAAAATGTTTTTGTCTCTTTGAATATGGTAAAACAAATTGCGTTATTAGAGTGCCATTTTAGAGGACTGTGTAGTTACGATCCAACAACAATCAGTTTATGAATTAAATAAGAAATTTAAGGAAACTGGTTATATATGCAAGAAGAAAAGTGGTGACAAACCCACTGATTAGAATGAAGCAGTGAATCGCGTTCTTGAAACTCAATACGTATTCGGAAGATGTCGACAACACGTAAAAGTAAGGAACTTGAAATTCTGAAAATAATAATAATAATAAATCAAATCTGAAAGGTTTCAGATTTTAAATTACGTCCACAGTGGCGCTTTTTTAATATTTTGTGTATTACCTGTACTTATTTTTGCACTTAAACCATAAAATTCAGTTCGACAGCAAAATCGCAAAATAACTTTAAAATGAGTATATCTTTAGAATTTCCGATACACAGTTCCGCGCGCTGGAGATAAAAAGGTTTTTTCCCCCCTAGAGTGTTGTCATTGCTCGCTTTTATCTTTGACTTTGTTAATCAAAAATTCGTTAAAGGTTTACAAAATGTAAAATACATAATAAAATAAAATCCAAATTTGGGCTTCCAAATGTCCATATTCGGGTGGAAAAGTACGTTATTCAAAATTGGATGGCTCTAGGTACAGTTGTTTTATCACAATGCGAGAAACGTATATATATTTATGCAGATTCTTCATTATTTAATTTCTTTAAATATAATACAGATCTGCAATATTTGGTGGCAACAGTGTGAAATGCGAGTCAGGCTTTTAATGTTTCCAACGCCCCTTTGAACTTTAAAAAAAAAAAAAGAGAATCTGAAATGTTTCAAGTTTTAAATTACGTCCAAAGGGTCGTTTTTTAACATTTTGTGTGCTACCTTATTGATTAAATATCATGTTCTTCGTACTTAAACCTTAAAATTCACTTCAATATCGCAAAATAATTTAAAAATGAGTATAGCTTTAGAATTTCCCATGCAGAGTTCGGCGCGCTTCAGATAAAAAGGTTTTTTTTTCCTCGTAGAGTGTTGCCATTGCTCCTTTTTAAATCATTTGAGTTTGTTCAGCAAAAAATCGTTAAAGTTTTACAAAATATGAAATAGATAATAAAACAAATTCCAAATTTCAAACTTGGGCTTCCAGATGGCCATATTCGCAGTAGGATTACGTCATTGAAAATTGGATGGCTCTAGGTACCGTCGTTTTATCACAATGCGATAAAGGTAGCGATAATATTTAAAAGCAACAATTTGGAAAGTGAAACGGGCATTCAGAGTGAACCGACGCAAAATCGCAAAAGAAAAACAATAGTTCTTCAGGAACAAGACCCCTATGGACTTAAAAAAAAATCTGAAAGGTTTCAAATTTTAAATTACGTCCAAAGGGGAGTTTTTTAACGGTTTGTGTGTTACCTTTATTTATTAAATATCATATTCTATGTACTCAAACCATAAAATTCAGTTCAACAGCAATATCGCAAAACAATTTTAAAATGAGCATATCTTTAGAATTTTCGATACAGAGTCTCGTGCGCTGAGGATAATTTTTTTTTGTTCTGTACAATGCTGGCATTGCTTGCTTTGAAATCGTTTGGTTTGTTAATCAAAAATTCTTTGAAGTGTTACAGACTATGAAATCGATAATAAAACAAATTTCAAATTCTAAATTACGGTTTCCACATGCAAATATTCTATGGAAGATTACGTTATTCAAATTTTGATGGCTCTAGGCACCGTCTTTTTATCACAATGCGGAAACAAACATACATTCATGTAGATTCATCATTATTTAATTTCTTTAAATATTATACAGGGCTCTAATATTTGGTAGAAAAAACTGTGTTGGTTTGCATTCAGCAAAACAGAACATAGCTGTAGCATAATGATATCCGTAAAGTCGGATTAAATACCGCGTGACCACTTCATTTTAGAATACATAAAGGATTGAGTGTTTTTGTTTCTCAAGTTTATTGCAAGTTTAAATGATCTTAAAAAATACATCAGAACAGCCTTACGACATTTAACTTATGTCGTGATGTTACTAGGAAGAATTATACTATGGGATTGATACCTGTTATGTTACAAAACTGCCACACGTAGAACATTTTAATTTAGCTACACAAACTTGAATGTATACTCATTTAACTGCTGTACTATGAAATTTTCATTTCGTAATTATTTGAGCCGTGCTATTAAAGAAACTGATTCTGTCGAATTTTAAAAGCGTTTATTCATTTTAAGATAACTCTCTAGAGCTGTTAACATGTTGAAAGCTTCGATATACATAATGACTTTCATAAACTACATGGTACAACAGTTGTATACCTCAGTACAGAACAATTATCTATGTTTATGAAAATCGGTGAAAATGAAAGGAAGTCAATAAATAAACATTTAAGTTCATTGCATTTTAATTCCTACCATTTTGAAGGTACCTATTGAGTTTTCTGCTTTGTTTAATAAACGGTAATGTGTCAAAATTTTTGTTTATCATGTCTTTTTTAACATATAATAGAACACTGTAAAGATAGATCTGCTGAGGCAACACCAAAAAGAATTTATCGCTTCGAATATCTGATAGTTAAAGAACACCAGACTCAAAAAATATAAAGACCTAGAATAACGTTTAACGTTCTGTCAAAACGCACTTATCTCTCTATCAAATATTGAATTCCGGAACCTATTGCTTTACGCTTAGTTGAACAGGCACCTGGAACGTAATAAATCATCTTGCGTTATAGTTATTGATCTAAAAAGGATTCGGGATATTTTTCTTCTCTTTTATCGCTTAACTATCGTCACTAGGCGAATAGCAACAGGGAATAATACGCGCATGATCGATGATTAATTCGCAAAATAGATACAAAGTCCTTTTTTTTTCCCTTTACATTCTGAAGATATATCAATTTTCTTTTTTCAAAGGTTACTTGCTCTGCTTCTACAAGATTAATTATTGATAAAAAATGCGTGCAAGTTATGGTTCCTGTGATAGTTTTAAGATCATATTCTTTGCGAGAAGGCACAGATGGTGAAAGTATTGATGATGATTTATGTGGGGGGGATGTGTTGAAGTGTCATTATTTTTGAACTGAGTATCTATATTAAGTCTGGTCAGTGTATCATCCTGTAGTTCAAAATTTGCATTCTCGACTGAAGATGACAGATGTGATTAGAGAAGGATATTTTAAAATTTCTCCTTATTTAAAATATATTTTTCCTTTTTAAAAAATTTTATTTTGTACTGCCATTTAATTTAAGCATATATATTTAGTGTTTTAACTTTTTATATTCAGAAATATTTAACAATTATGTATAGTATTAAAATATGCTTAATAAATCGGTAATAATTCTATTCAAACTTTGGAGTACTAGAAACATTATTTTTAATTTCTACTTTTACATAACAAATGTATTCTATACTATTCTCGTTTCCGACGTTGACCTTTTGTATTTAAGATTACATAGTAAAATTTATTGGCATGTTAGGAATAAAATATTCCTTCTGTAAATGTATTTCGCTGAGCATCACAATTATTATCTCCTACCTTGAGAAGTCGAGAAATATTAAAAGAGGATTGCGTAATACTTGGAAGAAAAACACGCTATAGTAAAAATTAAAACCAGTAAATATGCAGCCTTAGGCTAAAATTCTACTCCAATATAAAGTTATTTGTTGCTTGATTTGAAATTTTGAATTGTGCTGGATTTTTCTTAAAAGAGTGAAATTGTCTAAAAATGAAAACCTAATCTTGGTTTTCACTACTTGCGTCTGTTTTAGTATTTCAAAACCATCAGTTAACTTTCAAAATGAATAAAGAAAACCTTATCTACTTTTGCCTCCGTACTTTCATTATGAGGATTAAAAATGCTTAACAAAATATTACGCTCCGTGGGTTCGATTTTATTCACTTAAAAATAGACAGCATTTAATTTTCGGCTCTAAATATCAAAAGGTATGATACGCATACTTGTTAAAAAACTTAGCTAAAAGGAATTTTTATTTTCAACAAACTTATTTTACTAAGTCAATCTGTATTTTAATAGCTGTATAATTCAATAGAACTGCAGTTTAGAGAAATCATCTTTTTGTTTGCAAGCCCGATACAGTTCCTTTACATTTTTCCTTGCATCGAAACACGTATTTATTTTAAAGATCATTCTGTGAATTTTCATAAAGATTTAAAAACTCTTCTGAGGATTTTAATAAACTCATTAGCAAAAATTTATTCTCTCGACAAACCACCTTTAAGAAGCAATAATCACAGCTGGAATAATACAAGGCAGGAATTTCCTCAACACTAGAATTTGTTACATCATTTCTAAGAATCATGTTAATAGAAAAATTATGGAGAAATTATCAAACGGAAGTAAAAAAGAAAACACGAGAAAGAAATAAATCACAATGTAAAATATGGCATGACATTCTTAAAAAATATAGTAAGTATCTAAAAGCGTACATTCAACTTGTAAGAAGTCTGTAACAAATTTCAAATTATAAAATGCCCACGACTGTCTAAATTGGATACAAATGCTGCCTCTTAGTGTAATATATCCTATTTGTTACACTGATTTTCTTAACAGTAATCCTCTCGTATCCGGGATTGGAAACGAACTCTCAGCAACGAAATATTGTTGATAAACTTTAATTGACATGCAAGTAATTTAAGATCAAAACCTCCCGGTTTCAAAGTTTTGGTTCTGGCTTTATATTCCAGGTTGCTGCTTTGCTTCTAACCTAGTTTTCTCTATTCTTCATACTTTGCTATATTTAATAAATATTCGTGTTTTGTGGAATAGGGAAGTACAAGATATGTGGCGGATTGATTTGTAATAAAGCCTTATGTAACAATAACAATATAAAAAAATGCTAGTGTCATTCACGATACATAATATGACATATATAGAACATCATTGAGTAATTACATCCATTATTTGGGAAAAAGGATTTTGTGTTTTCGACATGCAGCAGCATGAAATCGGCAGTTTCTTAATGCAAAATAAACTGTTCAAATCTTGAACAGTTTGTATCATGAATACAAAAGACGCCTGTTAATTTATTACCTACTCGATTCACGTTTTGTGTTGTCACTTAGTAACATTAATAATTGTTTGACATCACGCCAGAATTACTGGGATTATATTTCATATTCCTTTAGAAACAATATACATTTTGACAGCTTACAGCTTGGGAAATCGTTTGACAGCGTCACAAATGGCTATCTGCCTGAGGGAAGATATAAATTTGCGGAGAACGTGTTAAGGGAAAATATTTCGTAGGTATTCTACACTTGGGAGAAATAACGAAAACACTGATGCAGCTCGGTTTGAACTTGGGTCGAACTAACAGTGCTCAACGAGGTTTAATGCTAGAAAAATATTAATGCATATGTCTCACTCTTGCCTACGGCACGTCTGTTGTACATGTTTTATTGGTTGCCTAAGGATCTCTACACGGTAAGCATTTCAAAGTGAACGAAATGCTCGTCTTACTTCTGACTATTACTGTTGGGTACTTGCCTATCAATATTAGCGAAATTCCTTATGTTTGAATTCTCTGTTTTCTCATAAATAAGGTCACTCATCATTACTGAAAAATAAAACATAGGAATTAAATGTCTCAATCTAGTTACATATTTCGTATGTAAATAAATAATGAAAGTTGTGACTCAAAACAAATTACGATACGCTATATTTCAAGCAATAGGGAACAGAAGCGTGATAGAAAAGGCTTTATTAAGTGCGTGTTGTTAATAAGCTTTTGTTATTACTGCGTTTTAATTCAAGTAATATGTACCTGCTAGTTACGTATTCGTTAGAATTTGTTGAATGTACTAGACATTTAGCTGCCTTATAAATAAAAAGGCTGCCTAGAGTAAACCAAGAGGCTAGATAAGAAGGGGAAATAGACAACTACAAGCATCCGTGCATTATCTGGGATTCGAATCGGACCCAGCACATACTATTTGCTAACTAACTGGGCGACACTAATATTAATCATAAACTCGGTTTATCTATATTCGCCTGTACTCAAAATTAAAAAGAAATTATGTAAATATTAAACGTACTTCCATTTGTTTCTTCATGTAGAATATTTAATTTTGAAGATAAACTCATACACAAAAAATCTTTCCTTTAGTTTTCAAAACTCCACTCTTAACACAATCTGTTTTTAGTCACAAGAAAACTTAATTTTCCTTGCTGTGGGAAAATGAACTTAACGCTTTCTTTCGTATCTACCTGCCTTTTATTCATATTATTATTCTTCCACACACATAAGAACTGGATTCGTGTGAAGAATAAAATATCTGTCGATAAATACAAGAACAAGACACTAATGATTTAATTATTAATTAATTAAACTCACAAGACTATAGATTTCCTTATTCGACATTTGAGTGTGTTAGCACCTTTTAAAAAAAGTACTCCCAGCTAAAAAGATTATTTTTCGTCGAAAAATGCAGTTCCTAGTATTAAAAATAAAAGCTCTCAGAGAGCTTGCATAATGTTTTAATGTTGGAAGAATTTTTCTCTCCCATTATAAATTTTCATTAAATACGTTTCCTTACTATTAAAAAATTGATATTACAGGTTTTAAGATACAAAACGTTTTTACTTATCCATTTTAATATTTGTTTACTTTCACTTTCTTTTGGCACAAACAACCTGACACATTCTTTGTTTTACTTAGTTTTAATCTAACAACATTAGAAATAAAGGCATATAACATCGGCTTCTAATAGATGTTTGTCACTTTCTATTAAATTTGCATATTTAAAAAGATTTTTTTAGCTTCTAAATGATTTGGATATATCAATAATTTTCAAGCCAAACATTACATACATTGTAGATTAACTGCGTTATTTATACAGTATATTCTGCGAATGAGATATTTTTTTAAGAAGAGGCCAGTCTAGTTGAATGAACATGAAAAGAATCGTGTTTCAAAACACATAACCATACCTCCAAAACTTGAATTTCAAGCAGAGAATCCAAAATAGCACCTCATAGTTACTAATTTTACAAGGTGGAAATTCAAAATCTGCTAGACGATCAGATTTCGCTAAATTTTCTCAGCCTGCTATCTGTCCTATAAATTTCCGACAAACCACACGCTAGAGAATTTGCTGCATATCAAAGAGGATGTGTTATGTTCATATCCAAAAAATATCTAAACATGTATTAAAAATGGATAATTTGTTAAGTAAGCCGCAAATTTTACTGCATTTTTCCGGCCGGATTCTCATGGGTGAAATGAGAATATCTAACTAGCAACAGGAAGATCAGTATTTATGTTCTCGAAAGGGGTACTGCTGAGTTTTCATGTTTTCAAGTCCAGTAACCTAACAGTGTCTATAGTAGTTCTCGAATTAAAATGTCGTCATAGAAATTTCATCACACTTAGTTATATTAGACTGAATTTCGTGTTTCTTCCTACTTAACCTTTAATTCGAGTAGAATGGGAAGAATCGTCGTATTTTCCCTCTCAATTTATAATAGATTAGCACGTTCAACTGGTAGTTGGAAAACCTGTTGTTCGAATCATAGTGAAAACATTCCCTACTATTCATGTCTCTAGTCCCAAAATTTTTAGCAGTCTCTACAGGATGAGCACTATAGGATACATTTTGTTAAAATTAAATTTTGTATGCATGTTGTAAACTCCATGCCAAAATCTTAACCTGTAAAACAGCTATTTGCGTTTAAAAGGGCAAAAAAAAAGGCACTTCAAAAGTGCTGCGTGCTTAATTTTGATGAACCAAATCGAGCTCTGACTCAATAATTCTGATGTGCTTATATATCATAGAATACGTAAATAGATCATACATAGATATATCATAAAGTACGCTTCTCTTTCGTTAAGCATAATGAAATTTTAAACATAGATAATTGAAGTAACATAGATTTGTGTTTTTTGCATGGTGAAGATGATTGTATACCAGTCGTATTCTGCCAGTGCGCCACTCTGTGACGTAAAGTTTTCGTTTTAAGTGGATAACGCTCTTCTTCATTTATTGCACATTTTCTTCATTAAATAACACTCTTCAAAATATAGAAAACGAATCGTACACCAATGAAGCTATGTATCGGTTCTTAACAAAGAGCAAATTTGAAACGAAGAAAAAGTAATTTTTAATATTCCGGAACTTAAAAAAAAATGGAGTTATAATCGAATATTTTTTTTCAAATATTGGTGCAGGATTACTTAATACTTTTTGTTAAATTCTAAGAAATAGAATTCTATTAAATAATTTTAAATATGAAAAATAATCCATCAACGTCGATGCGTATTAAAATTACTCGAAAAAATTCCAAATTTCGCGGATTAGTCGGCATTATCAGAAAATTTTGACATCTCAAAACATCCTTTAAAATTTACGAAGCTAATCGCGGAAGCTCGCTATCCGATAAAGTTTTTTTTGTACATAATTTAATTATTCTGATCAATATTTCGTGAACGTCTCTATTCATTTTCTTACAAAACAATGATGCCTCATAGCTTTCAAAACATTATAGTTTCATAATATTTCTAAATAGTCTGTTTTTTAATTATACAATTTTGTATAAAAAGGCGAAACTGGAGTGAAACGTTTATGAATATCAACATTTTAGGCATTTTGATAATCGGCTATAAATCTGATAAGTAATTATTTTTAAATAATACAACACTTTATTAGAAACGAATATTAAGTATATAGGTGAAGTATTTCCGGATTATGCATGAGTTGCCAAATATATTGCGCTAATGGTTGAAAATCTAATTTCCATTTTAGTGCCAGTAAAATCCAAATACGTAAATACAGGAATGTTAGAAAATATATCATCAACACCACGTTCAAACCATCTATATGCATATTTTGCTTTCTTTTATCTCTATATTTTTCTCAGTTTGTGTTTATGTTTTGCACTGTGCTGTAAGAGATAAATATTTGTTTTATGACATAAATAAATGAGAAATGCTGTGTAGATATCAAATTAGTTTTGCCCAAAATGAAATTCATGACAAACCTCTAAAGCGTTTTTCTTCAACTGATGGTTTCCCAGATTCATGGTTTTGACATGATATCGATGAATTTAATTGTCTTAAATTATCAGATGCTAATATGAAGTTTGAAGTTAGAACTATGTATATGTAAGTAGGCAGTCACTTCATTATGTTTGTTAGTGACTCGTTACCGCCTTATCTTAAAATATTCATACGCGCTTTAAAAGACTATTTATTTTCACTGCATTAAATTTACTATTTTAATTTCACCTTTATTACATTAAAGTTAGTTACTTTTATAACATTAAAAAAGAACATTTTCAGTTGAGAGTTTCTACTTGATTAAATTATTATTGTGAATGAGGACACGGGAGCATTCAAATAACGTTGGCATACTTAGTGCAACTATATTTAATTTTGAAAAAGCGAAACAAATTAAAAATCTCAATTGAAGAACTCCGACGTAATTTGAATAGAAATTTTAAATTAAAAAAATCGTATTTCATATAAATTTTCGAGTGATTTATTTTTAAATCGCATAATTTATATTTTGCTTACAGAGATTTTGTCGAAATCGCTTGTGCATAGCTGTCTGTTCCAATCATTTCAAAGTGAAAATAATTGCAATGGAATTTATGTGCATGTGAACACCGAGTAAATTTAATGAGATTCCGAACATTTTTCTTACATTTTCAGGAAAAGAAATCCTATTTATTTTTATCATAAGTACTAGCGAATGGAGAAATGCTAAAGGAGTCTGCTCTTACTTCATTTTAAAATGCGGAAGTTTCTGATCCCGGAAGTGAGTAATTTCCGGTAACAGGAAAGCGACATCGTTTTGTAAATTTTCCGGATCAGCTACAAACTTTAATATCCTTCGCATCATGAATACGGAAAGCCGATGCGATAAATAAGATTTTTTCTCTTGTAACCCTTTTTAGAAATTATAATATTCTATAAAATATTGCCTTTTTACAGTGATTTTAACCAATGAGTTACATTTTATTGTTAAAAAATACAAAAATTAAAGGAATTAAATCTATATAGCATTAAATCAATACTCAACTTTTTAAATTTAAATCCCGTTGCGAAACGCGCTATGATTTTATTTTAGTATTTAAACCAAAAAACAGTGCGTAAAATACTGCTTCTAATAAGAAAATTTCTCAAAATTTCTCAAAATTTTATAATGTGAAATTTATATTGTATTGATGGAAACAGATAGCTAAACATTTTGATGAAAATACATGAAAAAAATCTGATGTGAACACCACACGACTTTGCATCTTGTACGATCTATTAAATTATTTCCTAGAATGTCATTAGAGATGTATTTCTTATTCAAATTCAGTTCTCACTTCGCGGCAAGGCAAAAATACATAAAAACTCAAAACATCTTCATTAAAAATTAAAAAATGTAGAAAAACATAAAACACAAATCATAGTTAAAAGAGTGAAAAAACACAAGTTTTACAATTAAAATTATAGTTTCTACGCAAAAAACGAGCAATTCGGCCGGCGGGCAAAAAGGCAGGTTTTTTGGTACACAAAACTAAAAGTTTACTTTTGGTCCCACTCGCCAATGACACTGAAGGTGCATAAATCGACTTAATTCCTTAGTCTGCTAAGTTTCAATGTAAACAAATATGGCTGTTTCATTAGCCGCAACTATACAACTTTTAAATTGTTGATAATTCTACAACTATTGCATGCAGATTAACTAAAGGCATAAAAACCTTAACCAGATGATAAGAACAACATAATTCAATCATGTTTAAAAAAAATATCGCAATTTACCAACATATAAGAAATAAACTGAGTTCCCCGAGCCGTGTAATAGATCGGGTATATAGATACACTTTTGTTGATAAATAAACGTCCTTAGTTTTGGGGAATAGCGAGGTATTGCCTTTAAATCGCTCAATTTGTTAATCAATAATTTTGACTAAATGGCAGCTGTAGGGTCCCATAAAGTAATCAAGTAATTAAGACTGCCATCTCGACCAGTGTTCCAGAACTGACCGTCTGCGTGGATTGTTTTCATATTTTTCCCCATGTGTAACATTAATGCGTGCGAGTTTCCCTTAGGAAGTCCTCCGTTAATGCACTTATCTCTCAGGCAGCTAATCTACGTGGGCTCTGTCGCATTCAAATAACCTAAAGTAACTTAACCACTGCTTGCCGAAAGGCAGCAGTGGGAATCCCGTATGCATGAGAGCGCTTGGAAAACAAAAATCGTACATTTCGTCCCATAACAACAACTGTACCAGTAGCAACAATCTCTTCTCCTGCATTCTTTCTAATTTTTGCAACCAACATTTTTGTCAGACAGGTTCTTATATGGAAATTATACAGTTTTTCAAAGGTGCAAGAAGCAAATAAATTAACAGAAAAGAAATTATAATTTGCCAAGTAAGAACTCAATCCATTTAAGTAATAAAATTTTTTTAGAAGTCTGGCTGATATGTCTTGTCCTGTATTGTTCTCAACATTCAGATACGTCTTATTTAATATCATATTCTGCACAGCAAACAAGCTGCTTAATTTACTTTACGAAAAAGCCGAATAACCTAAAAAAAGTTTAAATTTATCGAATCTTTTCTAGAAGCGACATTTTTTCTCCTTTATCAATTTCCAGCCCCATTTTCGAACATGATGTGATTAATGAAGCTCAAGATTTTGGGAATTTCCGTCACGCAGTACCTCAGAGAGATAAAAATTCCTCAAAATTGGGCACTGACATGTTTACTTAAAAAGAAAAACTAAAGACTTCAGAGCGAAATGAGAGATGATTTTTAATGAGGAATTGTCCTCTTCTTTTATAAAGGACGGAAACAGAAGTAAGTTTTTTTTTCTTTTCTCGAATCGACTTCTATTTTAATTATTTGAAGAAAGCTGTGTCATAATTTGTCTCTGAATATAGGAAAGGTATTAACCCGTCAAGCTAGTACAGGTTTTACTTGAAAGATGAGCTGTACGAAAATCAAGTGTCTGAATTTCTCTATACGACGAAAGCTAGTTAAAATATGATAGATAAAAATTATCAAATTTTTTTCTTTTGATGCTTGTTATTTAATCACGTGCATTTAATTTTTTTTTAATTTTTGCACTAATTAATATTATTTTGTAAAGTATTACATTGATTTTTTTTTTATTTTAAAAAGGCCAAAATAAGATTAGTTTCTTTATTTAAAACATTTTAAAAACAGGAAGCATATGTGTGCGACCATTGGTTATGGACATAACAGGCTTGTAAGGGCGTTTATGAACATTTTATATAAAGTAATAAATAAAGAAAGATAAAAAGCCATTTGAAAGTCACTTGATTATGATGATTTTTTCCTTTAATGTGTGAACCCTGCTTAATTGTTTTTTGATTTTCTACTCCTTATGCAATTTTTTACATTTTTTCTTGAAGAAAATGTTAAAATCTTAGCGAGGAATGCGAAATACATCATAAACTCGACCATCTGTTACTTCTTTACTCGTCAACTCCAGATTTCAAAAAGCAGAAAACTTTAAAAATATGAGAAAAGAAAAGTTTATCAATATGGAGCATGTTTTACAATAAATATAATTATTTTGTCACTATATTTGGCATATTAATCTAAAATAATGTTACATACAGTATAAGGTATTTCTCCTGCCTTCTTGGCATGCCTTCGTGGTGTAGTGGTCAGCATGCTCGACGCGTATTCGAGAGGTCCGTGGTTCGAGACCCGGCGAGGGTATTGCTCATTTTTCATCTCTCCTGCTTTCAAAAAATGTTTAATGTCTCTACAACAGTACTGCACTGAATACAGCACTGTACAATAAATTTATATAGAAAAAGAAATTCTGCTGTAAATTTAAGTATTATAAATATGTATATGATGTTTCTTATGAATATTTTACTGGACAGATTGTAAAACTGCATGTACCAGTACATATAACGAGAGCAGAAATGTATGAGGGTTGTTCAAATGAAAAGGTACACAACGTCGTAACAACCAAACGGATTGCAATTTGAAGGTCCTGCTTTGGGATAAAGCAGTGAGAAATCTAAGGATGCGAAAAGAGTGTCCGGCGTGACTGAGCGCACGCGCGGGAGCTCGCAAATGACGCAGGAGAGTAGACATTTGTGTGTTCCGTCCAACTGATGTGGTAGTGCGTGTGAGGAGATGATGTGCAAAATTCGACGACTGAGGATCAGCGAGGTGGTATGAGATTTCTAACTGTAGAAGAGGTTAAACCAGCCGATATTCATCGCCGGATGGTAGCCGAATGTGGAGAAGAATGTGTATCCGATAGGTCAGTGAGAAAGGGCAGTGCCCGTTTTCGTGAAGGCCAGGAGTGTTTGAGAGATAACCCGAGAAAGGGCAAGACAAACACAGTAATCGCGGCCGAACTCGACGAGGTGAACGATGTGAAGAACAATGATGGGTGTATTGGGGGTCGCGAGACTACTGAAAGGGGGTCGCAAAGATCTGATACTTTTCAATCATTATAAATAAAATTTTAAAATTAGTATACACACTACGTACAAATATAAATACAAATAAAAATCATACAAAATACTATTGTAGTTTTATTATAACTATTTTTTGAAAAAAGTGGCAATGCAAAACTGTTATGTAGGGCCTATAAATGAAAATATGGAAGTAGCATTTAAAATAATAAATACAACGCGCTCCTCGATTTTCAACTGAACGTTCGACATTGATGTCTGGCCGCCGGCGTCAGTGTTTGCAAGATAACTTAAGTACCCAGACGCCGCGTCGCCTTACAGCTTACACATACAATACGGAAGCATAATCAAGCTAGGCTAGGCGAATCGGCATATTATTTTTATAAAAGAATAATAAAAAAAATTAAATGAAAGCTTCTTTTTCGGCGTCTTTGTGATACGGTGCCTTTGTGCGCTGCACACTTTGAACACGCCATGCGTCGGGGTTGATCTGATCGTAATTTGTTGTCATTGCACTGGTAAAGATTCGAGTGTAGTTATTTTTCTGTTTGTACTTCAGTTTGGACTCAGCTTTGTCTTCGTAGTGACATGTGTGTATTTACTGTGTAATTTTCAGTTGGTGTTTTTAATTATTACGTTAAAGTTCAACTACATTTTGTTTAATTATTTATTATTATTTAACCATCATGGATAAATGGCTAATTAAAATTCCAACTAATAAGTCTGCCACGCCGTCACAACCAAGTTGCAGTGCTTCAAATCCGACTTCTAGCAAAACAAAAAAAAGAAAATATGACGAATCATATTTGCAGTATGGCTTCACATGCTCTTCTCACAACAATGAAGAACTACCAGTGTGCTTAATTTGCAAAGAAGTTTTGGCTGCAGAAAGCATGAAACCGTCAAAACTGCAACGACATTTGAATACTAAACATGCAACGTTATCAAAAAAGCCAATAGAATATTTTGAGCGTCTTTTGCAAACATCAAATAAAGAAAAGGACACTTTGGAGAAGTATGTTACTTTGAATGATAAATATCTATTGGCATCGTATGAAGTTTCGTATTTGATAGCAAAAACGAAAAAGCCTTTTACTATTGGAGAGCAACTTTTACTACCTGCAGCTATAAGAATGTCTGAAATTGTTCATGGAAAACAGTATGCTGCTGAAATTAGTAAAATTCCATTATCAAATGACACTGTGTCCAAAAGAATTTCAGACATTAGCAATGATCAATTTCAACAGCTTCTTATGAGGCTTAAAGACAGCTCAAAGTTTGCAATACAACTGGACGAGTCGACAGACATTTCAAAAATGGCACAGTTGTTACTTTTTGTAAGATATATTTATGAGGGAAGCATTCATGAAGATATACTGTTTTGTCGTCCTCTGGAAGGTCATACTCGTGGAAAAGATATATATAAAAAAGTAAATGAGTTTTTTGAAAAAGAAGGATTAAATTGGAAAAATTGTGTTGGTGTGTGCACGGACGGTGCTGCAGCAATGACCGGACAAGATCTTGGTTTTACAGCATTTGTTAAAGCTGGAAATGATCATATTACATTTACACATTGTATGATTCACCGAGAGGCACTTGTTGTTAAAAAAATTGCACCAGAATTAAACACTGTGTTTTTTGATGCAGTCAAAATCATTAACTTTATTAAAAGTCGAGCACTTAATAGTCGATTGTTTAAAAATTTGTGCATTGATATGGATTCGGATTATACAAGTTTATTGCTACATGCTGAAGTTAGGTGGCTATCAAGAGGTCGAAGTTTGAAACGATTATTAACTTTAAAAGATGAAGTTCTTATATTTCTAACAGAGCAAAATTCTAATTTGGCCGATTATTTTCACGATAATTTATGGCTTCTCAAGCTATGCTATTTGGCAGATATTTTTGATAAAATCAATGATATGATTTTATCAATGCAGGGAGTCTGCGTTAATATGTTTATGTTAAAAAATAAACTTGAGGCCTTTGTTAAAAAAATTCTTATATGGAAGAACAGAGTGGAAAGTGGATCGCTCGAAATGTTTCCATTTACTGACGAGTATATAATTAGTAACAATATTTCAAAAAAAGATACTCCTATAACAAAAATTATAGTTAATCATTTGAAGGATATGGAAGTTTACATGCATAGGTATTTTCCCAATGATATCGATACACAACAATGGATTTGCAATCCATTTTCAATTGAAATGGAAGAAATTAATTTTCTAAACTTAAAAGCACAAGAAGAATTTGCAGAATTAACAAGTGATACTACCTTGCGACTCAGATTTTCTCAAGTGCCTGTGCATGAATTTTGGATAGAAATCAAATCAGAATATCCCCTACTATCGGAAATGGCAATGAACAAATTACTGCCATTTTGTACAACATATTTATGTGAATCAGCCTTTTCCACATTAACTTACATAAAATCAAAATACCGTTCAACTTTAATAAACGTTGAAAATTTATTACGATCTGCACTAACTCAAATTGAGCCTAGATTTAATTATTTGTGTAAAAATAAACAATCACATCCGTCACATTAATATTGTTTGATGTTAATAATATGTTTTTATTAAAAAAATTGTTACAAAAGTTTATTTTTTCTATTGAATATATAGATATAGTTTTATGTTTTCTTATAAAAAAATTGTTACAAAAGTTTATTTTTTCTATTGAATAAATATATATATAGTTTTATGTCATTCTATTTATTGTGTTTTATTACGACCGATATCCCGTCAACGTTTCCAATTATATATATGCGAAAAGAATGGGCACGTATTCTTTAATCCTTATTTTATTTACATTGTAAAATAGTGCGATATTACATCTACATCTACGGTTAATATATATTTCATTATATGGAGGACGGGGTCGTTTAAAATTTCCTAAGCTTGAAGGGGGTCGCTATATAAAAAAGTTTAAGAAGCCCTGGTGTATACGAATGTTGGCACGGATGGTGGGGCTCAGCGTTGGAACAGTCTGGACAATTGTGCACGACAGTTTGGGTTACAAAAAGGCGTGAGCGCAGTGGGTTCCTAAGAAGCTCAGTGATACGTAAAATGAACTGCGTATGGGGCTTGCAGTAAAATAAATGTTCCAATATTATGAAGACATCGCTTTTCTGGAACGGATCGTCGCCGGTGACGAGAGCTGGTGCCATCTCTTCGAGCGAGAGACAAAGCGGGACCCTATGCAATTGAAGTATGTGACGTCATCTCCCCATAAACATTAACAGTGACGTATACTGTAAAACACTCCATAACCTACACAAGCCCGTCAAGATCAAACGGCTTGTGCTGCTCATGGCGGGAGTTTTTCTGCTCAACGATAACGCGCGTTCACACGTATCCAAGATCACACAAAGTTCAAGTAGGAGCAGATTGAGCGTATGCCCGGACATGTCACCCTGCGATTTCCACGTGCTTGGTCCTCTAAAAACATGTCTGGATGACGTAGCAGGATGACGAACTGAGAGACACAGTTGAGGTCTATCTCCAGTCACAGCGACAGGAATTCGGAGAACAGAGAAGCGTTCGGCTCGTGGGGTACTTGTTCTCATGCAGGTGGTGATTACTTGTGAATAAAGACTTTAATTATACCAAAAAGTATCGTTCCGTACCTTTTCATTTGAACACTCCTTTATATGTTTGTGTAATACAGCAAGAAACATAACTGAGTTAAATGGGTGCCGGTAAGTCATGTTTAACTCTTTTTGTCCTTTTGGTGGCTTTCGACAAAGGACTGTTTTATCACTAGTCATGAATAAATGGATGAATAAATCCTTCGTTTTCAAATGCATTTATAAATGATTTAATAAATATTTACGCATTTTGTTAAACCATGCTTTTCACAAAGATATACATAAATACTCGGATATATTTAATATATTTCTTTTTCGGGATGGACAAATCTTTAATTTCTGTGCAGTCACTATAATTTTGAGTAAAGTAGCATAAATCAGAGCAAATCATAAAAAGATTAATTGAATGAAAATTACATGCTTTATTTTTGATACGCACTTAGAATCGGATTTTCTTCGAAATTCCTCCACGAAGGAATATGCTTCACCTTATTTAAAAACCTTAAACCTTGCCTAATTACAAATATTTAACATGCATAAGTTTATATTAAGACATTAAGTTTCAAAATGTTGACTTAAAATACGTTTTTAGATACATTCACTATCAAATTCAAATTTTCTAGTACATGTATTTTGGCAGAGCATTCTTCTGCCGAATTGACAAATGTTTCTGCCTACAGTTTTACCCAAATATATGGTTACAAATAAAGGAAAATTTAACTTATTAGCGTATCGCTCTATACATTTATTATAAGTTTGGATCTCTGGAATATAAGTTTCAATAACACCATTGCCTGTTTATGGCCAAACCTCTCAAAATTGTCTCTTTTGCAGACGATATTGCTTTTATTACAAACGGTCGTACCAGACACATTTTATGGGATAATCATAATGAGACAGCAGTTATTTTATAAGCTATTTCTCCCTCATTCTTAGCATGCCTTCGTGGTGCACGCTCGGCGCGTATTCGAGAAGTCCGTGGTTCGAGTGCTGGTGAGGGCATTGCTCATTTTTTATCTCTCCTGTTTCGAAATAACCTAATATCTCTACAGTGGCGCACGAACTAAAAACGGGGATGGATCATGATTCTCCACCACCAGGATTTGGCGACTGGATCCCCTAATTGCCAATTGCTCTTTAAAAAGGCGAGTATATAAGGTATCACTTCCGCTTTCTTAGCATGCTTTCATGGTGTGCGTTTGGAGCGTATTCGAGAGGTCCATGGTTCGAGTCCCCGCGAGGGCATTGCTCATTTTTCATCCCTCCTGCTTCAAAATAACCTAATGTTTCTACAATTTAACCAACTTTGCAAAATTCAAGAACTGCAAATCTCACGTAGTAAGTCTTAGTAATCTAAAAACCTGAGCATAACGAAAATAAAGTCTTAGCTCTAAAAATTGATAATCAAAAGATCAAGTACTTTGGGTTAACGGTCAACAAGAAATTCTCCTAAATTCCTCATCTACAAAATATTAAACTTCGTAAAACATGAGTAGCTACCCACGGGTCATGTATAGATATAACTGGGGTTTAAGTTCCCATATAACGCGGATTCTTCTAAAAACAGTTTTATCAAAAATTATAAATAACAGTACCAGAATTTGGGCACAACCAAAGAGAGTTAGAAAGATTAACTGTTTAAATTCAATTTAAAGGCCTTCTATTGTTTGCATTACACGAGCGTATTGCACAACTTCAATTATAGCTCTTGATACTTCAGCTGGTACTCTTCCACTATCAATCAGTGCAGAAATGGAAAGCACCTATGCGAAAGTCCTTCAAATTAACCAAGCTGTAGAATCCTTATCAACCTGCCAACAGTCCTAACCAAATTACAGAATCCTTTCTGCCATGAAAAACAAAATAATCCCAATCTTATTCATCCAGCGCTTCGTTTCAGCAAAGTAAAATTCACTATATCTGACAAAATTCAAGTAATTCACAGGGAACTACTGATGATTACGCTTTCCCATGCCACTTAACACTGGATAATCACATAAAATATCCACAAACTGATTTCCTGCCATGCCAAAGGTTTATAATTAAAGATAAACCTCGTATCCGAAGTTTCAAAAAATTATGTAACGACTCTCTTACTACAGTCTAGATCTCTGCGAAGTATAAGTTCTCATGCGGCATAAATTTAACGAACTCTTAAATCTCCCGCTATATGTTCAAAAGTGAATATGTTCAAAACGGTTTCACTTGTAAACTTTATAAACTGCAATAACCTTTTCATAACTGCAATAACCCCATGGACATCTCTTTAGTATTATTATTACACTTAATTATAACATTTTGTTCCTAGTAATTATTACATTTATCCCATTATGCTTATCTGTTATTTTTCATACATCAAAACAGATGTCCAATTTAATTTGTGAACTTCAAATTGCATCTTTTTATGTCCTAAATTATTACTTTTAATGCATACTGGATGAGGAGTGTACGATGGATTGCACAGTGTACCATAATAGGTAAACTCTATGTTCTTTGGAAAGCTTCACTTGCTCATTTCTTCAACCTTACTTTGTAAACTCTTATAAAGTTTGCAATTTTTTTATAGTATGGGAAGGCATTAGCAGTTGAACCATGATACATCACTGGTGTCTCTCATACTTTTGCCTGTACCTATACAGGCTGTATCAGTATAGCGGTGACAAACTTTTAGGAGAGATAGAGTACACCTAGACGATGGCAAATCACATAGGAACGCATGGTCGGAAACGCTTTCCTGGCATGGTAATTACGACATAAAACGCAAAAAAGGAAACACACAAAGAGTGAGACAAAGCATGTTTTATTATGTTTAATACAGCAGAAACCTACAAAAAAAAGATCGTCATTAAAGAAGGTGTTCGAAATTACCGCCAAAGACCATGATATAGGCCTCACTTCTCTGGCTCTGGGGCATGGAACATCTGCATCACGCATGGAAGATACATGACGCATGGTCCCGGCGTCACGGTCCGGGTAGTAATTTCGAACGCCGTTTTTGATGATAATCGTTGGCTCTGTATGTTGTTTTTCTTTGTCTTATTGTACTCCGAATAATAAACATGTTTTCTCACCCCGTTCGTGTCCTTTCTGAGTTAATTAAAGTAATTTAATTAAATAATTTCTCAGTTAATTAATAAAAGGTTCTTTTAACCCTTCTCCTCTCTGGTTCCTGCACCTACTTCAGCTGTCACTCTGAAGGTTAAATAACAAGGCATTACCAGGTATTATTGTACAACAGTGTTCAAATTTTAACACGACGTCTTACTTTGGACACGGCAGCGATATTCCGTGAACTCTGCTCTGAAATCTAATTTGTTCATCAGCTAATATTGATAATCCATTAGATAATAATAATTGCTGCAATTGCTTTAATGCAGATCTTATGGAAACACAATTTGTGCTTGTTAATTGATTTATGCTTCGCGTTTGAATTTTTTTATATCATTCCGTTTATCGTTTATCTGCGCGGTTCGTCATTTTTATGAAAAGTTTCCATCATTTTCTGTGAATGAGGGATAACCATTGAATTAAACACTATTCACTTCTGTTGCATTTATTGTGCTCAATTGAGTACGCGTAATATGTGAATTCACATAATTTAATATTTACTGTAATATTTTATTTCCATAATTTTAATTCATGTTATGAACGAAAAATAAGTGACGAATAAATAAAATACTCCAGTTATAAAATAACCATTCTAGAAGCCTCTTCGAATCACATCGCTTAAGATAAAAAGAAGGCTTGGAATTTTTTTAGGCGTAATTAAATATATTAAAAAGTAAAAATGTATTAGTGCTTCATAAATGCTCTTGTCAGTTAAGTCAAATAAATACTTATTTTTTTTCGCACATATAAATATCCCTAAATAACTCTTTCATTACCAGAAAATTGTTTTATTTTCGTTATGCTGTGTTAAATTAGTTTATTTCAAAACACTTTTAATCACAGCCTCTGAAATTTTGGAATTTTAGAATCCTCAGTTACATTTAAAACTTTCCCGTGAAATACAGTTTAATTTTTAAAGCTTTAAATATGGTTTTTGTCTTAAATTTAATTGTACGAGTATATTAGCCTCATATAAATATTTATAAATTTTACAGCTTTACATGTCAATAAAAACTTTTTTTAATTTATTATAATTTATAATTAATTTAGCTGATTTAAAAATTTAACTAATTTTTGAATAAAAGTGTTGAAATTAGTGCAACCTCATTTTTAATTTCATTCACATAATTTAAAAATGAGGTTATATAATTAAAATTATTTAATTATATAACCTCATTTTTATTTTATTATAATGAAATTTAAAAATGAGGTTATAAAATATGTTAGTGTTGGTTAGTCTTCGATTATTTCATTTTGAATGCAAAATATTCCCAGAACTATTCGTTGAGAGAGCAAAATCAGTAATTGGTTTTGGATAATTTCCATTTAGAATGAAACTGTTATATTTTCGCCTCGGTAAAGTGAAATTGCTTCATACCGGTGCACCGCCATAAAGATGCGGCACCTTATTGGAGGCCGGTTGCCGCATTCTGTACAAAAAGTCAGAAATCCTAATGATGATGCCCTGATATAAAGGTGCTAACACTGCATTACGGATAAATTTCTAACTTGTAGAAGCAATCTTCGCAAAGGTAAGAGCACCTTACACCATTGCATTACTATGACGTTAACATTTTCATTTTTGTTGATCCGAGTAACAAGATAATCTTCGACATTTGTAACGAGGCATAAAAGCACCTCCACCTTTCCCTTTTACAAGTTAGAAACCGATCTTCGTATGGATATGGGCACATTTATACCTACGGCAATCCTTATGAAAATTACCGCCTTTTCAAACAGTGGAAGTTTGGATATAGGACCTTTATTTTATTACGAATGGCACTGTTATAAAGAGGATATTATAAGGTAAAACTGCCTAATTGAATATGTTAGCGTTCTGGGATTACGAAGATACGGTTTCTTTCAAATTGTTTAGCCCTGCCGTTCATTCGAATATATTTCTGATGTGATGCTAAAATATTTTTTAATAGATTTTACTATTTGATTTAGCTTACTTTCTTCGTTTTTCATTTGTAGATAAATAAGGACTCCGAGTGATTGTAGATAAATAAGGATAAATAAGGACTTTTAAATGCAAACCTGTACACTTGTTTTTTACATGCGCACATCTTTTACAATATAAGTTTATGAAAAACCCACACAAGCATGCAAGCCCTTCGGGTCACTGAATAGAATTTCAAAACGTACAACCTTCTCCTAAAATCGCGCAAAGAAGACAGCTGAATACTTAAACGTGAAGATTACATTTGCATAATGAGCAACAATATGTATAAAATTCGAATTACGAGCAGTGAGTGTCAAAACCTAGTGACAAGATGTGATTTCCGCTGAGCAATAAAATGCATAGGGAATACGGCTACAGTCTTCTTTGCTCCTCCTTTTTTCACTCCCCGAAGGCATCGCGATAGCGAGTGCATTACGACTAATAGCATACGCATTAGAGTTCTAAAACAAACACATGTACACCTTTAAAAGCGCCTGAAAGCTATTAGAGGTCATTATCCGATGGATGATGCGCTGGAATGTTTGTTAAATAGCATAGGCGTCTCCACGGAGAAAGCTAAGGCATAAGAGGTGCAAAATGGTACAAGTCTGAAACTTACTTCTATATTTCGTAATTTTCTTCTTTAACACATCTTTCATAAATTCAGAATCTTAGACATTATTTCGTTCTCTATCAGAAATGCATTTTTACTGTTTCATTATTTCTAATCATGTAACTGAGTTCAAATATATATAAAGTATGGTAATATTAAATTATAAATTACAATATTAAATTCAAATCATATACTTCATACTGAGCTACATTGTTCTTTGTCCCCATAAATAAGAGTACTTTAGCTTTTATTTCATATCATATTAAGACTTTCTGAACATATTATACAATTGTATCAATGAATTTATTTCTTTATATTATGATCTGAGAAAGGATGGTTTGCTCCAGGCGGCACATCTTTGGGGGCTCCACTTTTATGTGATTCATATTATATTAGTTAGATATATGCATCACTCGGAGCAAAAAGAAAGATTAAGATTTCTTTCTTTATGGTATTGCTTCTTACGATAATATACTTAAGAAGAGGGGTGCTTTCGTGGAAGATGAAAACGTTCTGCACGAAGAGGTAAAAAATTGAGAACTTACTTATATTCACATTATGAAACTCTCTCTCACTGACGCTACACGTAACGTTAATCACGATAGCGCCGCAGCTGTCTTATTCTACCGGATTTGACACAGGTCGAACCATCAATATTAAAAAACGAATCATAAGATACTTAATTGTTACACAAACTTGAATTGAGGAAAGAATTGTTCTTACACTGGTAGAGTATTCAAAGAAATCATAACAGCATTTCAACAGTTTTATGCAACTGCTCTACCTGCCTCCGTGGAAGATTTTGGAGAAAAATGCAAATACCATTCAAAATTAAGATTACAATTGCATAAATTAGAAAGAGTTCTTCATTTAGAAAAAAAGTATGTTAGAGTCATATTTATGTTGTTTTTTTGGAAGATGAAACAGAGAAGTCGAAGAATGGTCGCATTAAATTTTTGCAGTTTATTCTAAAACACGATCTGCAGAATGAAATTACAAATACTGTAAAATTAGTACGAACTTCGACACAAGTTTTGTACATTTTGCTTCTTGCGAAAGGAATTGTTAAAGAGCGCTTCAGATCTACAATCTTGCTAGAAATCTTAATGTAATGTCTTCGGATCATCTACTGGATTAATAAACAAAATTCTGCAATATCATCGACGATTTTTCTACAATAAAAACAAACAGTAAAGCATTTCAGAAAGTTTTAGTTAATGTTTCATTTTAGGAATAAACATACGATAACTTGATTAAACACGAATAAGATTTTATTTATTCGTCTATTTACCATTTTAACTTTTTTACCTTTTTTGGTGTGTCTTGAGAATGGAGGCAAACGATTCGGCCGCAATTTCTGGTTATGCCACTTTGAAGATTACCTTCGAGATTTTGCTCAACCTACAGAGTAGGAGTTTTGGAAAAAATAAGAGCTTAGAATTTTAAATTCAATTTTAGTGTTTCATATGTATTTGTGATTAGTATCATAGAATATAAAAATATAATCCAAAGAATTTGCAAGAAATTGTTAGCAGCGTAACTAGAAAAATCGCTTCACTAACTTTAATTTCCTTCTTAAATACGCAGTTCATTTGAATCTTCGGAAAGAAACTATAATGAAGAAATAGAACTAAAAAGGAAATATTGAAATTTAAGCAAAACTATTATAACTACCTTGTCGATGGAAAATTACAAGCTTCTTACAATTCAGTCTAGATAAATCATTCACCTGAATCAGAAAATTTAAGAATACTTTATGTATTAGAATAACAGTTAACTAATACGGGTTTTTAAGGATATTTTTGTGCATTTCAAAGCAGAAATATTTTATTAATACTTATATCAATCTTATATTTAATACAAAGGTCATACCGGTTTAATTTTCGCAATCATTCAAAACTCCTCGCATTATAGGCAGTTCTGCATCCTTCGGAAGCAATCATCGAGCCAAATCTTACATTTTTTCACAGAGTTGGGTGCATTCATTATTCCCCTTACTTAGAAGTCTCCCTTTATTGTAAAACCTTCCCTCTGTGCTCTAAATAAGAAACAAGCGCTAAGTCACAAGGAGCTAAGTGCAGAAAGAGAAAGGGGGAAAAAATGCTCCTTCACCACCTACAACTTTGTACTCGTCAAAAGTGTTTCGATGGTGGAGAAACCACGTTTCTGTTCCTAGAGGTTGAACGAATGCTTCTGACTGTCTGAAGAATGGAGTATAAGTGTAAAAGGATAATCTGAGAATTACAGTATGATGAGAACTTTATTGAAACACCACAAGGCATTTACTTATAAATGCAGTTTGTTTAACTGGTTCATGACCGTGATCACATATATGTGATCACGCGGCTCTCCCTTCAAGGTCCATGGTATCATATATGTAATCAACCTTTCCGAATCTTGTGGCCCGTGATCATACAGGCTTGATTTGAAGTCGGAATATTTTTAAAATTTTTTAAAGGATACTGGATGACGGTTGATGTCTGTTATATTTTCAAATAATGCTCTGTAGAGCTTTGACCTTCAATACGCCCTTTTGGTTTCGATTTTTCTTTTTTTTATGGTATTGTTGGATCAGCTGAATTTGAACATGTAAACAACTGTGCAAAGTGCTGTGCTTTATTGCATTTTTATTTATATTTTCACAAAGAAATCAACAGGATAGAGTGTAATATGTCAGAAAAGTTCCCCAAAAAAGGGGCAACATTTTATGAAATCAAGATTTGCAACGTTGGGTTTGTCCCCAAAAATGTTTTGAAATGTATTAAAATCTTAAAAATGTTTTAAATATTATTTAGTAATGCCTCGCATTTATTTTATATTTTGTTATATTTAGTTTTCTAATATTTTGTTTCTATTTTGAAAACTCGTATACACGTTTATATCAAATTTATGTCATTTATATACACGTTGGAAATGTTGGACTATTTTCATATTCTCTAAAAAACTGTTAAACATAGGACAAGGTAGATAACTAAACGCTAATAGGACTTTATAAATGCGAGTAGTTCATTCACTTCGATATATATATGAAACTGGTTTAAGCATATCACAGTTTTACTAATAATTTGTTCAAATTTTTAAAGTGGCCATTTTTTCCTTAACAGTACATAAATGTAACACTTTTATCAAAATGAAATCGCTTTCTTTAGAATTCGCATTTTTTCCTTTTCTTTTCTTTTTACTATCACGAAAATATTATTACAATATAATCAGGTATTATCAGTATTGTTGCTGTTAATTTTAAAATACACTGCTAATTTCAGCAAATTTCATTGCAGTAACGACTTTAAACGGATTTTTAAAAGAAGGGGGTTTAAGGGGGAAAACCGCCCGATCCCGTGCCTGCGTATACTTCCGGAGGGCGCGGGTCTCGCTTCTTTCTCCTTTCACCGTTCCTGAACGAGTTAAAGCATAAAACTATTGAAACACATATTTTCCCATAAGTAACCGTGAATTTCCATGTGTTGTAATGTTAATATGGTTATCTGGACGCTGACAAGTTTCATCACATAACGGCGGAGATATGTGAACTACAAAAAGCTTATATTTTTTATTAGCATTTTTTGCAGCTGTAGGGTCAATATGCTTATTGGATAGGACTTAAATTTTAATTGTAATTAATCCATTATTGAACTTAAATATTTAAAAGTCATCTCCATAAAACTGATTTGTTTCACTCTCCTCTGTATATACGTAGAGTGCACTGAATTCATTTGTTTACGCTGCAAAATATGTATTTATGTCTTAATGTTTTATTCAATGCGCATTCTCCCTATAAGAGGTGTATTAAGTTGTAGAGATATTAGGTTATTTTGAAGCAGAAGACATGAAGAATGAGCAATGCCCTCGCCGGAATTCGAACATGAACCTCTCGAAATGCACGTCGGATGTGCTACCATTACACTACAAAGGCAAGCAGAAAGAAGGGAGAAAATATCTTAAATACTCCCCCTTTTAAGTGTTACTGAGGATTAGGGGACCCAGTTGCCAAATTCTGTGGTGAAGAATCATCATCCACCACCTTTTAGTTCGGGAGCCACTGTAGAATCCTCTTTTTAAAAATTTTTCGAAACAAGGAAATCGAAGAAATCCGCAATGCTCTCGCCGGAACTCGAACTCTGGACATCCCGAATACCCGTCGAGTGCGCTGCTGTTACACTACGGACGCATGCAGTTAGGTGGGAGAAAATACCTTGTAAAGTAATACTATTTCGTTCTTTTAGCTCATTAAGGTCTTCAAAAATAACCCAATCTGAAAAACAGGAAACTTGAAATTTGACTTAATAAAACATTTTTTCTTAAGAAAATAAGCCTCTAAAATTGTCTTTAACGTGCGATATATATCGCAAATCAGAAATTCTGTCACTGAGCCGTGATTTCAGTGACACGATAGCCTGTAACATATTCTGGTTTCAGCTGGATTAGGACGCAGTGCAGCTCATTTAAATCATCGCCCAATGGAGAGAAACAAAAGAAGCAAGCGCTATCAGAACCGTCAAGAAAAATCTCTTTTATGGAGTCGAAAATATTCTCAAATCTTTTAGAAAGTTTGCTAAGCTGACGAGAAATCACCAGATGTCGCAAACTTTGAGTCAAAATTTGTTGCCGAGGCCTCTTAGAAAGCCTACCGTTTATTTATCTGTTTTGCTTTGAGATATCTTTCCAATTTTACTGCTAGTCGACTCATAATTTAAACTCCTGCAGAATGAAAATTGAATTAAACACATTCCAGTATAATTAGTGTCTAGGAATCAAAATTAAACATAAAGCAGATTAAACGAACACATTTATTACACAGTTATGCAAAATGCATCGAATTATAAAAATACAAAAATTTACAAAAATGCAAAATTAAAATCAATATTAAAGCACATAGACACATAAATATTGGCATGCAGTGCTTATAACAACATGTAAATATAATAACGGCAGCTGTAAAATAGCCGGGTTGAAAATAATTAAGATGGTTGAATTTAAGACTCAGATATTCAATGTCAAATTTTCGTCACGACACTCGTTATTAATTCAATTAACTTCTTACTGCATGACTGAGGTAATGCGCCACCTATTGTGTTCCTTTATTACACTCTGAAAGATGTACTGGTAAATATGCAACTCATTATTCAGAATACGTATACTGAACTTGATTATTCAGAATACATATACTGAACTTGATTATTCAGAATACATATACTGAACTTGATTATTCAGAATACATATACTGAACTTGATTATTCAGAATACATATTACTGAACTGAAACTTGCTGATCTTTTCCATCAGGAAGCCCAATGTCTCAAATAAATTCTTTTCCTTCCCCCTTTAACACCAAGAAAGATGAAGAATTCTTGCCGAAGAAGAAATGGAATTCAAAGTGTTTTGCGAACAATTATTTAGAAAAAAATCCATAATTTGACTGAAATCTTATTGAAATAAACAATAAAAAATATATTGCCCATTACTTTAAGCTAGTTAAGAATAACCATTAAAATAAAGTGTGAGTTATCCATTTAAATAATGGCTTTGTGTATAAATAACTCTCATGGGAAAACATAAAAGTATTTAAGTGCATACCATTCATTAGGCATTTTTCATAAAACATAAATAAAAAAGTCAATTTAACATAATGCAATTTTTTTCACTATTTCACTAATGGCAAAATATTCAGCAATCTTATTTAAAAAAATTTCAAACATGACTTCTTTTAGTACGCTTCTGTATCAGAATTTTGGCCTTCTGGATACTTCAGGCTTCTGTTTAATACTAGGCATAATGATCTAGTTTGATTATTCAATAAAGAAAGAAAGAAAGAAAGAAAACGGTGATGTTATATTAACCGCATTTTATGTTTCCAGTAAGTGAAATATAAAATTATGATCATAAAAATAAATATATCATAGAATAAATCATTCCATCTTGATTGTTGTTATTAAGGAACCGCCAGTACATTGTGTGTCTGAAATTTGGACAGCTATCGATTTAATCGCGTTAAATAAAATGAGAGTTATTTTACCAAGGATTGAAAAACATACTTTGACATAAAGAAAAAAACAGACTCTGAATATTTTATTAGCAAACTTTAAAATAGAAACTGAAAATTGAATAAAGCTGAAATAAAAGAACCGTTTTAAACATAATTCGGTAAAAGAAAATAGCTCCTAGCAGTTTTTTCTCATTTGATTCATATAATTCAAAAATTTATCCATAATTTCTGTTCTTCTAATTTAATAATAGATGTTCCATATTATGGAGTTTTTCAGATGTGTTTGTCCATAATGCTGTATAAGTTTTAAAATATGTATTTCAAGTTCATATTCACAAACTTTCAAATAATTAGTTGGTTATAGGTGAAATAATTTCATGATCTTAGCGATTTCGATAGATGCTTTGTTAAGAAAGTTAGTTAAGTTGCATTAGTTGCGAGTCTATCCAGATTTACTGCCTATTTGTCTTGAACATCTTCTAGGAAAAAAGTAGAATATTAATATTCTGTTTTACTGCTGTTGACCACACAGCATTAAAAATCTTCTAAAAGCATCTTCGCTTTCCCAGAAATTAAATTATTTGAAATCCGTGGTAGAGACCATAAGCCTTTAAAAAATTTCGTTTTGCAAAATTTGACAGGCTTTGTAACTCAATATTATTCCAACTTTCGAAAAACCATGACAGGTGAATTTGTTCACTAATGTTTGTGACTGATAAATTTCATAGGTTTTCACCTAGGTTCCTTTAAAAGTATATATCTAGTGCTTAGCTCTCTAAGCTGGAATTGATTATTGTTCAGTATAGACTTGTCAGATATGGTATTTTAAATTTAGTGGAAATGATTATTAAACTTATTTTGCGGGTTAATACACTGAGAGGTTTCTTTAATTTGAATAACCAGTTATTTTTATGTATTTATTCAGTAGTGTCACTTCTCTTCTGTTTACCTGCCAGAATGAAACTGAGTTCGCGTATATGTAAGGCTTTCAGATTGTAAAGTTATAGCATATTCTGAATCTTGAAAGCCAAGATTCAAGATTCAGAAGTTGCTAAATTTGCTACTTAGATAAGAGTTCCTGCCTTCCGCCGTGCATTATAATTGCCGATAGTTTGAATTGAGGGCGTGGAATTTCGGTGCCAATTTCACATACAGTTGCGTTGTGTGGCCTTCGACTATTAGTTATTTAAAATTAGCTTTATATCTGACTTCCTAGTTTGAATTTGTCTCTAGAAGTGCTGGCGGATTTTGTAAGTTCCAAGAGCGCCTTCGTTCATCTGTTTAATTTTAAGTAAAAGGGTCTGATACAGCCTTCCCATGCTTCTTTTATACCTTTAGACTTAGCGATAAGTCGCATAACGTCTAATAGAATGTATGCAACAAAGAAAGACACGATCTACAACACAAATAGTTAAAAATGTTATCAGAAGTATCAGCTGAGAAGATTTGAATTTCAGTTCTTTTGTTTAGTACCGTCCTTCCAATTCCCATTTTAAAGGTGAGTACTGACTATTCTCTTACGCAAATTGGAGTAACATTTTAAACAATTCAAGCAGTAGATTTCTTGGAAGTCTAGTTTGGACGGTTTGGAAATCTTGGTTTTCAGAGTTACTATACGCAAATTTTAAACTTTTGAAATTTTACTATGTTTTAAATAAATGAATGAATAAAAAATTGAATTCGCTGGAAATATTTCAGGAAGTCTGTAGGTAGAGCGTATATGCATGTTTTGCGACCAAATAAACAATAATATAATATTTTTGAAGAAAAAGTGCTTAAAGTAAATCTAACATTTCCTCAAATACAAAATTAAAAAAGGTATGTATGCGTACTATAAAAATGAAATTCTAAAATGAAAACTAAAACAACTGCCATTAATTGTGCGCCAATTTCTGCAACCGATAACGTGCCAGTGTAAGTAGATTGATAGATAAAAGGTTTGATATTCGTGGCTGGTAAACGTATAAACAGACAGATTGAAAAAAAAAATGCGAATATTGTAAGGATAAAAGTTTATGCCCTAAAACTATCACTAAAAGACAGGAACAAAAAGGACAAAGGAAAAAAAATAAAAATTACCTCTTTCGAAAAAAGGGAAATTAGAAAATGAGATTGGCCAAAAAAAAAAGGATCTTGTAAAGTTGTAACGCTTCATCGGGAGGCAGACAAACATTTCACGCGAACAACCATTGTTTTAAATTGAATTATGGAAGAATTTTGTTGGAAACGCGTCTATTTCAGTTACATACGAATACATGGAAAACAAACTTATTCTCGCGTTTCATTGTACTTAATTAGCGGATCAATTACTATGTACATTTGAATGTCTATCGTATATATAGTAATTACAATTTTTTTCAAAGTAGAATATAAATTTTTCAGTAGGGGCATCAAGTACCTAAACATGAGGTTTGATAATCGCAGCCAATGTAACTCGCTGTCCCTTAAGTCTACCATTTCCAAAATATTCTGTTTAATTTTGGATGTGTTTTCTGCGCTTTACCTGCGGCTGCAGAAAGAGAAGAGAATATCTCAAATGGGCGGTGCTCGCTCGATGTCACCTCGCAAATTACGGTTCTTGATTAAGTCCCCTGATCAGAACAAGCCTCAGGCTTATTTCATTCCCACTTATCTTCTCTCCAATGTTCTCGGAGCCTAATTAATGCGGCTTTCTCTTCCGTTCCTTCAATCATGCAGAATGGAGAATGTGGGCTAATGGGATGTAGGATGGATTGCTTCCTCGACACATTTCGTTTTGAAGTCTGAATTCAAATAGGCATTTTCGAAGTGTTTATCCCCACATCCAGGACAACTGATCAAAACTTTTTTTAAAAAAAAGTGCTGTCTAAATTTAAAATCAGATTTACGATACTAGCAAAGTTCTCATTTCCCCATTAATTTTTTTTCTGTATTTAGTACCTCATCTCACAGTAGCTTAGGTGACGAAAAGGAATACACATTTCCCCTTTAGGAAAGCTGATGAAACGGGGAAAGAGATTCAAGAGCAAATGCTTAAAAGTGAAAGATTCAATTAAATTTTATCGTGCATGTTAATAAGCGAAGTAGAAAGGTTTTCAAATTTTGTTGCAGATATTCTCAGCAAGAATAATTACGTAGCGTGCTTCTGCTGATTGCATACGAAATTGCAGTGAGCAGATTACAAAAATATTTTACACAACCTCGCTAATGGCTGTGAATATCTTGAAATGCATGCTTGTAGAATATATCAATATATTATTGGAGGAATATTTTGCTGTCTTAATTTTTTTTCAATTTTGCAAAAGAATCGCACAAGCTGATCCACGTAAGATACGAACAAAGTATGTAAACCAAAATGTATTACATTGATAAAATAAGAAAATACAAATTTCTGTTTTTTAATCACATTTGTTAGTTCCGTAACAGCTATTTCTTTTCCATGATATTAACTGTTACGAAAGAAAGATGAGAGAGAGATAGACAACAACAGAACAAGAATTGATGCTATTACTTCTTGCGTAATCAGCCTCGAGGAATATGTTTTTACATGCAGGCCTCAATTTCATCATTTGTTGGACGAGTAGCAATTTATTACGTTTACATGTTATTTAAAAATTTGCAAATAGAACAGTTGTAATTCTTTCTTAAATAAGCTTAAATTAATATAATTTCAATGTATAGGGACCTCGTATTTCCCCGTGCATGCTTTCGTGATGTATGTCATCAGGACCTTCAGCTAGAAAAGACCGAAAAATTCATGATTCGACATAGCTTATTTTTCACGCTTCCTGCTCCAAAACGTCTTTTCAATGGTGTCCGAACTGAAAATGGTATGAGCAATGATTTTTCATCACTTGGATTTTATTGGCAGGGTCTTGTGCCTCTCAGTAGTCATATAAATTGAAATGAATTGAAAAATACTGTAGAGTCATTAGGTTAATTCGAAGCGGGAGTACATAAAAAATAAGCTATGCTCTCGCCGGGCCTCGAAGCCGGAGCACTCGAATACGCGTCGAGTGTGCTACCGTTACACCATAAATGCATGCTGGAAGGAGGGAGAAAATACCTTACAATATGTTGAAATTTTAATTTCCTTATACGTTATTTTTACAGTAGCAACAGATCTAAATTCAGCTGCACGTATATCCACGCAATGCTTAGTTATCAGCAATTAATGCTTACTCAACTGCAATGCTTATTTTATGGTTTATATATGCAATAAGATGATTGCTGCAAAAGTGCTATGAACTTCAAGCATCTCTTCCTATTGTCTAGTTTTGTCCAAAATCTAATCAACTCTCTGTACGAATGTTGAAGGTGAAAAAACGAAATTATAAACTTTTGGAAATTTGAGATAAGATTTATCGTGGACGAAAGATTCGTCATACATAAGAGACAGATAGAGATGTCATTGTGAAAAATACTAAAAATGTACAGTAGTGATTGTTTGGTGTTTATTCACTGAAGCACTAACGAAGCACGGTTCACCATCGAATTTTTTGATCGAAAACATTGTAGAGTCAATAGGATATTTCGAAGCAGGAGACATGAAAAATGAGAACGCCTTCGCCGGGAATCGAACCTCGGACATCTCGGTTACGCGTCGAATATGCTGACCGCTACACCACGAAGGCATGCGAAGAAGGCGGGAGAAATACCTTGTATACTTCCCCTGTTAAAGGGCGACTGGGGTTTGGGGGACCCAATCGCCAAATCCCGGTGGTGGAGAATCATCATCCACCATCCTTTTTTAGTTCGCGCGCTAGTATGAGTTCATTAAGTTATTTCGAAGCAAAATACATGAAAAATGAGCAACGTCTTCGCCGGGAATCGAACAACGTACCTCTCGGTTACGCTTTGATTGTGCTGACCACTATACCACGAAGGCATGCGAAGAAGTTAGGAGAAATACCTTTTAACATTACCTCGTTCCTATTATAAAATGGTGAGAGCTTATAAAAGTATTTGAAGCTTACAAAGGTATTTGAAGTACTTGAAAGCAAATACAGCGTCTTAAGAGTTCATTTGCATTTAAATTCGAATCTTCGAGAAATATTCCAATAAATTTAGTTATAATTATTGACACGGCATATTGATAATTAGATCATAACTAACTAATAATTAACAATTTCTTAGCTGAATCCTTAATTGAGTAAAATACAATATTCATTTCCAAACGATCCTATTGGCGACAGTTTTGACATAATGTGGATTTGATTTCTCTGCAACAAACTTGCCAATTTCCGAACAGTGAAAAACATTTCCGGAATAATATAATGGGTGATTCAATAATTAAAGAACGATCATATTAAGTAACATTTATAAAGCACGAGGGGCCTTCGTTGGCTTAAAACTTCAGCTTTATTTGCAATTTCAAGTTTCAGAGCTTTCTGGAATGAGTATGAGAACGAAGAAAAGACAAAATAGGTTTTAAATGTTATTTAATTATAAACACAAATTAAAATGTCTTATGAATTCAATGTGTATGTTCACCGTATATTTATGCGAATGAACTCATCACAAGAATGTTGGACGAGTTTGGAATTAAGACACAAATTTTAGATTGACGCATGATGTGAAACTTGCATGATTCAGATAACTTAATTGCTATCCGGAGCTCGTGAAAAGTATGATATGAATTATCGATGCATAATAAAGACAAATATTTTATTTAATAAATACCTACAAATCTAATCACGACTGCTCTTCAGTCAAGAAGTATGTTAAATATAAAATTAGTGACGTGCATATAGTTTCTACCCGTTTCAAGGAGTATGGCATCGAAAATCCAATTTGCTACTCCATACCGAGGTGCTTTATGCAACTGATAAATGGGTAATGACCAGGATGGTGGAATTTTAATGGAATAAATTCTAATGTTATGCTCGAATTCACATTTGCTCCATATGTAGGTTCAACGTGTTTCCTCACCCAGAAAGAGGGAACAGGCAGATATTGCAACATGGAAGGCGAGCATGGCCAATAAATACATATATCGATATTTTGTTAGGTATATCGGTTTTTGGATTGCACATTATGAAATACAGCACCTTATTTCTACTAAACTTCTCAGTATGAGTAGTTATGAATGTAATATTCGTATTAGGTAAAATTTCGGTTTCATCGACATTTCTGAATTTATAATGTCGGAACAGTTTTGAGTTATGGAAACGTATATTTGTACTTCATTCATAAATTTACGCTTTACATTTTGCAGGCATAATAAATCGTAATGAATTCCTATTGACGCTATTTGGATTGCATATCGGCTTTGTTGAACTTAATGTTATTGCTAATAAGAAGGCAGATGTAGTAGTGTTTGGCGGCTCGAAAATTTAATGAATTTTAACATCTTGATTGAACTAGAATTTTGTCAGAGTGTAGAGGCGAAAGAAGTTTCTAGGAAGCAAGCCTTGAAAATATAGTCCCTGAATCCTTGAACGTCTACTCTTGTTTAAAGTAAAATACTGGATCTTGTATTGTCAAACCAATGTTTCACCTGAGAAGCACGTAACAGAAATGACTTAATCTCTTTCAAATTTAATAAGGTGGCTAGTTAGATTTTTGTACCATCGATATTTAACGCTGAAAAAGAATCCATCGTTTAATGAGGAAAATTAAACAGAAGAAATAAAATAAGTCGAAACTATTTTTTTAAATTCATTCTTGAGATGAATAGCGAAACTGTTTTTATAGCTTGTAGTTCCGGCTACTTCTAGGTATCATTATGCCATTTACAATATAAAAGATAAATTATTTTTTATGGCACTCATGCTTGGTACAAAAGGATTAAGTTAAACTTTAGCTGAATGGTTTTAGGATTTGATGCCGAAAATAGGAAATTAAAAATATAGACCGAAAGGTAATGGCTGCGGGATGTATTACTGAAATGTATTGGAAATTGGAAAAGTTACAGCTGCATTATAACTTCTGTCAAGTAACCTTTGATACTTACTGAAATTTCATTTCTCTGGAATGAGCTGATTTTGAAAGCAGGAATAAATAGCGATAAATGTATATAAAAGGAATTAATAAATTGCAGGTTTAAATTTTCAGGTTTTTATGACTTTTAAAATCGTTACACTAGAGAAAATATAAAAATATTAAAAAAATAAATTGTAGGGATTTATATTTATTTTAAATAACCAGTTAATTTGAATTTTAAGTTACTTTCCTATAAGCCTTTATTCCCCTAATTGTCAGTGCCAGAATACTTAAATTTAGTAGAGCGTGCAAAAAATGCAAATTCTACTAGTAGAAAAATAAGTTAAATATCGACGTTCCAGTGGAGAAAGATAGAGTCCGGGATATTGCCGTGCGTGCTTATATGCAAACTTCTGTTCAGCAGTACTGCTGGCTTTGACGTGGCTTAAGCGCTAGTATCTTGCGGCCACTAGACTCCTCTACGCGCTACAGGCTACAGGATTATATGAGCCCTGTAGTGTAATTCTACTATTTGTGAATATCTCTTATTTTAAGTTTGATCATACAGTTTCAGTTACCGCCTAAATTGAGGCGTAGTATGTTAGCGTCAAGTTAACGCATTGTAAATAAGTTAAAGAGTTTAATAAAAGGTAGTTTAACCCTTCGTGAGTGCAATCACTATCTCTCAAGGTTCTACACAACAGCAGGAAGGTAGAACGTTACAAAATAATGTAAATCATTACAAAAATTAAATAAATGAAGTAACATATAAGACTAGAAACAAACCTACAAATGCTTGTAAAAATTACTTGTGAATACTTGAATATTTATATTTATGTCATTCAAATACGTTGTCTAAATTATTAAAAATTGAAATCGGTGTTTTTAAATCGATCTTATCGCTGAACATTGACGTACTGATTTAATGCGGAGAATAATGTAGACTATGCTCAATGACAATATTCTGAGAATCAGCAAGGCGAGAGTGTGCGTAGAAGATAATTCGAAGAACTTGCGTTTCATACGGTTATAACATTTCTTCTTCATTCTTTTATCATTCGCTCGTCAGTGTTCCAAGCCTGATCCAGTCTGCAGAATTTATATTATCAGGAACGTTATTTAAATGCATTTCAGAACTAGTACAGACAAGATTTTGTATTTATTGTTAGTCTTATTTAGTTATTATTAGTTATTATTTGTATTTATTGTTAGTATTATTTATTGTTAGTATTTGTATTTATTGTTAGTATTATTGTTAAATAACCTACAGGAGCATATCTCACTTATGAAACCAACTGGCCTCAATAGTGCGGAAGGAATTTGCACAGACGGCTCTAAATCTTTAGAGGGAACACGCAGTGGCGTCTGCTATATCGAAAATAATAGAGTCATTTACCAGTGGCAAAGAAAACTGGATACTTTTAACTCAGTTTTTCAGGCAGAGTTCCTAGCTAGTAGAGCAGCCATAATTTATCTCTCCAAAGCACGTCTGGCATCTAATCACATCTATACGGACTCAGCTTCAAGTATAACTGCAATAGCAAGGACTGTTTCATTCAGTCCTTTAGTGAATAATGTTAGACAACTGCTGCTACAAATCTTCCATTCAGACAATAGGCCTCATCTGCACTGGATCCCCTCACGTAGTGGCATATATGGCAATGAAATGGCTGACCACATTGCCAAAGAAGAGGCATGTTCTACCAGACTCCTAGAATTACGGGCTCCTAAACCGTCTCTTTTCTCAAACAACAAACAATGTCTCAACTTATGACTAAATGGCAAGACGAGGGAAATAGAAGCGCCACAGGCGAAGAGTATATAAGTACATCCCTAGGGTCTCCCTGGACAGACATATTCTGCCTTACTATACCACTCACTTTTTGACGGGCCATGGCCCCTTTTCCTCTTATATATACTACTTTAAGATTAGAGATAATGCATCTTGTGACCGTGGAGAAGAAGACAGCCCAGACCACTTTGCATTTAGCTGCAATTTACTTAGGAGTCAGAGACTCAGGCAACCAAGTGATAATAATAAGCCCATGTGGAACAAGAGCCTCCAATATAATAAGTATGCAACCACGCGGCTCAAAAGCATTATTGACTGATGTGCAGATAAATACTCTTAGCATAGGCAGACAATTTCAACATAATCAGCTCATTAAGGGAGTACTATAAATGGATACGAAGGATAGCCCATTTGTAATCGCACGAAAATTATGAAAATTATAATGCTCCATGCCTGTGGTAGTACATTACTGCTGTGCTCTGGTACAATACATTGTTAACGTATCTGCAACTGAACATGCCTTGTAATATATCTGTAGTTATATTAAATATTGGTAATTATATTTTGGAAGTTATGCATTAGTCTTTGCAAAAATAAGGGTTTTATATCATTTCAGCAATTGTGCAGGTTACTATTTAGCAGTTGTTTTTTTTGCTGTAGTCTGAGGTTGCGTTATAAGATACAATAACTGTTTAAGTATTAGCAATTGTATAATATGCTGGATTTTGTAAGATGAATCTGTATTTTTGTAATGCTTCAGTTTCTGCTACAAAGAAAAAAAAATTATAACTGAACAAAATAGTAATATGTAATCAGGATCGTATCTATTTAAGTTATATTCAGATGAAATATTTTGCATATCAATTGTATAATGTAATAACGACTGTAATATGTACTAGATATTGTAAGATGCAATTATCCAGTAACGTATGGGTATTTAATCAATAAGTGGGTAATAAGCATCATTAACTGTGTTTGTTAAATAATGCATTTCTGTTATTTATCCCGTATACGTATAGTTGTAATATACCTCATGTCCATAAATTAAGGATAATTCGGAGTCACGCGTAAATCGAACTCTAAAATAAATATATCACCTGTAAAATCACTACACACATCTTCAAGAATCATATGCAAATTTCAGGAAGTAACCAGATGACACCAGTGGTATGTCACAATGACGAGAGTGTAAGAGAATGATATATAAGGAATACAGGCAAAGAAGTAAAATTGTTCGCAGGCGCTTTATAGGCATTTCAGTGCAATAACCGAACAGTTATGACACAAAGGACGCATTTGGATGACTTTTTACCTGGTAGAATTACCGGCCGTCTGGAATGTGGGCGTACCCAACTGGAAGTATCAGACGAAATTGAATTGCCCAGAGTGTCATCTCCAGGCTTTAGCAACAATTCCAAGATGATGGTAATGTGAGTAGACGTTACAGCACATGTCGCCCAAGAGTTACAACGTCGAATGAGGACTGGTATTTGGCAGTTGCTGCCAAAAGAAACAGGCGGAGCACAGCCTCAGACCTGTCTCGTCAGCCACTGGTACGACAATTTCAAGGCAGACCGTGTACAGACGCTTAGGGCAGATTGGTCTATATGCTCGTAGACCTGTCAGATGCGTTCCACTTACTGCAACTCACTGTCGCCTGCGGTTAGCCTGGAGTAGAGAGCATGCATTGTGGACACCGCAACAGTGGACTTGTGTGATGTTTTCCGACGAGTCCAGGTTTAGCTTGCAGTCTGATTCTCGCCGGACTTTCATATGGAGAGCTCCAGGTACTCGTTACCACCAAGAAAACATCACAGAACGACACTGTTACGGTGGTGCAGGAGTGCTCGTTTGGGGTGGAATTATTCTGGGTTCTAGAACCGACCTGCATGTTCAAATTGGAACCATGACAAGCCAAATCTATCGGGACGTCATTCTGGAACAACATGTACGTTTAATTCGGGGCGCCATGGGCGCACAATTTGTGTTTATGGATGACAACGCTGGTCCTCACCGTGCAAACATAGTAAGCTAATGCCTTCAGTCGGAGGATATTACCCATATGGACTGGCCAGCATTCTCACCGGACTTGAATCCAGTAGAGAACGTGTGGGACATGCTTGGCCGACGAGTTGCAGCCCGTCAACCTCCTCCTACATGTCTACCGGAACTTCGGAGAGCATTGCTTTTTGAGTGGTGTAATATCCCTCAAGATCAGATCGATAATTTGATACTCAGCATGCCTAGGCGTTGTACGGGCTGTGTTGCATCGTCTGGGAGACATACAATGTATTAACAATCATACCAACCATGTAATATTGGTTTTTTGTAAATAGGTGTTTTTTGTAGTTTGCCCCAGTGAGAAAAAATCGCAATTTTTTTAATAATATCAAATATATAACATCTTTTTTTGCTCTTTACCTTTTGTTTAATAAATAAGGTTTAGAATTAAGTCAAATTTGTTTTGCTTCTAACTCTTCCTTTGCATGATTTTGCATTATCCTTAATTTATGGATATGAGTGTACTTGCAATTGTATTAAATACGGGTAACTATGTAAGGTACTGGTATAACATATTTCTATAATGTACTTTATATAATGTACTTTTTTTATATTTTTTTATTATTATGTGCAGTAATATTATGAAATACAGGTGATTGGATAAACTATAAACTGTAAGGTAAATTTGTAATTTTTGTAAAAGTCAAATTTGTGTGTATAATGTATCAGTATTTGAATCAAGTTTTAGTATTTACCCAGGAATGTAAAAGTACTCGTTAAGAAGTAGATTGATAAAATATACTTGTACCTGCTGCATAATGCATTTGTATGTAAAAATACTCGTGAAGAAGTATATTCATAATGTAACCATGCAAAAATACATCAATAATATAAATTGATCTATGTAAAAATACTCGTGAAGAAGTAGATTGATAATTTGCACATGCTGTATAATACATTTGTGTAATAATATGGTACAAGTTATTGGTCTATCAAATATTGGTAAATGTATAGTGTATAGGTATAAAGTACAAGCATACCTTAGTTTCATAAGCTGTAATTAATTTTGTGCAATGTTTTAATAACTCAGTTATGTTTTAGTACTTATCCAAGAATGTATCATAATTTATTCAAGAATGTGCTATGTATTTGGATTATGTCATTGGTTCAAATAGTTGAATCTATTTTTGATTTGTATTATGTATTAGTAAGTATGCACGTATTGTGCACAATGGTAAGAGCTTCGGCGGCCTAAGAAACACAGGGCTATTAATATCTTTAAGGACCTTAAACTGCTGAGTTGGTAACCAATTCTGTAAGGATTATGTAATACTCCGGGACGGAAGCCAACTCAGAGGATTTCAGGTTTAAATAGCAGGTAAAGTACGAATTTATATAAAAATAAAACGTTAATTTAAAAAATCCTTTCGAATTTTCTGAGGGTATAAAGATATTTCTGAACGAACCTCTGAATATTTAGTTATAAATGAAACTATGATTATGTGACTAACTGATAACTTCTTGAAAAGAACATTTCCAAAAAATAATTTTAACTTAAATGTTTGATAGCAATTTGGCACGTCAAATTTACAGTTTATGATGTGACACCAATAAAGTCTAATGATGCTTCCCACGGTATTATTTTTAAGTTAAATCCTATAAAGACCTGTAGTTTCTCTTTTATTTTATTAGCTTAACCGAGATACTTCGTATATTTTCGTTCATGCAAGGAATCATCACAGTTTTCCGTGAGTGCTATAGCTGTAGCATGTTTCTTTAAAATAGAGGCTGGAAGACTGTAACGACCTTCCCCTTATGTATGATTGTAATGCAACTTCTCATCACTGTACAGAGGAAATAAAGATAACAAACAACAAATTAGAACAATTAACAAATTAGAAGATTCGACATTTTTTCAGCAGCAGCCGTTGCCACAGTTACAAGTCGTGGTTTGGGGATAGAAATGGCCTTGAAGAGCTTATTCTAAAATAACAAACTATAACATTTTGATGAAACGTTATTATTTTACTGGAGAAGGCAGAGTGGAACTTCTATGCTTTCTTCTTCATAAACCCTGATACTGTGTGCAGCATTTGATTTCATAAAGTTTATTTTGGTGTTTCTCACAATATAAGACCACTATCACACATCACGAACAAGTGTTTCAATTTTCCCACGAACGAGTGTTTCAAATATTTTTCTTCCGCTTTACCATTAAAAGTTTCATTTTCTAATATATACAAATAAATTTGAGCATTTTGATTACAAGAACTATTTGAATGATCTTAATTCTTCTATCAGATCTATCTCCTTAAAGAGATGTAATGTATTCTGCAGCCTAAGTGAACTGCATGGATGCAGCATAACAATGCACAGAGGATTAAAAACGCTGAGTAAAAAGATGGAGGGGAAGGGGAGTTGTAGGCGTCATTGTCAGCGATTTCTCTTTCTTTATGTGAGGTAAGTGATTCGAGTCGGCACGTTTGCATCATCTAAGAGAATTATTTATGCGATTTCTTTGAACCACTATTTTATTCCCAGCAAAGCCAGAAGAATAATCATAATCTGTACTGAGCCAAAACAGTTATATTATATGGAGATGTATTGTATTTATTTTTTACTAGCAAGAATAAGAATTAACAGATCTTCATTTTAAGCAAGAGCTATGACCGGTTACATTTTTAACAACATTATAATTTAAATTCCTATGCCTCCCTGCTTGATATGCTGCCATTGGCAATATCATTGGCCCCCGTTCCGAATCCCAGAAAAAAATAAAAACTGATTGGATTTACCTATTTCCGTTTAAATTCTTATACTCGCGACCCCGTGTGGTGCATCCTCAGCCCATTCTTGCTGAAGAGACCGTTAATTGACAAACTGGCTTCCCAGTCTTGGTCAGTGACTAACTAGTAATAGTATTATGTCATAGATAAAACAGTTCATGTTCATGAATTGTTTCGCCCTTTTTCGCTGTCGAGAATTTTCTTCGTAGTTAACTGCTACCAAGAATGCTCAAGTGCAGTATGCACAATTGGAGAAAGGACACACATACAAGCTGTTGCATCACACTTTTTGGATAAATTTGAAATGTGTGGCAATGAAAATCATTTCAACATAACACATGTGTACATTAAAAAAACAAAGATACTTTCCTTTTTATGAAAGTTATTATAATTTTAATATCTGTATTGGGGATTCCCTTATTTTGAATAACCAATTATTCAAATTTTTATACTCTTTTCTGAACTCCTTAATTTTCCCTCGCATTTTCTCTTCAGGATGCAAAAAGTTAAAGTGAAGAAGAGTATTTAAACGGGCGAAAAGAAAAAGTTAGTCAAAGCGTGATTTTGCTAGCCTAGCGCACGTTGCTATTCTGTTCTTCCTGCTGTTACTCTAAGTTGCTGATACGCCTTCTGACTGTTTAGTCAAAATCTATCGCCAGTGTAGGTTGCTACGTCAGCCTGTTAGTCTTAAGTAGTCTAGCATTACTCTTTACAATTTAAATTTTTTGTTAAATTATTCTTAAGTTCCCACCGAAACTAGTCGATGTTGTGAGCATGAAGTGCATGCATTTTTGTTGACGAGTTTAGTGAAATAAAAGGGAAATTTAAAACTTTTCCTCTGTGTGCTATTTCTTCACGCCTGTACGAGAAATCGCCTGGCTTAGTAATAGATGAATGTTAGCAAAAAGGGTGCGATTTCACCTATGTAGCTCAGTAAAAGTAATGCACTGGTTAAATTAAAAAATGAGTTGTCAAATCAGTATTTCTGTCAGATTGGTTAGATATTATTTTGTAACAAATTAGATCCATTGAAGAAATATATCATATAAACATGTGTTATATTTGAATAATTAAATTTGCTTTGTCTGTTTTCGTTAATGATTTGAATTTTAATCCTAATTTAGTCTTGATTATCAACAGGTTAATTCCTGAACTTGGTTTCTTTTCTGAAATATTAATAGAGACAGTTGTTTCATTTGCTTTATAATAAAGACATCTAGTACTTTCTCAACTTTCTTTTTTTATTATTTTTTCTTATAGCTATGTCTCAATAAGTTATTAATACCCCAAGCCAAAGATAACATTAAACTTTCCATTCTGTCGAAATTTTTCATATGTTACGCCTTTTTGTATTGCAAACGTTATCGTTTTTCAAAGAAACTAAAACAGAAATTCACGCAGCGTTGGTTAGTATTGTAGCTAGCGGAGCCAGCTGCCAGGTAGTTGGACCCTGGTTCAAATATCAGAGAAAGGAGGAGTGTTTGAAAAAAATTACTGGATGGAAAATGGAATAGGAAAGCATAATATTTATATTGTGTATTCTGTATAGGAGCTCTTAAAACCATCATCGCTTCATCGCGTCTTCGTTTAAGTGGATTGTAACAAATGTAAGAATGTATTTCAACTTGATAGCTATTTTAAGTCTATGTCCCATCACTCAAATGTTACTTAATAGCTATTATATGAATTATAATTCAAAGCTTAGCTAAATGATGAAAGTACACAAACACATATAGCTAATATAAATTTATTCTACCTCACCACTTATCAAGGATATATTAAAATATATTACAAAATTATTAATCGTCTGAACTCGTTAGTGAAGCGAATTATCCTTAAACAGTCTTTACATGAAATCTGATTGCTTTATGAACAAGGTTACAAGTTATTTGTCGGCAACACAAACACAGCTCAAATCTTAACTTACCAGCTCAGCCTATGTCTTGAGGTTCTCATTTCTTCGCTAGTAGCGGCTTTTCGAAAAGAAGCAAGAGTGTTTAGCGTATGCTAACGTTAATACAAACGGTCATGTTGTTGCGAACTCGTTCCCTAATTTTAAATTAAGCTACGTACCACTCAAATTTGCCACGTAAAGCCAAACTAATTTGCTTGCAAAATTTCGAATCCGCGATGAAATGAGTCACAGAGGAAATATATCAAATAAGCTAATACGTTTTATACTTTAACTCAACTATAATGATCCAAGATTAGTGGTACAGGAAGAAGGCTATAGGACGTTTGGTTCTTTTCACAAGATATTTTCTATCAAATTGGGAGGCAACTAGGAAATCCGAAGTCTTTGTCAGTAAATTTTTGTCTTGGTCATTATGAATTCCTGCATCTGGTGTTCGGTTCCGTTCAGTTTAAGACGTTGAGTAAGACGTAAGTTTCAAGACAGAGTATTTTAAAACAGGAAGCGTGAAAAATGTGCAATGCCCTCGCTGGAACTCGAACTTAGGCCTCTCGAATACACGCCGAGTGAGCTGCCGTTACACCACGAAGTCGTGCTGGGAGGAGAGAGTAAAAACCTTATAAGATAATTAAAAGTGAAAAAACATTGCATATTAAATGACAGAAAAACAAAAAAATAACAAACTTTCGAAAGTGTTATCCAGCAAATTTTATGTTCCGTCATGCAATTAACTCTAATATGAAATTCTATTATCTAAAAACTGATGTGTAGACACTATTAAAAATATAAACAAAGGAACCTTCTTTAAAAATATATTACTACTAAAATAAATATATTTTTTATTCATCTATTCAATGCACATCTAGCCGAAGTAAATCGTTATTCCCTGCTTCTTCTGCCATGCGAGAAAATGAAAGATATGAACATTATTGATGTCAGTCTACAAAGGGTGTCTATAATGTATTTTTTCTAAAAAGTAAACTTTATTTCTTGGATTCGAAATGCAAAAACTGAATTTCACACTCAAAATAACGGCTCACTTAATTTTACTGAACATTTCAAATTCAAAATATATATACAAGAGAATTATTTTCGGATTTATTTGAAAGAGCAATCATTTTTAAATAATTTTAAAGATTCTTCTTTGAATATACAAACTAATGAATTTAGCATAGAAATTTAGGAGGTGATTCTCAACAAATTATCAACAGGTTTTAAAAGCAAGCGCTTATTATCTGCTTCTAAATTTAAAGTTACAAATTCTAAAACTAAACTAATAAGTTTAAAAACTTTGGAAAGTAGTTTCTTCCAGCCTTACATTAAATTATTATCTTCATTCCAAAACTTTTATTATCTTCATTCCAGCTTTTATTATCTTCATTCCAAAACTCGAAATATCTTGATGCAACAAATACTTGTAACGTTCTCTGAGAATATTTCTGTATTGTTCTAAATGATTTGATTCATAGAGTTAGTAAGTGTACAATACATTCATTTGCCATATAGCTGATGCAGTTTGGTGTTGGTGTTTAATAAAACTTTCCTACAACATATGAAATTTCGATTAAATGCGAAAAAGTTTAAATTCAACAAAAAGTCAACAAAAAGACATGCATTCAATTTTGCAAAAAGGTAAAGTATTCTCTGAAAGCATTTCAGATTATTATGAGTAGCTTTTGAAAAATCTTCTTTTATATTACTTTTACGCTCAAGATATAAAAGGTTGATATTTATTCATTTGTTTATGTTTGATGTATTCATAATCCACTTATTCGATTTCGATTTCTGCAGAACATCTTTTCGAAGAAAGTGCTTTTCTTATTTGCTGTTAAGTTATTCCCTTATCTTATGACATTTTCTGCCTCTCATACATTTCCCGAAATTCCATTATATACATCCTTAGGGTAAACACTTTAATGCTGTTTGCTTTTACCTTCTAAGAACAGAACACCTAGCTTTGAGGTCTGCTTCTGCATGGAAGAGCAATGTGTTTTGTGTTTGTCTATTTATTCTCTGAATATTATTAAGATCAATATAAAAGATTATAAAATATTAAGATCGTTCATCTATTTCTCCCACGATATTTGATCTAATAAACTTGCAAACTTCAATAATTTACCTTTCATTGACTCAACAGACTCAGAATTTGAAAGGACTTCTTATTTAACATAAAATGCTATCTCTACAGTTTCTTAAACTTTACCTCAGGTAGCTCAATAAAGTCTGTAAGTAAAGGTGTGCATTAGTTATAATATCGGGTGTGGCGATATTTACAAGTGCTTAAATTTTTTACTAAAGGATTTATTCGTAATCCATTACTGTTTTCTAGAACATAAGATGGGAAGAAAGTGGGGTAATTTTTGATTATTAGCATACTGAAAAATCAGTGTAAATAAATCATTTTCGTTTAAAGTTCTCTTCTAGCGGACATAGGAGCTATGTTTCATGGTCGAATTTAATCCGTCCAGTCTACTTTTTTTCTTTTTTTTTTTTAATTCCAAAAGGGTAATTTACCCAGAAGGACTATCAATTTCGTTTTGGCATTTTGCGTCGATTCACTAAAAGCGTTGTTTCACTTTTCAAATTGTTGCCACCAAATATTATTGCCTTGTATTATATTTAAAGAAATTAAATAATGAAGAATCTCCATACATGTATGTATGTTTCTCGCACTGTGATAAAACAAAGGTACTTACAGCCATCAAATTTTGAATATTGAACCATTCCACCCGAATATGGGCATCTGGAAGCCCTAATTTGCAATTTGTTTTATTATCTATTTCATATTTTGTCAGATATTAAGGAAACTTTGATTAGCACTCAACGATTTTAAAGCGAGGAATGGCAGCACTGTACGGGGAAAAATTGACGGTATAGCGAATTATTTATATTAATTATTATTTGTTACGAAATGGAAAAACTGGCATCGGTAATTTCTAAGACACAGTATAGCTTCGGCAAGCTCTTTGTTAGAGGACCGTAGATCCGATTTGATAAACTTGAGAGCTGAGAAGAGTCTTTCTACACTAACACTTGAGTAGGAGAAAAAGCTGTTATTGATAGGGCTACTTCTTTTAACTTTTTAGGACAGATTTTTATAAGTTCTAAAAGAGGTGTCTTGCGAGAGTACTCACATTTCTCTGTTGCTTCAAAGGCTGCGTAGAGATTTTGTTTGTATTTTTTTATTTTTATATCTAAATGATCTTGGCTCCTTTTTTCATTCGCTTTGCCTTAGACTTTTCAGTATTATCCAAATTTTTCTTAAAATCTAGTTCATCACTGGAAGAGGATGATAGAGACTCAGTTGCACTGTGTACGTCTGACTGTCCCGATTTGTATACTTCAATTATTCTCAGAATAATTTCGTTCTTAATAAAATTTCATAGATGGGTTTCTTTGCCTTTTTAATATGTTCGTTATCCAACAAAATTCGGTGTTTTAGATCTATATATATATTGAACCTAGCAAGAGCTCATTGCCTAATAAACTAGTTTTTCTTTTCTTCATTGAGGAAATGATTCCTTCTGCAATGAGCCCTCCATATCAGAAAAACTAACATCACATTCATCCATTCTCGCCTCCTGTTAATTCTTCAGATTGTAGCTTTTTTGTGGCTATATGCGGTGTAGAAAGAGTTTCGAGTTCTGCAAGATCATTTCACAGTCTTTCTGTTGGTGAAACATTAGGGTTATCTACATATTCTAAAAAGGTTCTTAATTCTAACAAACTCTATATCATCAAATACGTACTTCCCCATCGCGTTGCTTGATCAATTTCCTGCTCACTTCCTAAAAATGGCATCAATTTTGGAGTTCTTGCTTGCTGCTACTGCTACTTTCCTAAATTTAGCAATGAGATTTTTACCTAAATGAGGTAACTAATTTAATCAGTTTAATCAGTAATGCCAAATATCATATCCATCCTCCTCCCTTATATTTATTTATTAATATGTCAATGAAATAGAAAATAACTATTTATTAATGTATATAGTCCATAACTAAAAATAACAACTCAGGTTTTCATTAAATGTTTTTTTCATTTCACTTTAATTTCATTTCAAATTCGAACTGTCCTACTAAACTTGGAGTCGAAGTCGAAGTGTTTTTAGCGACTCCAACTCCGACTCCTTTTACCCAAAAATCTGCCTAACTCCGATTCCGACTCCATGACTCCGACTCCACAGTCCTGCATTTGACCCGACATAAATTATTGCGATATAAAGAACTCACTTCACCAATGCATAAAAATTAAAAAACGTGGTGAGAGAAATGCCTTAACCAGAGAATCTACGCAGAATATGCGTTAATTTGATTCTTAGCGAAAGTAATGCCAACGAACTAAAATGAATATCAGAACTCCAGAGACAAATCGCTGCTTATAAGTTAAAAGATTGCGTTTTTAGTACTGTCAGAAATAACGTTTTGCTGATTGTAACTGTATTTGCTATTTACGGACATACCAATGTGCTACTGGCGCACAATGTGCATTATTTTACATTAACTGTTTCTCAAGTCAGTCAAATCAATATCATCTCAATACCTGCATATTATAAAAAAATTAAAGCTTATGAAATTACGTTTGTATGAGATATACATAAAATTTTTAATCTGAAACCTTCATACAACAGTTTAACTCTCAAAGAATTTACGATTATACTTTTCCAGAAAGAAAATTAAAAGGATTTGAAAATTATTGTTTTTAAATTTAACTGTTCATAAGATTAAAGACAAATTACAGCACAATTATACAATTAGTACGCAGATTTTATTTTAAATCCTAAAACAATTTCAAACAGGCACGACATGTTTATTTGTTAAAACATTAGTTCCTCAGAAAATAAAGATTAAATCTTATATTTAAAATGAACTGTTCAAAATTGATAAATAGTCAAATGATAGGCAGAATAATTTTTACGGCATTAATTTATCGCAAATTATAGGTAGGTGGACATTTCTGAATTAATTTTATAAGGTATTTCTCCCACCTTCTTACGGTACCTTCGTGGTGTAATGGTCAGCACACTCGGCGCGTATTCGAGAGGTACGTGGTTCGAGTCCGGGCGAGGGCATTGCTCATTTTTTATCTCTCCTGCTTCGAAGTAACCTAATGACTCTAGTATTTAATAAATAAAATATGAATTCTTCAAGACCTAGCTATGCCTTTATCTCACTGAATCGCTTGCACCTGAGGCTTGAAACACATTTTCCTTTTAAATCGAAGTCTTTTTTTATTTTCCTAAGATATGAACTACACTAATTCGAAACAAAAGACCTAAAAATGTTTTCTTTCGGTGTGCTTACTAAGCATTTTAAAATGCACATTCAAACAGTAGACAAAATTTCTTGCATTATTCAATATTTATTTGCGTATATTTTTCAAAATATTTCTATTACTGAACGCTGAAGTAAACCAATATTAAATTTCGGAGCTTACTAAGATTTAAATCTATGCGTTTTATATGGTAAAAATCCCATATGAAATGAATTTCATTTTTCAAGTCTTTGGGATTTGTTCCTCAAGCAATAATTTCCAACAATTTTATCGCGAAACGTTTCAGAATTCATCTGCTGTGCATTAAAGATTTCCGAATAAAACATTTCATTTTCTCAGTTGCTTAATCAGTGGCCATTTTGTATCCTACTTTGAAATGAACGAAAAAGATTAACCCGAAAACCGTAACGAAATTTTCCTTTAGAAATACTTCTCCTTCTAAATTATTCTGTATTGGGCGATCGTCTTAAGAGAATCTTAAGCATCAAATTAATTACTGTGCATTAAAGATTTCCGAATAAAACATTTCATTTTCTCAGTTGCTTAATCAGTGGCCATTTTGTATCCTACTTTGAAATGAACGAAAAAGATTAACCCGAAAACCGTAACGAAATTTTCCTTTAGAAATACTTCTCCTTCTAAATTATTCTGTATTGGGCGATCGTCTTAAGAGAATCTTAAGCATCAAATTAATTAGCTAATGCAAGTGGTATGAGTAATAAAATTTTAATGGCAGTAATTCATTTAAGTTACCCCTCTCTTCGAATGCTGTTAGTTTAAATTTGATTGTATTCTTATTTCCACGAGAACGACCTTCCTGAGCGATAACTAGGATAGTTTTACGATAGGTTATTAATTCTATATCCTTTTATGCGTGCGCTATTGTGATCCTTGATACAACGAAAAGACTGGTAACTTGGTAGGTGGAATTTACGCTTAAGTTATTGTGTCTCAAAACGAAGTGTTTAACCATCTATGCTTATCGATCAGTTTTACTTGAGCTTTTCATTCTTGCTTCAAATATGTAAACAACCGCTTTTAAGTTTAAATATAACTCTGCTTTGGATAAAGTATAAGAATTTCTGCAGAGCTTCAGAAATAAAGGGACAAGAAGGATGAGAAGTACGTACATGACTATTTTTAGAGCGATGCTTTTAACCTAGTCGCATTATCTTTTACACTGCATTAAACAAGCGTGTAAATAAGCTCATGTTTATTATAATTTCTTTTATGAGGTGAATTATAAATAAGTTTATTGAAAAAGAAACTTACCCATTTTATATAAAGGCAGGAATTACAGGAATTGAAAAAGAAACTTACCCATTTTTTATAAAGACAGGAATTACAAATTTTATTAAATTGTACAGCGTTGAATGTTTCGTTTTGTTTCATTCTTTACTTGCTCTTACTTCAATAAATAATATTGTTTCCTAAATTAATTTGCCTTCAATGACACAAAATTAACGCAAAATGTATTTTTACTTTTAATAAAAAGGTTTTAATTTAGAACTTAACAAAAAATAACAAGTAGAGTTTCAAAGGCATATACTAGATATCAGTCACAAATCTATAAAGATTTTCTTTCGAACATAAATTGAAATTGTTACCAACCGTCTGCGAATGATTTACATTGCTACGAAGCTATTAAATTATTCAGCCATTTTTGTCTTCTATTTCTTAGTGTAATCGCAAAAGAGAAAAAATAGGACATAATGAACAATCTGTTAAAGTCATGCAAAATACTGCGACGTTTAAACAAATATAAAAGAGAATAAATTAAAATTTAATCTTACATTGGTAAGCTACCTGATGTAAAAAAGTACCACGTTGCACATGCTAGAATATATATTCTGGATTAATGTAAAATATTAAGAGTACATAAGTAAATAAAAAATAATATTTAAGTAAATAAAAAGAAATCTGAAAGGTTTCAAATTTTAAATTATGTCCAAAGGGGGCGTTTGTTTAACATTTTGTGTGTTACCTTTATTTATTAAATGTCATGTTCTTCGCACTTAAACCATAAAATTCAGTTCAAAAGCCAATATCTCAAATAATTTTAAATTGAGCATATCTTTAGAATTTCCGATACACGGTCTCACGCGCTGGAGATAAAAATGTTTTTTTACAACGTTGTCATTGGTCGCTTTGAAATCCTTGAGTTTTTAATTAAAAGTTGCGTTAAAGTTAAAAAAAATATGAAATCCATAATAAAAAAATCCAAATTTCAAATTTGAGCTTCCAGATGCCCATATTCGGGTGGAAACTTACGTTATTCAAAATTTGATGGCTCTATTTACCGTTGTTTCATCACAGTGCGAGAAACATACATACATTATGCAGATTCTTCATTATTTAATTTCTTTAAATATGATACAGGGCGATAATATTTGGTGGCAACAACTTGAAACAACGCTTGTAGTGAATCAACGCAAAATGCTAAAACGAAATTAATAGTCCTTCTGGGCAAATTGGCCCTTTGGACTAATAATTTGTTAATCAACATCAATACTTTACAAATTAATATTTTGATTACTTTAGAACTATATAACACGGAATCGAAATGAAGACTGACGATTATGTCATATTTATAAATTTTCTTATTCTATGTTTAAACTTATTACTTAATTTAATTAATTAGTATTTAAGTTAACACTCTGAAACGTGACAGGTTTTATGATCCAATACATAATGCGTATAAAATAATATCTTTACAGAATTGTAAGTTTTATTTTTTTTAGATGGTTCATGTGGTTATCGCAAAGCTTCGAGCTGCCTAAAGGGAGTAATGTCTTCGTGGAGGACTTTCTAAGGGAAACTGGCTTGTATGCACACATTTTTATTTAGACAAGAGTACCATTTGAACATTAGCAATACTAAATAGTATCTAAATGTTTCGGGTATTTTATAATTTTCTGCATTTTCAAATTTTAGTTATAGTTAATTTCCAGTTAAATTCATTCCAGAAGAAGAACAAGTGAGAAATGTTAACTGCCGGCAAACGTATTTCTGAAAGCTCTAATTCAACTTGTAATGTCTCTTTTTGCTAAAGATTATTCTCTATTTTCCCAATTTTAATACGATACGTATTCATTTTCTATACGTTACTTTTATCGTGAAAGGATAATTAGGATCGTAGAGCAGTTTAACAGTGGAAGTGCATGCAATTATACTGATCTAGTCGGTTGAAATTTGACGAATTATTTGGAGCAATTTCGCATAAAACTTTGCAGCATATCGAAATGAAACCTTTTAGCTACAGAAAATTAAAGGAGCTAATTTTTAAGTAGTTCTTTAAACGTTAACCATTCTTATCGTTCGTATAATTCATACATGAAGTCTTCTCCATAGAAACGTAAAAATATATGAAGGGAAAAGGAAATAAAAATTTCTGAAAAAGAATGGTACTTACCGCTTGCACTGGACATTAACTAAACTGCGTGGGCTGATAGGAAAATCTCTTTCCTGTTTATTTAATTATTTATTATTCACTGCATGGAAAGGGTGTGATGCCAGGGAAGCTGACTCTTATCCACTTTACACATGGGAAAAACCACGAAAACGCCCATAAAGCCAGCCCGTTCGCCGAGACTCTCACCCTGGACCAAACTAGCAGAGTTCAGCGGCTTTTACCTCTCCGCCGCTGATGATCCTAAACATATATTTTGGGATTGCATTTAACTGAATACATACAATATTCATAGCATGATCGATGCAATGTATCATCAATTATTTATTACATTCTTCAATATTTGATCATTTCTTTCCGATAAATCGATATGAGAAGTTTAAAAACTTCAATGATAGAAAGAATGCAAAGCTTCCAAATCAACTTAACATCGTCAATAAAACAAAATGCTTTTAAAATAATACAATTTTTGTATGTATCAAATATTTAATTAGCAGAGAGTCCTACATGTATACCGTAATAATAAATGCTGAAATAATCTGATTTTTAAGAGACATCATTATGTCTGTTTATAAAGAACCAATGCCTGCCATCTCGTATCTGCCCCTCGAAAGTCAATACTCGAATCCTCTGTGCAAGAAAGAAACAGAGATGAATAGAAAAGTTCGATCTTCGGTATTTTTCCCCTTTTCTTGCTCAACAAAATAGAATGTTTTTCAGGTGGTAAAGCTCATCACCATTTCAATCGTCCCAGCTCATCGTTCACCATTTCACGGCAGAAATTTCCGACTTCTTTTTATCACTCTTCAATTCTATTCCTGCCTTCCTTTCTTGTTCGATCCTTTCTCATTTTAGAGCTGCTTCAAGCTGATGATTACGGTCTTCTTTTCAACAAGGTCTTGTCTACGTAACGTTTTACTGTTTAGGTTTAGTAAGCTTTTTATGTTCCGATAGTATTTGTTATTTTAGTTTCTATTTGATTTCTTGCTATGAAATTCATGCTTTGTGGCTGCACTGAGTTATAAAAGCTTTGACAAAGAATGGGGTGAAATTGAATCCTTAGTTGTATTCAAATGACAAAGAGAGGAAAATGCAATGTTATAGCTTTCATTTTATGGCCCTCTCGCAATAATTTTTGTGGTGTTATTTTACGATATAAACTCTATCCGTTTACAAGAAAGGATTAAATTCTGATGTTTCATATTATAATGATATATCAGAAGTTTCTTATAATCTGTACAGGTCTTATAGAAACTTTAAAGTAATCTCAAAACTTTTAAATATCAGCGAAGCTAATGGATAACTATATCAAACACTAAAATTTCGAAATCGTGTGATTCAATTCAGCTATTTATATTTTTCGCTAGATCAAGAAATGCACAAAACTTCGGTTGATATATTTCCTTATAATTCTCTGCCAATCGTCCTTGCACCTTAAGGACATTCTAATTCAAAAATGAAGCTCAAAAACATACAAAAGAAATTAAAAAATTTCCACTCAACAGAAGTCCAGAAACTAAATACACTGGTGTGTAAAACTTAACCAACAATGTAAATTTTAATCAAATAGCCATGAAACTGCAGAAAAAGGGTTCTTGCGATCAGTACATTGAACACACAATTCAATCGAAAGGTCATGCGCATTCAGAAACAAAACGTCATAGGCGACGTGAGCGTACGCAAAACGCGTGCATTCAGTACGCTCATCTCAAGGCTACATTAAAAGGAAGGACGGAGACGCAATTATAGACATTCGTTGCAAGTGCAAGTGAGTTCTTTCGCGAAACACGGCTAGACGAAATCACCTGGATGACTTCACACGTGGAAAGAATGATCGAAAAGCTGGAGGAGGGACGTAGGGTGATCAGTGTACTTGAAGAGTTTGGAATCAACAAAAGTGTCTTATCGCGGGCTTGGAAAGCCTTCCAAACCATAGGTACGTCTGTTAGAAAGGTTCATGGCGGTCGCCCCAGGAAAACAACTGCAGTAGATGACAGATATAGCGTCCTGCAGGCAAAAAGGGTCGAAACCTATCAGCAAGCGCCATAGCTGAGCAATTATGTCCAGCAACGGAGCGAAAAGTGTCGCAGTTTACTGTGTCCACACGCCTTCATAAAGGTGGCCTCTTCGCCCGCCGTCCTAAACGCTGCATACCTTTGAAATTTGGCGATCGACGTCACCGTTTAGGGTAGTGCAAGGAGCAAAAAAACTGGACTTTTGATCAATGGAGTCGTGCCCTCTTTACAGATGAGAGTCGTTTCAGTTCCGCAAGCAATTTTCGACGCCATTGATTTGAAGAAAGGTTGGGACACGGTTTCATCCCAGTAACATCACAGAAAGAGACCGTTACAGTGGTCCTGGAGTTCTCGTCTGGGGAGGCATTATGCTGAACGGGCGGACAGAGCTCCACGTTTTCGACAGAGGTTCTATAACCGGAGATCGCTCTTGTCAGGAAGTGATCCTTCCTCATATGCGTCTGTTCCGAGGTGCCATTTGAGCAGACTTTGTTTTTATGAATAACAATGCACGGCCACATGGAGCTCCGGCTTTTCAGAAGCTACTGGAAAGTGAAGGTATAACTGGAATGGGTTGACCAGCGTACTTCCCTGATTTAAATCCCCTAGAACATGTATGGGATGCTTTGGAGAGACGCTTAGCGGCACGATGACATCTTGTGATCACGATTACATCCAGGGAACGCTTAACGATAGAACCAGGTGCTGGTTGAGGAATGGGCACTCTTACCTCAAGATCTGTTGGAGAATCTGGTGCTGAGTATTGAGACCGTGCGAAGCAACCATTGCAGTAAGCGGAGGGCATATCCCATACTAAGGAACATCTGCTTGTTGTTCTTCCTCTTGTACAGACAATCATGTGTAACGATAGTATGAGTTCAACAAATCCTGTTTTGTTTGATTCCATACTGTATGCAGTGTATACATTTTTGCGCAACTGTGCTTTAGTCATTCTTTAAATACAAAATGCTGTCTCTCATTTTTGAGTTTCATGCCTCTCAGATGATTTATCGTGAAATTATGGCAAAAAGAGCATCTGTTACTTACGCTTTGCACACCAGTGAAGCAAATTTATTTTAAACAAAATTAAAATTAATTTACTTCTTTTATTGTAACTGTTTTATTAAAAGCGTGATGCATTTATATTTTCCTCAGAAATTTATTAAAATTATTTGAGAAGTTATTACTGCGAACGAAATAAAAACGAGTGAAAAGCTCATAGCAAAATCTATTATGATAATTTACTTTCATTCACCTAACTCGCATATGTTCACGAATTGAGCACTTTTTGGGAGACAAATTGCAGTTCCTTAAGTCACTGCTAAATATCATGTTCTTCGCACTTAACCATAAAATTCAATTCAACAGCAGTATCGCAAAATAATTTTAAAATTAGCATACCTTTAGAATTTCCGATACACAGTCTCGCGCGCTGAAGATAAAAAATGAGTTTTTTTTTTCCGTACGGTTTTGCCGTACATCGCTTTGAAATCGTTGAGTTTGTTAATCAAAAATTCTTTAATGTCTGACAAAATATGAAATAGATAGAAAAAACTTCAAAATTCAAAATTAGATCTTCTAGATGCCGATATTCGGTGGAGGATTACATTATTCAAATTTTGATGGCTCTAAGTATCATTGTTTTATCACAATGCGAGAAAGATACATACATTTATGCAGATTCTTCATTATTTAATTTCTTTAAATATAATACAGGGCTGTAATATTTGGTGGCAACAGTTTGAAAAGTAAATGAACGCAGAATGTTAATCAACGCAAAATGTCAAAACGAAATTAGCCCTTCTGGGTTAATAAATAAAGGTCATATCTCCCGTTCTACTGGACCGATTGACGAAATTTAAATCGCGTTTTTCATGTCTCGAAAGAAAGCGCTACTTAGGATATATTAGATTTATATACAGCATTGTTCCAACACAGTTATTTTGACACAAAATAGCTTTTTTTCTGCAGTGACATACCGATTTTTTTATATTTCGAATCTACGGCTGAAATTATTCCTAAATACTAGATTCTGTAAAACTTGGTGAGAAACTTACCGAGAAATTAAAACTTTTTTCTTGGAGTACTTGTACAGTTTGCGCAAAGAATAATTCAGTTAACGAAATTCTTAATTTATGGTAACCTATTTTCCTTTCTCTTTTATTGTTAATGAGCGGAAAAAAACTGCATCGTTCATTCTTTCAAATAATTTTAACAAAGTGCGTAAACAGAATTTGGTGCTAATATTGCTTATAACAAATGTGCCGAATTTCAGAACGCTTCGGTATATAAATTCGCGCATATCTTGGGAAGTTTTGAATAACAAACTAATTTTTTGCAGGTGTGCCTAGAAATACATCTACTTTAATGTGGTGGCAAAAACTTTATAGGTAAATCATAAAATATTTGCGAATTTTACTTGACCTTAACATAAATTTCGATTTTTGAAAGAAGGAATCAATTAAGTTTTGTAAACAAGAAATAGTATTCAACATATAAAAAATTCAATTAACATTCAGCACTAAAATTTTGAGAACTAATTTTAAAAAAAAATACCAGTGTGTGTTTCACTAAACTTGGCACTTAGGCGTAATTTGACTCATAGGATCGAAATATGGGAAAAAAATGGTATTATTTCAGAAAAGTCTGATTTTGTGTCAAAATACCTATGTTAGAATGATGCTTTGTATAAAAATAATATACATTGTAAGTCGCGCTTTCGAGATATGAAAAGCGCAAGTTAAGTTTCGTCAATCGGCCCAGCGGAACGGGAAATAAAAAACTATTCCCTCCCCCTTTCTTTGCAGAGTTTAAATACCTTAATCCAACTGAGTGCTTCATACTAAGTTGATTCCTTTTGCTGCATGAAAGTTTCATTCAGATCAAGAACTTTTTTTAATATTTATTAACAAGGAAGAAAATCGCTGTGAAATTACAGCTTGTATTCTAGAAATTTCTGGCAGGAGTTCACAAGAAGCCAGTCACTATAAAACACTCATTTTGTTTACTGTGTGCATTTATTACATATAAAGAGTCAATGTTTTTGAAACTATGAATGTACTGTATGCATTGAGAGAAATGTATTGAATTCCGAAATATTAGCATTGTTCGCAAATAATCTGCTGATCCTATTCTAGAATACTCGATTGACTTAAAACATCATTACCTTGAATCTGCCAGATGATCTTTGTTTGACTGAAAAGTTGAAAGTACACCTTATCGAACGTTGTCCCCAAGTTCAACTTAAACATCAAACAGGGATTTATGAATCTGACTTTTTGCCCAAGAGCAGTCTAGAAAATTCCTATACAGCTTCGCATGTAGCTTTCTAATAACACAGAGCTTTTTACTTAGCCTAGATACTGTATTTTTCATACATATGTTAACCCTATATGATTTATGGGAATAACAAATAAAATGTTTTGCTAATGTTTTATTCAATACTGCACTTCAAAATCTCTAGTAATTCTTAAGATCTGTAACGCATGGATCCAATGAATGTTACAATGGCGAATTTCTAAGACATTACAAAATATTACGTACACATAGCATCAGACTAATCCTAAGCTAATTAACAAAAATACTTTTCATATTCGTTACTTATTCAGATTTTAATCATAATTTGTCTCAAATCCTATTCTCCAAACGCTAAAGAAGAAAGAGATTGAAAAGTAATTTAATTATTTCCTGAATCTTACTCACGGCAGATTCATTTCTCAACAGAAGCGGAATGTGGGGATTTTATTATTATTATAGAATTCTAGGCAGATAAGCATCACTAGGTAGATACGGAAAGTATTATTTTACAGCAAAAATACGATAATCTGATATGTTTGGGATATTCGCATTCGCGATGCCACCTTATCAAATATGCTTGACAATCAGACTAAAATTTGAGACAGAATTTGTTGTGAAGTTTCTTTAAGAAGAGCTAGCCTTGCGAATTATAACTTGCATGAGTCTCTATAGTGGTAGTCCATCCATATTCCTAAGCCTTATTTTTAACGATGTGCCTGTTCTACAATGAGCACGTATCTGCTATCTCAGTCTAGACCAGCATTTCCCAGTCTGCGGACAAGTGGTCCTCCAAACCTACCATTGTGGTCCAATTAAAAAATCTTATGTGTCATTTTTAGTGTCATTTATAAATTTAGTCAATTTATATTCACACAATGCTCAGTGATGATGGCTATAATGTTTTACAAGTCGCACTAAGCACTAAGCAAAGGAAGCAACGGGTGATAGAAGGTGAAACAACAGAAACCAGTAGAAGCAGACACATCAAGAGAAGTGCGAACTAGATATTACTGTTTACTGAGGCAAGTAATCTTGATGAACGTGTCTTGCAAACTTGGCAGTCAATAAGCTTGGGATCTTTTAACATTTGGTCTTCAACTTTGCACTGTAACATTAGTTAATCGATGTTTTGCTGATGATACGCCGCTGACGGTATAAAGGTGAGTTCACACCAAAAGTGGGAGAATTCATGAAATATGGTTTTCGTTTTATTGTGAATGAAGTATGAAGCAGAACCATTAAAAAGATTAAAGTATATTTCTATATTGTGTGACCTGTAGAACACTAGCATGAAGTACTATGAAGTATTTTATAGATATGCTTCATAATATTGTCATATGATCCTTTCCCTAAAATTAGCCCTAGGAGCTGCTTCGATAAAATTTTAAAATGTTATCTGTTTTAGCATTTTTTTAACCTAAAAAAGCTTTTAAAAAATAAAAATTTAATCAAACATACAAGAACAATATTTTTCCATACTGAAATTTACTTGGTTTTTTTTCTAACATGCGTTCGAGTTGATAAATATCAATCGCTTCACTTAGTATAAAAACTACCTTCCATGAATAATCAAATCACGGATTTATTGAAATTTAAATTTAAAGGGTTTAACAGAAACAAACAGAAGTTTAACAGAAAAACAAAATGTTTTCTAGTTTCGCTACTGTGAATATTTAGTTATGCTCAAGAGTATTCATTGCATCAATAATGCCAGATAAACCAAATAACTTTTTTCTAAAAATTTTTTCTTCTGAACTATCAACATTCTGCAGCAAGAATAAAATGCATTGTAACTGATTTAGCATTTTAAATAAGTTTTCTGTAGATGTTTATAATTTAAATCTTTGATGAATCTAGGTGTTAACAGAGCTTCACTATACACATTTACATGATTCATGCAAATGACTACATAAACAAAGTTCTACTCCAGAGTCATTACGACAATGATGCATCGTCTTCTAAATACACGTTGAAATCACTTCCTAGAAGTTCGGATTGCATTAGCCATTAGTGTTACGCCATTAATAAAGGTCAGGAGATTAACAGCATTAAGCCTCTTTACAGAACTGCTAAATGATGACGTAAACATATTTCATATAAGTTCTAACATCTTTAAGTATAGCTTACAAGTGGATACTGGTCTTGCAGTTGACAAATTGCTGATTATACAAAGTACATAACCACCTCAAACTCAGATTAACTCATTTTGTAGCTAACTGAGAACGACAAACTGGATATTTTGTAGTCAAGTGAGTTCCTGAAAATGATCATTCTAGTACCAATCATGTATATATACACTTTGCACTATTTTTCACACTAAAGGGCCTGCATAATACTCATTTCCGCTTTACGAAGTTAAGTTTAACACTATAAAATATGTAACATGTCACCTCCACGCACAGTGACAACATTGTAAAAATAAATATTCGTTCGTGAATATAGCTAATAATTAAATGTGAGAATTGATTTAACAAGTAATTCTTCTTGTTAATTCTGTCTAACGGTTAGATTTGAATTAAATTATATCCTTAATTCATAGCTCTAATCACAATATTGGCACATACTGGAAATTACAGAAATTTAATGATCGCTCGGTAGTTTAAAATTATCTCTTGGTTTATGCGAAACGGCTGATCTCTGTACCATAATGCATAATTTTTTCCCTTCCGTAGATTTAACACTGATGCATTCGACTAAGTTTAACATTTTTAAATTAAAATATTGTAAATAATTCGAATCCTAGCGAAAAGGGAAACTAGGTTTCTTTTGTTATTATGCGTAACGATTAGTCAATGCTTTAAATTGTGCTGATATTGGAGTTTGGAGCTTACCAAGACTGCATAAATAGTATTTATCAGATTTTAACTTGATTTGCATTTCCGTTGGCAGTTGAAACAGCAATGACTGGTCAACATATTAAGATGAACTATACACGTACGGTCGTTAGGCTCATTAAGGAATTATAAAAGTGCCATATTGTGGAAATTCTTATTTTAATAATTTAAAGCAGATTTTCCGAAAATATGCTGCCCAGAGCCATAAGAAGTTCGCCTTGAGCTTAATAGGGGTTTTGCAGCGTCTCCAGTTATCATTCTGATGCCATTAATTTCAAAATCATTGTAATATAAGACGCATAAGCGCTCCGCTGACGCTGAGTGGGACACGAGTCTCTTACTTACCGCATTATGGTGGTCCTTCCTGGAATTGAATATTTGAGTGATTTGAAGGAAAATCACATTCGAAAAATTTTTTTCTCATTTTCTTTGAGAATTCCTGGATACTGCTCAAGAGTATTCATTCAGGTCTAAGTAAGTTTCTTAACATTTATCCCCATGAATAAAACAAGGCTAAAAGGCAGATTGATCAGATTAAAGTTATAACCCAGTGAACTTAAATAGCAATAACAATGTGATATTTTAGCCATTTTTCTGTGCGTTTGATTATTTTTGGTGAAATTTAGCTGCGCATATAGTAGATATTAATTAATAACGTTATCTACTCACATATGTGATTTAATAATTACATTTACTAATTAATCATACATGTGATTCCTAATTTATATATTTTCTGTTGAAAAGCTTTACATTACTGACTCGAGGAAAACCACTGTAATATTTGATGGAAATGTAGTTAAAAAATTGGTTGTGAGTTTCATGGCACATCACCTTAAAGATTATAATTCTCCAGATGGAGGGTAAAGTTTTTCAATTTAGGATATATAAGGGTAGAAATAAAACTGTATTAAGAATATGCTCATGAAAATGACAAGAATGATTGAAACATGAACGATGAATGAAAACAAGAAAATCAAGTACAATTAAGTTACGTGAGCGACTTGAAAATTGTTAGAACATATAAACAACTGTAAAGTAAATCAAATTAAATGATAAAAATTCAGTCTGTTTTAAGTATAAAAACAAGCTAGCATTCACGTTTTACCCGATCAAGTGGTGAAGAGGACTCCTTAAAATACAAGCAGTCTATTGAAATATGGCGAACTAATAAAATAGCATTACACATTGAAGAAGTAAGTTCACTCTTGGCTTTCAGAAAGTAGTTTTGAAAGTCGAGATATACAGTTCTGCAGCTCGAAAATGACCAATTCTAAAAGTGAGTTCAAAAGATCTCCTCATTCCAGCTTGTAGTTGTGTCCTAGAATTCTACTAGAGGTTTTATACATTTAAGCTTGTTTCTGAACTGAAACATTCCACAGCAACTCTCACATTATTTTGGACGTTTCTGTTAATGACGTTGCGGATATCACCAATTGGAACACTTTCGCTGAGCATATCAGCAGCAGACATAGCATTTGGATACCTGCCAGCTCATATTCTTTTATGCTGCCCGATTATGCTGCTTTTTCCAAATCCTTAAAATCGCATGGCTGCACTTATGAGGTTACTCCACAAATGTATTTCAGGTATTCAAAGCTAATTCAGACTCTCCCTTTTGAAATTCCATATTCATTGCAATCACAAATATAAGGAGATATTCAAGAATTGCAAGAATATTGTTTAATTCATCGAAATGTTGCCTTCCAATAATTTTTGTAAAAAGGAAGAAAGATGAGAAAAACCAAAGTAATCCACGCAAATATCGCATGGCTGTTGATTTAAGAATTCCTACTATTGAGCATTCCATTCATCCGCTTCCAAAGATTTTGATGCTAATAAACAACATTTTCTCATATAAATGTTATTCAGTTCTTGACTAAAAATGCTTGTTTGCAAATTTGACTTATTGCAGGATGTGTCAACATTCACCATACCGTTTGGATCCTTGCTAATTAGAAGATTCGTTTTTGACTTGAAAATGGCCGCTAGTGTCTTTCAGCTGCTAGTAGATACGCTTTTTGACAACATGAAATTGAACAGCATAATAGGTGTGCATGCGTATCAGGATGATATACGTATATGAATAGGTGCATCTGACTTTGATATTATGATCACAAAGCTAAAAGCAATATTGAAATTTTTGTCTAAATATATCACAAAACTGTCCCCTGGAAAATGCACCTTTTCATCATCAGCAACTACTTGGGATTTCAGATCAAGCCCATTTCAACCAGTATTGCTAAGATAATTAACTTCCAACTGCTCGAAGCTGTTCCTCAGGTTAGAAAATTTCCAGTTCTTTATGGTTTATATATGCGTCGTATACCGTCATTCTTTATGGTTTCTATATGCGTCGTACCATAACCAGAACGTTTTTCATACGACGTCGTATATGTCGTACGCCAAACGTACTGGTATTTTAACACAGTTGACTAGTAAGGAAAGTAAACTAAATGGACCAATGAACATATGGCTGCATTTGAGAAAATTCAGCAGATATTTTATGGACCATTTGTTAACTTGCTACAATGGGACAAGGAATTTATATTTTGTATTGATGCAAGTGGTCATGCTATTTCGGAGTTTTCCTTCACGGCCACAACAATGAATTACACACTGTATCATACTAAGTCGAACATTATCACCACCCGAAAGAAGCACTCTGCCATAAAACTGAAACTTTATCCCATTTATCAGTCTATTACTGCTTTTAAATCATATTTATGTAATCAAAAGTTTAATATCTTGACTGATTGCAAGCCTCTGTTGCATTATCAAAATTCAGCCTAATCAGATAATAAAAAGACTAGGCAGATCATTACGCTAAGTGAATATACCTTTGAATTCAGGAACATTTTTTAAAAAAATCAGTTCTCTATCTGATTATGTGCTGCGCATGCAAGATCCTGATCAAAAGCAGCCTGTGTTGGTTGAGAAATCTAAGAATGATTCAGTCATTCTTTCGTTTGTTGAAACAAATATTCAGACTCTACAAGTAAATGCCCGTATCTTCTGAGAATCCTGCTCATGAGTTGCTCCAGTTGCTCAGTTGCAGCTGTAAGTCTACATTTCTTGCTGAGCAAAGTTCTGATACCTATACTTCAAAACTTATCTACATTTAAAAAAATCTATCCTTGCTCAAAATTCTGCAGAAGCACATAATTTCTTCATTAATGAGTCAAATAAGCTTCTTATGCTTGCCTCGAACGAACGCAATAATACTAAATTAATTGAATGAATTATTATAAAAAATTGGTATCATAAAAGTCAAATTTTACAGGAGCAACCAAAAAACTATCCCACTTCTCACAAGAATGTTAGACGATAACAGCCAAACATGAGATTGTTGTAAGTGGAATCCACGTAATTCAACGTTTTTTAAAAAATTTATGGCTGGGCCCGCAAAATTTTAAAAAAATTACACATTGTAGAGACATTAGGTTATTACGAAGCAGGAGATATGAAAAATGAGCAACGCCTTCGCCGGGAATGAAACCACGGACCTGTCGGTTACGCGTCGAGCATGCAGACCACTACACCACGAAGGCATGCGAAGAAGGCGGGAGTAAATACCTATAGAATAATTCGCAATAGAATAATCTGCGTTTGTCAAACAAAGATGTGCCTTTAATATATCTAAGACAAAAGGGTGGCTAGTATTTGCATTCATTGATTCAAGAGCACTCAGAGAGTCAAAATAGATGATGAACGTTTTGTTATTCTGCTTAGAGATAACGGTTAATGAGTTCAAAATGGCAAGAGTTTCTGCCGTAAAGACAGATACAGCCTTATGAAGAGTACTACTCTTGATTACTTCATCACAAACAAAGGCTGCGCCAACATGATCATAGTTCTTTGAGCCGTCAATAAAAATTGATGTATAGTTAGAATGACTGCTTCTATACTCTAGGAAGATTAGTTGATATTGGACATCACCGGTATTGTTTTTCTTAAGTCCTCCAAAAATGTCAAGTAGGTGAATATTCACTTCTTGCTAGGGTGCAATACCGAAAATGTTGAAGCTTTTGGGAGCAGATCATTTAGGTTTAGTACTTCGATCAGTGAGAGAACACGAAGATCAAAAGGAGGGATACATGAAGGACGTGCTTGGTAGAAGCGGCAGTACCGATCAGTCATGAGATGAACGGGATGTTCGGCCCATGATATTACTTTATAAAGAAATTCAAGGAAAATTTGCTTGCGTCTGAATTCCAGAGAAGGCTCAGAGCAGATGACATATTAACTTTGGATTGGAGATGTTTTAAAAGCTCTACAGCATATCCGTAGAGCTTGATGGTAGACTGTATCCAGTTTCAGTAGCACAGAAGGTCTTGCTGATCCATAGATAACACAACCGTAGTCAAGTTATGCGTAGCCTAGAACAACGTTCTGATCCCCATAAAGTATTTGCTAGGATTTTTATTATGTTAAGGGCTTTAGTGCATTTTCCCTTTAAATTTGAAATATGAGGAAGGAAAGTGAGCTTTTTGTCAAAGATGACTCCTAGAAATTTTGCTTCTGGCTCAACCCGGATCATGGAACCATCAAGATGCAGCTCTTGTTTGGGATGTAGATTTCTTTTGCGACAGAAATGCACGCAGATGGTCTTCTGGCTAGCAAATTTAAAAACCATTGTTGTGGAACCACTTTACTATTCTGTTTATAGCAATTTGGAGTTGTCTTTCAATATATCTCATATCTTGACCGTGACAGTAGATCATCAAATCATCAACATACAGAGCACCATGCACTGTGGGGGAAAGTTCTCTTAAAATGGAATTAATTTTCAGACTGAAAGGCGTAACACTGAGTACCGAACATTGGGGACACCTTTTTGTTGTGAAAATACACGAGAGGGCAACGATCCCATATTAACTTGGAATATGCGATCCATCAGAAAGTTTTGAATGAAGGTAGGTAAGTTACCTCGCAGACCAGTACTGTAAAGGTCATGGAGAGTCCCGTACCGCCAAGTTCTATCATACGCCTTTTCCATGCCAAAGAAGATTGAAACCACTTGATTTCTTTTCACAAATGCATTGCGTACTGCGGTTTACAAGAACATGGGATTGTCAAGTGAAGGATCTTCCCCTACGGAAACCACAATGGTAAGTCGATAGGCAGTGATTATTTTCCAGATAGTGGGTGAGACGGCGGTTTACCATTTTTTCCATAATCTTGCAAAGGCAGCTAGTGAGCGCGATTGGGCGATAATTTGAAGGATTCCTTGGGTCCTTTCCAGGTTTGGCAATGGAGATCACTATAGCATTTCGTCAAGCATTAGAAAGAAAACACTCCTCCCATATTCTGTTATATAGAAAGAGAAGAGATTTTAATGATTCATTGAACAAATGCGCATGACCTAGGAAATGCCATCATGGCCAGGGCTCGTCTTAGGCGTTAGCAACAAAGCACTGATCATCTCCAGCATAGTGAAGTCAGTGTTATATGCTTCGGTGTTGAGGAAGTTAAAATTGATGGATGTGTTCTCACAACGAAGCTTAGCTATGAGGAATGCTGGTGGTTAGTTAATACTGTTTGACACAGCATTTAACGTCTCCCCGATGATATTAGCAATATCTTCTCTGCTGCTACACGTTACACCATCCTTTTCTAAGATGGAGAGTCTATGATCCTTATAATTACCTGAGATTTTTTTACCTTTTTTCAAAAACACACTTGCTTGGAGTGGAAGAAGTAATGGATGACTCATAACTGATCCAAGTGTCTTTCTGTCTTTGGCGCCGCATTCTCCGAGTATTTGCTTTTGCCTTTTTATAGGAGATAAGATTGCTAAACGTGGGACACCTGCGAAAGATTCCCCAGGCTTTTCTTTGCTGTCTATAAGCTATCTGACAGTCACGATTCCACCGAGTTTGGGATATTTAGGAAGTCTGCTTGATGATAGGGGAATAGAGGTTTTAGCTGCCTGAACAAGAGTATCAGTGACAGTTTTTACAGCTTCCTCAATTGGCACATTCTTTGTCATATTATTAGTGAGCACGGCCAAATGGGAAAACATTTTCCACTGCGCTTGTTGGTAAATAAAACGTGATGATCTGGCATTAGGTCCCGCTGTAAATCAATTAAAAATAGGGAAATATATACGCAGATAGGGAAATGATCACTGTTAAAAGTGTTGTTTCCGACGCTATATGGACAAAAAGGGAGGAGTTATGGTACCAGATCAAGATTATGAAATGTTCTCGTGGGCTGGTGGAAATATATTTGTACTCCGCTATCAAGGAGACATAAGCAATGATTACAAATGAGGTCTTCTATTTGTTTTCCCCGAAACGTTATATCACCGCTACCCCAGAGATGATTATGGCCATTGAAATCTCGAATTACAATGAATGAAATAGACAACTGTTCTACCAAATCACCTAATTCCTTTTTATCTATCACTGCATTAGGAGTCAAGTAGATGGTACAGATAGTGACAAGCATACCGATATTGATCTGCACAGCAACAGCTTGGAGACAAGGGAAAGACAGTCGAAGGGTAGGTATGGGAGGTGAGGATAGCAACACCTCTGTTTACGCGCTTACCAGACAAAGTCTTTCCTGACAGATGAATATCTCCGCAACTTAGCTGTGCTACCTTGCGTGAGATAAGTCTCCTGCACTTCAAAACAGGCAAGGTGATAAATGTCTATCAGGCTTTGATGTTCACTAGGTCTTGATGAAATCCGCGCAGTTCCAAGAGATTAAAGTAGTAAACATCATGAATGTTTGTTTTGCCTATGCTGTTTCTTTGTTAGGCGTGATAGAAGACTCTTTGTCGGAGCTAATCCTTCTTCTAATTCCATTTCAGATTCAAGTGTATCTGATAGCATACTCTCTAATGAGATATGACCAGAATTTACTGTTTTTGAGGTCATGTTATTTAAAGAGGACTTTGTTTGTTTTAGTATTAATTATTTCAGGTTTTTTATGAGTTAGTGTATGTTTAGTACTGGCAGATAAATTGCTACTCTGCATTTTTTGTGGCATTTCAGTTTTAGTCTTTGTTTGAGTAGTAAGTGACGTCTGGATGCCTATTGAGCGAACAGATTTTGTTGCATCAGCAAAACTCAGGTTTAGACGAGGTTGGGTGCTTTCTAACAATCTCTTAGCTTCTGTATACCATATCTTTTTGGTTGCCCTTATAGTTTGGATTTCCTTCCATCTGGGACAGGAGCTAGAGAAGGATGGGTGGCTTCCTCTACAATTAAGACAAAGAGGCTCGGCAGTGCAATCCTCATTTTCGTGATCTACAGATGAGCAGCGAGCGCATGTAAGTTTACCGCGACATGCATTCTTTGAGTGCCCAAACCGCTGGCACTGAAAGCAACGCATAGGGTTTGGCACATACGGTCGCACCGGGTAATGCAAATAACCTGCTTTAATGTGATTTGGAAGTTGAGGAATGTTAAAAGTCATAAAGATATGTTTAGTGTCAATTAACTGACCATCCCTTTTTATTTTAATTCGACGTGCATTGCAAACATTCTGCTCGGCAAGCTCGTCAATGAATTCCTCATTCGACACTGTTAACAGGTCGACTTCTGATATTACGCCGCGACTGGAATTCAGAGTTTTGTGTGCAGAAACCGTAGCAGCAACCTGTCCCATTTTTGACATAGTAAGAAGGGTTTTTGATTGATTAGTAGAGACAGTTTCTATTAAAAAGTCACCAGACCGTAAACGTTTACTTGATTTTGTTTCTTCAGCAGAGGCTTTTATATATTTTTGAACAAGGAAAGGTGACATTTTATGCAATTCAGCAGATCCTTCAACAATATTTTGCCAAATATAGTATTTAAGTAAAGTTGTTTTCTTTCAAAATTTCTGCTTATATAGTAGCACATTGTAATGTTTCTTCATAAAAAATTTCATTTTGTTAGATTAAGTGTAACTAGGAGTGAAAAATAATTGCAATAATTGTAAAATTTTGCTTTTCAACTAGCTTTAACATGGAATAACTTTTAATACGTCATTTACAAAATTTTTCTATCTTTTATTTACGACAAGGTTTTCTAGAGAATTTTACGCATCATGAAACTTTACGTGTTTGAAATAAAAAGTTGCTCATGTGAATTTTGTCTTTCCATAATTGGTTGTATAACATGATGTGCGTATTCCATAATGTTGTGATATTTATTATGCTCTAATAGTGACAGAATTTGTAAATTTATGGTTATTCATCTTATGTCTTGGTGTTTGGGATTCAGAGCATCTGTAATATTTATCAACATTGCAAGTGGGATGACACGTAACATGTCAAATGAGATTACGTAATACTTCAAAAGAATATGCCAAGAGAATCCTTTCTTTCATTCCTGGTACCAAAAAACAGTGTTTTGTATACTCCGAGTGCAGCTTCCAAAGCCTTTGTAATAGTACCCAACAACCCCCTCCCCTCGTTGTGCACATTTCCCTCCAGTACGGTGAACGCCGAACGAAAAGCCAAACACACCCGGGTGCTGTGCTCGGAATGTTGGCATCTCAAGACCCCAAGCAGTAACATCAGAAGACGCAAAATGGCAGCAGTACGCATTAAATGACTGTGGGAATAAGAACAGCAGCCATCAGAACAGTAAATGTATCAGAATATACGTCAAAGTATATTCTGATAATATACAGCAAAGACCAGAAGTCTACTTAGGGTAAGCCACCATACACCTCATAATAAGACTCATTATAATATCGCAGCACTTACTCACACACTCCGATACTTCTCCAATGAAACTATCATCAATAGTCAAGAAACAAATACAGAACAACATTTAAGGGAAGTTCTCAAGTATTTGCTTGAATATTACTTTCTGAAGATTAAGAGAATTTGAGGTTAAACGGCATCACTGATGTACAGAGGCTGTTGGCATATTTTTAGACGAATTTCATTGCATTTACAGAAATATTTTACCTAAACGTTTTGTGTTTTAAATATTTTATTTGATTAAACTTATTCATCATTATCTTTCTACACCGCAATTTCCAAACCACTAAAGTCTTTTGTAGTATCAGAAGAGGTATTTTCCTCCATTCCTCTTGACCAACTTTCCAAGGAAGTCCAAGGAGGATTGTAGGTCGCCGTTTCAACAATATGCCTTTTAAAAGTTCAAAAGCACAAAATCCATAGGTGATACATCAGGAGATTATCTAGGGATATGAGTGAAGGTATATATAGCCTTGATACCCGTCTCTTGTATCTGTTGAATGTTTTCTAGGAAATTAACAATGGTCGGCACCAAAATTAACAATCATCAATAAATAGCGCCAGTAGGTTAACTTTTGTCCAGTCATTCTTATGTTATCTAATCACTCTATCTTATCTCGTTCATTTGCGCTTTGGCAGCTGATGACGATGATGGTTCGGTAAAACCATGGAAACTAGTCCTGTGAAAATTTGCGAATATAACACTGATTTTTGTTGTTTGCTTCTAAATTAATGCTTCTTCGGCGTGTTATTCTATCTTAATTAACAATGGTTTGGGGTTGTGGCTGCTTGTTTTGTCTTGATGCATTTCTACGGATTGATTGCATTATGGGTAAAAGAGAAGGAATTTCATAGTTAAAAATTATATTTAGGATTAAATTCCTGATATTATGTGGAGTTCATCTTGGGTTGTTCTCCTCTGTCTTTATTTTTAATTTGCCATTGTATGAAAAACTAGAAACAATCATAAATCTCTCTGATAAACTTTCTTTAGATTCTTAGAGTAATATTTTAAGCATTTTTTCTCCTCTTTAATGATAATAAATGGATCCCCTTTTAATGCAGACATTTAAATATACACAAGATTGATCTACTGTGATAAAGTGTTTTCATTTTTTCTCTGGATAAATGTTTATCACAAGGAATTATATGACGTGTTTTGCGTTCAGCGATATGTTGCGGAGGAAGAGAATGCACATTATGTTTTTTTTTCCTTTTTTAAAATTCAACATTAATCATACTGTTTACAGTTGACACCGAGGATTTTAATGATTTTGCAACTGTCGTTTGACTAGGCGAATTTTCATTTGGTATTCAACATCTTAACTTTGCAACATTCGAAGCATTCTTGTTTTTACTTGGGGTATGTATTTAGAACAATTCTTTTACTTGAAGCCTAACTTTAAAGTTCGTTTCCTTTCTTTTTGACAATATTACCTATCGTGGCTTTAGATATTGAAAATTCATGACTTTCACATAATTTTTAATAACTAGATACAAATAATTTTCTTCGGAAAGCCTTCCATCCACTGCTTCTTTAACAGTGCCATTTTGCATTAAAACAAAACCGTCAAGTAGCAGACGATAATTTATATTTTCAAAAATACAGTTGCAGTTATAAAATATTTCCAAGCAGATGATTTTTTTAGCAAAACAAAATCGTCTAAAATTGTACGGTTAGCCTGTATAAAACCTGTTGCTATGCGAATAGCGTTATTCATTCAGCTTTGAATGAATGTCCTTGTGTATGGCTGCATTTGACCACTTCATGTGTACTGTTGATAGTTTAGAATATATTAAAGTATTATGGTAAATTTTACAGTTTTTAAAATATAATTTCATTGCAGGGAAGTAGCTGTTTAGATACTCCTCTAACATTACTCTTAAACATCACTAACTTGTAAGACACATGCTAAGCCTAAGGGGTTCCGCTATAGAAAGTTTTCCTGAAAGGATCTCCGTGAGTCAAAATTTCTAGAAACCACTGTTTTAACAGATGTTACAGTAAAGAGATAAACGGCAAAAAAGGAAGTGAGTTGAATCGGAGAGTCAGTTGAATGCTGCTTTAACTTGAAACTTCTATGAAAGATGTATGAATACAATATGAGAAACAACATTGTTCCTACTAGATGTTTTAACTCTCTGCAATGTGACAGTTAATTCCTAACACTAAACGACGATCTGAAAGTAGAGATACTTTTTACAGCAATTTTCTCAATTTTTGTTAAAAACTGTGATTCTTAAAGAACTGTCAACCTTCGACATTTTCTCAGTCATATCGAATTTCATTTTTAATCTGAAGCGAAAGCTGCTTATAGAGCAATCTTCTAATATTTCTGTCTTATTTCTTCAGGTTTTATCGAGTTAGATGTAAAATCTGATTTCACAACGGTATTAAAATTTATTTGCTTAAGTTTGATAAATACGCAACTAGTGCAAACGCGGATTTTGTTTTTATAAATGGATACCCAATTAGATAACGGGCTGGCAAAATAACGTTCACAGATTCCACTGATAGAATGCCCTCTTTTTTCCTTTTTAACAAGACAGATTTTATGCAAAAATCCAAATACTAATTCAAGATGAAATTAAAACGCATAGTTTTTTTCTCCAAGTTGCATAGAACCCCCGAAAAAGTCTAATTCAACTTATTTCACTAGACAAATTGAAGAGTAAATTATTTTAACACTTGAAGAGAAAATGTTTGCATACGATATCTTTACATAGCTTTTTATACATCTTTCACTTAAAAAAGGAAAAATTCTCTTGACATTTTATTGCATTTTAAGTGCATTTTTAACAATGAAGTGGTGTTTGCATTACAGATGATTGCGCCTGAAGCGGAAAAAAATTCAGGAACAAGGTTTCTGAAATTGTGGCAATCTTGCGAATTCTTAGAGAATTCGGAGAGCTGTATTCAATTTTAGATGCCGATCTTATTGTATTTATTTCTTTTGATTTCTTATTTTTATGTATTGGAAGAAGAAAGAAGTTTCGATATAAAATATCGCGAGGCTGGCGTTTTGAATGCAAGTCTACTTCCAGAGTTGCATTTTATTAGATTTCCGGCTTCCAAAGTTTTTTGCTCTGGTGAAAAATGAAATACAGAAGAGTAAATAATATAGCAAAATGACTTCACGATGTCTTTCAAAAGAAAAGCTTATATTTTTAACTGTAGAAAATTTAATATATATGTCTCCATTCTTTTCCCTTCTTCGAAACTGGCAATAATGATATCTTGGAAAGGTAGTCTTTCATGCTGTCTTAGACTTTTCTTCTGTGACTTTGTAAATCTGTGACTGCATTTAATATGAAATATTAGGAAACGAAGCTGAGAAAGGTTCAAACATTTTCTGTGTCTAAGCTTTAAAAAATTTTTATTTAATCTTTTGAGTATAAACAAGATGACTGAGTATTCATATTCCTCCTGAGACTCTGAAATTTATTTTTGAAATATGTACATTTTCACAAATGTTGATCTACTAAAGAAGAACATGTAGCTGAAAGCTTGAAAGAAACGAACATGCTACAATTTTGTTCTAATGATATAGTTACTCTCTTTAATAATCATACCTTCAAATACATTTGCAACTCATAGTTAAAAGTAATTTCAGGAAAATAGTTACCAAATGCAAATTAGCTGAATAATTCAAAAAACTTATATTAAAAACAGAAGTAGAGCCTCAAGACTATGGCCTAATGGACCTCATGGTTCGTTTACATTCTGATTATGGTTATAGATAACGTGAAATCTATAGATGATTGTTTACATATGCATGTTTTTATAATAAATTTGGAAGCATCAAATAACTTTCAGAATTTGTCGTTATTCATACATAGAATGAAAATGCTGAAGTCGAGTAGTTTTAAACAATTATATAAATCTCTTGCTAACTAATATATATTATTTTTGCGTTATTTCTCCATTTTTACTTGGATAGTGATAAGCGTTTCTACGTTGATCGAAAATAGAGGCCTTTGTTTTGGAAATCAAAAAGCTTTTATAAGCTTATGAATAGAAATGTAATGTATTAATAAGAAGGATTAGATTCAAGCTGGATTGCATGTATAAGGCTGCTCTCACACATTCCTTTATTCAGAAGAACAACTATTTGAGACAATTTGTCAATTTGTCTGCTTTTTCACAACAGCCAATCACCACAGATCGCTTTGGAGTTAACATGTAAAGAGGAAAATGATTCTTTATTACAAACAAGCTGATAGCTGATTGGTTGAAAACGAACAACCTGCAATTATTTTCGAAAGGAAGGAAAAAATCTCGTCTTTCTTTCAGTAGTAAACCAGGCAGAAAAACTGTGCGAAACAGTTGTTCGTATGAAAAAAGGCATGTGTGATGTGAGCCCACTACATACCACTACATGTATAAGAGAGACTACTATTCTTAGAGCTCGCTATTTACCTTTCATTTTTCCATTAAAAACTACTTACACGTCTTAAAATGATTTATATTTGAATCCTTTATTAAATGTATTTGGATTGACAAATTAAGTAAAATTTGAATTCTATGATCATGAAAAACATATTGGAAATATTTAATTCTGTCATACTAAACAAACAATGCCATGAAAACAATAATAAGAAAACAGCTCTTCAGAGCTTTATTTTAGTGATGTAAGATATTTTTATCATAAAACGTTTTAAATCGATATTACTTTCAGATCAGGTAAGTTCTAATCGATGTAAAAAACTAGCAGAATGATTAAGAGTAGATAATAGCTACTTTCACAAAACAGAATTATAGCACTAGTTTTGTATACTACTTAAGAGCTGAAAAAAACCTTTTTTTTCCAAAACAATATCTTTATTTTAAGAAAGTGAACATCGGAAATTTGCTGAGATCGTATGCTTAATTTTTACTACTCGTAACTTTAATTACTAATTATTACAGTTCTACAGCTAAATACCATTTCCATTCAACAGTAACACGCATCTAATAAAGCGTGAAATAACTTATAAAATATGAAGAAATGTCTTCAAATAGGCAGAGAATTCAACATTCTCTGGTAAATAAAATTTACAGTGAGCAGAATATAATTAAACAGGAGGTGTCCAAAATAAATCAGCGAAATAGAAATTCCTTATCGAGCATATCCTCTTTCTGTAATTCTATACGTAATCTCTCCACTGTCTTTTTAAGCCCAATTATTGCATGAGCAGTTTCTGTACCAAGAGGATTTGCATTTACCCCTATTTAGTTTTGCTCGTTAATTTTGTTTTATACGTAATACAGCTAGATTTTATTAGGGAAGAGGTTTGTTTTAAAAAACTGCATTTTATTTTTGCTGAAGTTGCCATTATATTTTTAGTTGTTAGAAATTTCCTTTTCCCAGCAGTTATCTCAAATGCGCTCCCAGTTCTAACTGCATGCATTTATTTCAATTTATGTGTTCAGTTATTTTTTTTAAAGATCTTTTTCTCTGACAGCATTGTAAATACGACAAAAGAAAGATCTTAAGCTATGGAATTAACGTGAACGCGAACTTACGTAATACTATTTTTTTCTAGGGATATTGTGCCAAGCGCAACTTATCAGAGTCCTCAAATTCTGTCTAACAATCACATGACTATTCTGTTGTAAAGAGTTTACTTAAATACGATTTCGTGCAAGTTTACGTACCATAAATACGGAGTTTAGTTACGTCTGAATAAATAAATCAAATCCAATAGTCTTTAATTTCCAGCAGTTAAGTTTCATCAATCTTTACAATCCTAGCAAAGCATTTCATTTGTCGGAAAGGAAGGTCGAATAGATATAGAAACGACCTAGTAAAACAACGCGTATCTTTTAAGATCCTCATGAATCAACTTCCGTTCAAGTATATAAAACACGGAAACAAATCCATGTTTGATTTCTTTATAAATTTCATAAAAAATTAGGAGAAACAAGTTATTCCTGTGATTTTACACCATTCACCGAGAGGTCCTTGGTTCGAGTCCCAGCGAGGGCTTTGCTGATTTTTCACGTCTTCTGCTCCGAAATAACCTAATGCCTCTAAGTAGTTTTTATATATAATGTTTCTTTTAATCTGAGGAACACGAATCATTTTAAGATTTGTATATTTAATTTAGGAGCTTAAATAATTCTAATCTTGTGCCCTTGTTTATATACCCACAATTTATCATGTAATTTACTCAGTTGTAATATTTTGAGTGTAATGTAAGATATCTAGTTCAAAATAACCTTGCCTAGATAATAAATAAATTGTATTAAATAAAAATGAGTAAATATGTCCGCATGATAAAACAATATTTATTATCATTATTATTTTAGAATAGTGTCTCATCAAATTTGTTGCCAAAAAAGCAGGTATAAATGCATACAAATTTTGACACGGAGAATTTTTGGACATAAACAGTTTCATCTCAGTTAGATTGTAACATGGCTGCAGTTATAAAGGATCTGAACTAGTGCAAGCAAATCCTTAATTAGCTTGCACTTTGTCTTTTAAAACGTTTTAGAGCAGAAAGCCAACAAGTGATAGCATATTACAATGACGACTAGATAATACAATACTGTGTTCATTCAGATATCAATGAAACTCGCATAAAATATTTTTATCATCCCAACTATCTTTCGTTGCTATCTGGTACCTTTACAAACCATTGAAGCAAAATAGGTGTGGTGATGAGGGTGACTTATAACTAGCTAGACACGTTTAAGTGTCAAAAGTGATGTTACATATGCCCAATACTAGCTGCTTACAGCTAGAATTAGTACATTTTTTTTAATCTTAGGAAAGAAAAGTTAAATATTACACTTACCCCTTTTAAATTAAATATTACACTTACCCCCAAGTAGACATGAGTATTCAGGATTTATGATCATATACAATTTTCTCAGGCAATTTACTTTATTTAAACACTACTGGATATCTTTTATCATATTCTCGATTACACTATTGTGAACAAACATATTGATACCATTACAGATTGTATCATCACGTGGAAGTCCTTCGGCCTGGACAATAATTTGAAGACATCCTTGTAGTTACTCGCTGAAAATACATAGTTTTTCATACACACAGTCCTGATGCTAACACAATCCACCATGAGACGTTATTTTGTTTCACTGAATTTCAATCACGTTGAATTCTTATCGCTGACATTCTTCGGCGAGGTGCATGCCAATGCGCACATTTCAACTTTCAACTCACTACTTTCTTTACGACAGTAAATGCATCCTAACTATAGCGGGAAAAACAGTTCAGAAGAATTGTAATTTATCACAGACATTAATCTTTTGAAACTTTTGGTAATTGTAGCATGCATTTCCTATTTAACTCAGCAACGTGACGTTCAGCATGCCTGTGTGCGAGCGAATTGCACGGGGCGCAGCCCGGCAACCGCTGCTAGCGTCGTAGTCTTCAAGGAGAGAGAAAACTTATTTGCATTTATTCGCACGTGCAGTTTTGCGACTACGATCAATGTTCTGATAGAATCAGTGACGATAAACTCCGTGGCATGGGAACTTCCGTTCCCCCAATAGGATACTTATATTCAGAATTCAAAGAAAAAGTAATTTATTTGAGATTATGATATTTTGAGGCTACGCCAGAACTAATGGAATTTTCATAACATATTGTTCCAAAAATATAATGGCCAACACATTTCGATCTTAAACAAAAAATAGTACATACTGACTCTTGGTGACTTTAAACGCAACACATTTCCAGGAGGCATTCTGTTTTATAATTTTTGAAACTTTAATACAATAATTAAGCTTGGCATTTCCCATTACATTAAATTCCAAATTCCTGGCTCTCCAAACCTCAGTTCACATAAATGAATTATGTTTATTTTCTTCGATTTTTTCAATGCTTGATGCATTTATATTGTATTTATATTTTACATATACAATTTTATTGTTTATTCTTTTCGTTTATTTTACTAATGATGTTTGGCAGAGAGAATCAGAATAATTTTATGCATGGAAGATAGAGAGATATTTCATGTTTCGCTCAAATGCTTAGATCATCTCAGAAAACAATGGCCGTCTAAGGGCTGAATTTTATTTATAGTTAATAAAGTTTAAGCTGAAATTATTTTCTTAAATATGTTACATATCTTCCTACGTTATTCCACTTACTTGATTTATTTCTATTACAACGTTTTTTGTTTACTTACTATATAATGAGGTGCATGGTTCTGAATTCTCCGTCGATGGATTTTAAAGATTACTCCACAAGTTTAATAACAGCATACCTATAGTACATTTCTGAATTCACCAAAATATTCCGACACAGAAGTATGCACCACAAACGAGAGATATCATTAAAAATAGAGTAAGTGTAGAAATAAGGACATGATGGAAAAGTCTTTATACGTCATAAGCATCGCAAAGCAAACTCTAATTTCAAAAAGTCATGAATATTTATTCTGAACTTTAAAATCTAGATATTTATATATATTTCTGGAAATATATACTCATTATGTTCCCGTGTGGTATTCAGAATTTACAAGTTTTAATAATAAGAGAAGCAATGACGACTGAAGAAATTTGAATGCAAAAGTATTTCATTTAATGTGTTTTTATTATCTCTAAGTATGGTTTGTTAACTCACACATGTTTGAAACTGAGAAAAATATTAATTTACCTGTAAAACGAAATCACGACGCAAAAGAAAAGTTTTTTGCACTAAATTTTTTTACCTCTTTTTAGACCTAGCCCAACAAAGCCAAAATCGTTAAATATTGTTTGAATTATATTTATCTTAATATGCTTCTTTTGAATCTCTGTCCTGTTCTAAAGGGAAGAACTTTTTTTAATTTTATTTTTTACAGAAGCATTTATACACTCTTAGTTAAAAGTCTTCATTTATAATAATTTTCAAGTACACATTTTACGCCTTGCTTCATTACTAATAATGAATATAAATTAATTAAATCTTCATTTCATTCTATTTTGCTTTTTATTAGTTAAGGCTTACGTATTAAAGGGCTATGAAATGTAGTTCATAAAGTAATACCACTAATATAATTTAAAGAAGTTTCTTCCAATTAATACGCAATGTTATCTTACAGTAAAACTATTAATGAATTAAACTTATCTCTAATTCTCTTGCATTAAAGTAAAAATACGAGATGTGGGTAAGGTCTTTGTCATTCAAAAATGAAAAGACATCAAAAACAATGAACAAATATTTATATTTGTTTCAGAAATGAAGCCTACGCAGAATTTATTTCACTTTTATTTAATTTTATGAAGCAAAGAATGCCTACAAAACAATGAAGGCAATTAGATAAATAATTTTATAGTTGTAATATTAATTTTTTTCAAATTTCTGACAGTTGTTTGATGCCTTTGAAAATTAACTAAATGTATTTACATAAAATATAAGGGCTTTTAAAACTATTTAATTTCATAAATATAATCCCAAAATGCTACAATTGCAATATAATATGTACAATATATGATATAAATTTGTTATATCAGGGGCTGTCAACCAGGAGAGAATTTCGGAACCAGAGAGTATGGGGGGAAGTAATGCGTATGAATATAAAAATTAAGCTTTAGTTTATGAATATAAAAAAACTACATTTATTCAAATTTTCATCTTTATCAACATTTTCTATAAACATTGTTGTTTAGTTTATAAAACACATTAAAAATAATATAAATTTTAATGTTTTTTTTTCGAATTTTAGAAAGGAAAAATGACCATCTGTCAATGGTAAGATGGATGATTATTTTTTTGAAAAATAATTAAGAATATTTTAATTTTAGTTTAGATACGTACACAATCCACACACACATACACACATATACAAAAAAAAGAGTCAGTTTTATATCGCCGGTTCTACTGGATCGACTGTCAAAATTTAACATGCGTTTTCCATGTCTGGAAAGCGCGACTTAGGATATATATTAAATTTATATATAGCATTATCTAACATAGGTAATTTGACACGAAATCGGACATTTTCTGAAATAACATACCAATTCCTTTTTTCATATTTCGATTCTATTACTCCAATTATGCGTACATATTAAATTCTTTAATTTTTGGAGAGAAATTTATGGATAAATTTAAAAATTAATCTTGGCGCACTTTTTTCAGTTTGCGCGATGAATAATTGACTTGGAAAACTTCTTAATTTATAGGAATCTATTTTCCTTTCGTTTTCTCATTGTACACGAGCGTAAAAAGGCTATCGTTCATACTTTCAAATAATTTTAACAAAGTGCGTGCATTTAGCGTTATTATCATTACAACAAATACGCCAAATTCAAAACACGCCCAATATGTAAATTCACATATATATTAGGAAATTTTGAATAAAAAACTCTGAATTTTTGCAGGTATGGTTAAAAATACATTTACTTTAAGATGATGGTAAAAAATTTTAATCAAATTTTTTTTCGAAAAATTTATAAGAATTATTTAGAAATACAAATTTAAAATATAAATCATATAAAATGGGCTATTTGTTTTTGGAATTAACCTAAATTTCGAATGTGAAAGAAGAATCAAATAAGTTTAACAAAGAAAAGAAATATTACGAAATATATACCAAATTCAATTTACATGGAGGAGCTAAAATTTTAAGAGCTAATTTTGTAAAAAGTACTTGAGGCATTTCTATAAAACATGACACTTTGGCATAATCTGACTCGTAGAATCGAAGTATGAAAAAAATGGTATGCTATTTCAGAAAAGGTCCGATTTTGCGTCAAAATACCTATGTTAGAACAATGCTACATATAAATTTATTGTGCACGGTGTTCATATTTAAACTTGAAATTTGCGAGCGGTCTGAAGCAAAAACTATGCAGCGGAATTGCATGAAAATTGGGGATGGCAATTTTATCGAAGAAAAAAAAAACAATGAGTTTCATAAACCACCCCTAGGTGGCGTATCATGGCTTCATTGAGAACATATAAATAATCTACAAAAGTTTACAAAACATGCTCGATATGATGTCTGCCATTGTCTGCTACCATCTGGAAGAGTAAAATCACATGTTCGCCTGTTGAAAGTTGCATGAACTGGGGAATGTTGTGCACATGGCGTTCTATGCTTTCTTTAAGGTCGGATAGAGATGTGATGGGATCACGGTTGACCATGGCCTTGAGGTATCCCCACGGCCAAAAGTCGCAAGGATTCAAGTTATCCTAGTAGTTCAACTTGTAGGAAATTGCCGGTTGATGATTCTGTCGTCACCAAAATGGCGGCGGATCACTTGTGTCACATAACGGGCGATGTGTGGAGGAGCACCATCATGGATAAACACTGTGGTTGTGCCACATCGCCTTGTCTGAAGAGCCGGAATAACGGATTGCTCTAATAATAACGCGTGTCGTTGACCGGTGACGGTGCATGTCACAGGCCCTGCGGTGCTGTGCTCTTGGAAAAAAAACGGACTCACAATGAAGATTGCAGTAAAGCCGCACCAAACAGTTACATGCGAAGAGTGTAATGGAATTTGTAGGAATTGATGTGGGTTTGTAGGAGCCTAAATACGGCAACTGTGCGTGTTAACCGCACCTTCCATATGAAAGTGGACTTCGTCGGTCCACAAAATGTTCCATGGCCATTTATCCTGGAGCTCAACTCGCGCAAGAAATTGCAACGCGAAAGTTTGTCGACTATCCAGATCAGCTGGGAAGAGCTCCTGCGCTAGCGACAGTTTATACGGATCGTAGCGTAAGATCGTTTGAAGTATCCTATGAACCGTAGAAGGAGGTTGGCCAATAGATGCTGCAATACGCCGAACACTAGTGCTGCCGATGGTTTGGGATATGTATTTCTTCACTTGCATCGCTACATCATCCACTACCTGTGTTGCAACACACTTTCGTCTCCTTCCTGGCTGAATCCCCAATGCTCCCGTTGCTTCAAATTACCTGATCATGTTTGTTAGTCCTTGACTAGTGAGTTGACGTTTTCGTAACCACTTCAAAGACCGAAATTTTCGCAAAGCTTCGGTAGCAGAGTCTCCGTTTTGGTAAAACAATTTCACCATTAAAACACGTTTGGAGAGTCAACGTCATCTTCCTTGACTTGGAAACGATCATACCTGCCGTTCGTTTCTCGCATCTTTATAGGGTTGCTGTGCGCGCACAGGATTACGACATTGCATATGGCACAGCGGCATTTGCATATGGCAATAGTTTACTTTGCACAGCGTCATTTAATGGTGGTTTTTGAAACTCATTTTTTTATGAGGGGGCTCGATAAAATTCTCATCATGTCATTCTGCCATTACCCAAATTTCATGCAATTCTGCTGCATAGTTTTTGCTACAGACTGCTCGCAAATTTCAAGTTTAATTATGGAAACCCTGTATATCCTAAATCGCGTTTTCGAGACATGGAAAACGCTAGTTAAATTTCGGCAATGCAGTAAAATGGGAGATATAGAATTGTCCCATTTTTTGTGTAAGGTGTACCTAAGATAAAATAATTTAAAATATAATTCTAGAACATTTATTTCTTAATTTTTATTAACGGTAAAATAATAACAAATATCAGAAAATATTAATTGCAATTTTTAACAAATGTACTTTACCAGCAAATACAGCCTATGAAAGAATACGGACAGATCTTTAAAATTTACTTTCGCTAATTTAGTAGATAGTTAATTTGCTTAATGCTTCTGTTACTTTTCGTGCCAAGACAATATAATACTTACGAAGATAACAGATTTACCAAGGAGATCATATTGAAATAAGAACGCATCTTTTCAAACTCCTTTTTTTTTTTTGAAAGGTTTGTTACGTAGTCAGATGTAGTCAAATTTCAAGTGATTAACACCTTTATTTTCTTACTTTTACAAAGTGGTGCTTTAGTTATATATCATTTATATTTAAAGATCCCCATGAGTTACTCTGATACTTTTAAATTAAGAGCAGCAAAGTAGTGATAAATTTAGTTGTAGAGTAGTTGGCATCTGCAGAAAATTTATACTTGGTAGGAAATAACTTTAAATGCTTACTATAAGTGAAATTTATAAATTTGCCGTTAATTACAATTTTACATTTTTGAAGCCTATTTTTTTATTCTAAGATGGATTATTTTCCTTTACTAGTGTTACCACCAACCAGCTACATCTTAAAATCGATGATTTTACAGAAATCGAGATTTTTTCCGAACTGCTAATTAACAAGATGTTTTCCAAATTACTAAATTAAGTATATATACTGTTGTCGTTAATAAAGCTAAGTCATCTAAAAATATTTGCTAAATACATTTCGGTATTTCATTTTATTTTATTGAATTAAAAGTCTGTTCGTTTAATTGGTAACCCTGAAATTAAGAGAGGCACCCTAAAATCAAAGAAGTACAGAATATAATTCTTTATGTATAGTATAATGTTTGAAATCGGCAATATTATCGTTCATGTAATTAATAGTATGTCTTGTTTTTTAATCCTAAGTATAATATTTTCTAGAATTATAAGTTTAAAAACGAAAGTTTTGAAGAATTAAAAAATAGGTTAGGGCATACGGTCATTAATGTAAATTTTACTAAAAAACTGAAAGGAAAATTATTTTAGGAAATCGTTGCTTTATCCAGCCTTACTTTCTAGGAACAATCTGGAAATTCCAATTTTTAGAATACTCTGAAATGCGCAATTTAATACATTTATATTTACTTTCTGATTAAGCAAATGTGAAAAGTTTCATATTTTGAAGTTAGTGCTGACTTTCAGGCAAATGAATTTACCTTGGAAAATTCAAAGCGAACTCGTTCTCTTTGAATCGCTTGTTCGGAAAACAAGCTGTAAAAGAGAGAGATATATATATTGGAAATTAATGTGTGTATTACACTGAGCTTTACGTAATTCTAAAGAAGAATTAACAACGTTTTGATCACCGGAAATGGTGGCGAGGAGTGGATCTGTGTTTTTAGATTTTAAAGCCTGAATTAAACCAGACGATAGGATGAGGTCACACAAGAATGATTTAGAATGTTTCAATGAGATTAAAGTATCGCCTGTTCATAGCCCGAGTTACAAATGGTGATAAAATTGAGGTGCAATAGCTGACATTTGTTTGCGGACAATTATATTTTTGAAATACAAGTATGTTTGCATAGTGTTTTCACTAAATATTGAAACATGAACTACAATTTTTACTTAATATATTATTTTTTTGTCTACATCAAGGCATTAAAATAAATTTTTGGTGCTATAAAATAATTTATTCCGAAAGTATTAATCAGCAAATAACAAAATAATTTATACACTCGAAAATTTTGAGATGTCTTAGAAGACGAAGTTTCTTGTCATATGTTGTTGTTTTAAATAAAAATATGTAACAATTCTTGTTTTCATTTAGAAATTAACATTTGTTTAGAAAAATATATTAACAGTTAGTTATATGTATGAAATTAGCATTATAAGAGACTTAAAATTAACCAGAAGTTCTGCTTGAAATTTAATTATTCGCGATTTTAAAGATGATAAAACTACTCCAGATATTAAAAAAAAAACTTGATGAAAAGCGTTCATATAACAAAACGATGGGAATTGCGCAGGTTCAAAATACATTGAAGTCTGAACCATATTCCAAAATAATGGAAGGAATCAAAGAATTATCTTACGAAAAATCAACCAATACCCTGGGCTTTCAACAAGAAAACTATTCTTCATGAGCAAGATAACAATGAATATGTGCCTGGCTTATCCATCCATGGTGAGCAAATATTTATCATATTTATATTATATTATATTTACAGACGAGTTAAATTTAGAGTAGTTGCGTCTGATTATTGATTGATGTGATGATTGATTGATTTGATTGATGTGAGGTGAAAACCAAATAAAGAAGTGAATCCGAAAAAAAAACCCTATTGAATGAAGCTGAGTTTGGCTATGTCTCGCTGCCTCTGCGATGGCAAATTAATTTTTATAGAAAACAATTTTCATCAGTGTTAAGTAGATAAATATTCTTAATGAAAAGCCTGAAAGCATATGCGGGAAAACTTGGAATGCAAAATACATTCAGGTTCTGTGAGGATAATGATCTTAAACATATAGCTCTAAATGTTCGCTTGTGGTTATTATACATCTGTCCTGAAGTTATTTAAAGCGCTCCACATTCTTCGTACTTGAATTCTATCAAACATGTGTGGAGTGAAATGGAGGGGATAAAATGACATTTCTTCAAAAGATAACTTTTTTGGCTGAAAAGCAATTCTTACATAGGAATGAAAAAAAAGTGAAACATTTTCTCTCGAAAAACTTAGTTAAATCCACACTAAAGCGCAAAAAAGTGCTTTTTTAGGAGAAACATATGTAACGGGTGTGGATGTCTCGTTAATTCTATGTTTTTATTAAATACAGCTGCTGGTTCAAAGTGTCCGAATAATATTTATGTTAGTCAATTTTCAGAACTTTTTTAATAAAGTACGTTTTTCCCAAAAATCGTTTCTAATAACTTTTTCGAAAACAAGTAGGTTTTCGAAAGGGTGATCAATAGTATTCGTGAAAGAAAGTCATTTCACTTATATTTTGTAACTGATATTTGCAAATAAAACTGAGCGTCCGTAAACAAAACTGGTCCACTGCATACAAAAGGGTTTTGAGTTCTTCTTTTCATATACTTAAACTGCAGTGTAATAAACATATTAATTTCGATAATATAAGCCGTTTATTTTGATCAGATCTTTCTGAAAGAGCTTTTATAATATCATGCCAATCAGATAAGATCACATACGTTTACTTGTGGTTCTGAAACAAAAGCTTTAGTGCACACATGTCAGAGCCGGGACAAGAGTGAGGCAAGTGAGGCATTTGCCTCAGGTGATTTACTAGAAGAAGCGCCAAATTGGTTATGCGAATTCGAAAATTACTTAAATCATGGTTTTAAATTTGCCGATTATTATTAAGGGAAATAAGCTTTGGCAAACTTAAGCATTAAACAATAGGAAATATTAATAAAACAATAGGAATAATTGCAAGAATGCCTGGAAATTAATGTAATGTGTATTTCAATGTTATTTCTTATTTATCAAAAAAGGATTTTTTTTAACATTTTCATTTGAAAGTTATAAGTAATTGGCTAATTTATTTTTTTGAATTTATAAAGCTACGTTTGAAAAATACTTTAAGAATTATGTTACAATTATGCTGTAAGAATTATGATATTTTGATTTAATACAGTTACTTTTATTTAATACAAATATAGCTATTTTGATATATATATATATATATGGGCGCATATTTACCTTTATGCCTCCGGTGAAAACATATCTTGGCACGGCTCGACACATGGTATAAAATTGGAAGGATTTAGTTGCAGTTTTACATGCTATTAAATTAAGTTCCACATGGTCTTGATATCTCCTTATAATGAGAGTATTGCTTTAAGATGTGTTGTAAAACATCTGTTCTCTTGCATATTTCCCTGGCTGAAATCCAGAATTTGATCCTTTTCCATTGTAATATAATGGTTCATAAATAAAATTGAAATGGCATTGAAAATCCCATTTATAACATACGGCTTGTTTTAAACATATGTATGTTACACACACAAACACTATTAAGGTTGATGTGCCTAGTAAATAAGAGACCATAAATTATAAAATTGCATACATCTCGTACAATTGTCTATTACATAATATAAAAATATCGTTCTATTTCACTTTTGAATATTATTGGATTCATAACTTAAACTCATTTATGGAAGTTACATAACATTATATTTTCATTATCGTTAAGAAGAAAATTTAATATCATATAAGAATAGCCTTTTCCACTTACAGTTTATTTAGACGATGGCAGATTGTATATTAAATTTACGAAAATGTGTGGCAACATCTACCACATGTTTCTAAAAAAAATGTTGGCGTTAGTCTAACAAGAGTCGCAAGCGATTATGATCCTATCTTGCATTTTTAATGTAAAAAAAATATATATAATGTCGTTTCTTTTTTCGGAATTTTGTGTAGAACTTCTGAGTGCCGCTCAGTTTCTAAAGTGAAAATATTTAATTATTGTGAAATTTCCTAATTTTGATAATATGAAGTAAAGTTCCTGTAAAGAATAAATGGTTTGACTAAAGCCAAAGGGAATGAAGTTATTGTGAATCATTTGTAAATTACTTGTGTAATGCAGAGAATTGTTTGAGTATCAATAATATATACCCGTTTTAGTTTTCAGGATGTCCTAAAATTTAAAAACCCTTAGTAATTAAATTTAGAAACATCTTTAAAATTTAACGAACCTTTAGTAATAAAACACTAAAAGAATATTTAGTAATAAATCGAGTTAAAGGAACTTTTGTTGTAAAGATAAACCAGAAGCTAGTGGTCGAAGTATAAACACAGATGGATATTAATTTCTGTAAATCTTTATTATTATAACGCAATAAGAACCAAAATGTTGCAAATATCCTAATTAGATAAACTAAGATTTTTTTTATTCTAATCACATAGTACACTGTTTAAAGATAAATTATGGCATGAGCTCAAAATCTGCAATCTCTTTAAAATTACGACTGTTGTCTTAAAACTACTAAAAATTATAATTTAATCTTCTCTACGCCTGAAAGTATTCTAAATACAGAAATTAAGTTTCAAATCTCATCTTCTGAATGGCCTATCTATATTTATTCAATGCTAGCGAAAAGAGCTGAAGAAAATTTTCTATGCCTTTGCATTTAATTGAACAAGGGGACGCTGTACTAGCTACGGTTAAAAACATCGTTATTTAAAACTTACACTTGCATATACGGGATTTAGATAAAATTCTAAATTTTATAAATTATTCTGATATTAGCTAAAGCGTAAATGACTGAAGAAATTGAATTTACATCTCTCTGAGATGTTAATATTAACCGCTAGGAAACTTCACACACTTAACAAAGATCAACACATGTAACTGATTGTGTTTGAAAGAAATGTATGATTATTTAAGAAATTTTTTATACCCACGTCTTCGCCGGGAATCGAACCACGGACATCTAGGTTACGCATCGAGCGTGCTGACCACTACACCACGAAGAATTGCGAAGAAGGCAGGAAATTAAAGTTATAACTTGAGAATCATTATCTAATAGCATACCAAAAATTTGTTAATGTATTTTTCAAATAATATTTTTATAGTTCATGCAAATAATATTGCGAGTTGCCTGTGTGCCAATACTGAATCCTGTCAAAGTTTAAAATGAATTCCATAATTCTGCGAATTACAACTCTATTTGAGGAAAAAGGTAAAATTGTATTGTTCATTACTTTTCACGACAATCTGCATAGAAATGCCTATCACTTAATTTAGTAAAATCGGAAACCTTTTTTTCTAAATTGGCATCCCGTTTTTAACTTCATATATGAAAACATTTTGGTCTTCAGTTTATGCTCGACCCCCAGAATATGATATGAATATAATTTAAGATGTAATATCTCAGTCAATTTTTCCAGTACCGGAATCAAATGTTTTGAATTTTATTTTTTATACTGAGTATAAAACTTTCCTAAACATAAGTATATGTGCCGGGGAACATATAAAAATTTACATCTCGCCCGTTTTCAAAATATATCTTTTTAAATTTAAAAATACCAAAACTTAAATAGTATTTGTAACATTTAGATTATTATTCTCATCGGAAGTGCAATTCTAATCTGACTGTTATTCTTTGACCCATAGGAAAAATCACGGGGGAAAAAGGGAATAAATAATACAATCAACCTGTTTCGCAATATTCGAACATGGATCAAACTACTAGTGTCCAGAATCCTTATCCACTCGGCCTCTGTTCGGTTTGAAATAGAAGAGAAGGTTAAGCGAACCGTAAAACAAGTTCGGCCTTTACTCCTATCAACTTGAAGTAAACAATCAGCTTCAAATCATTATTTACAGTTAATGTTATTAGAGGCGTAAAGGCCTTCATTAATCTAACGATGAACGTCGAAAATTATCTGGATTTAAAGCTGATTCTAGGTCTAACACATAGCTCTAACATGTTAAAGAACATGGAGCGATTTTATACGGAAATTGTTAAGCGATTTGTCTTTAAAAGAAGTATGCGTATTTCCATCTTAATTGTATCTCATTGTGGAGTAATTATTAATCTCAGAAACTTCAGCTTTGAATTATAAAGTAGCTTGAAAGTCCTTTTCTTTCACTTAAAAAATGCCATTTAATAAGGCACTTTCTATATACTCATTTCCACTATTTATTTCTATGTGTTATTCTTTAGAAATAATGCGACATATTTTGTAATTTTAAATTTATTAAGACTTGAAAATTTTCTTACATTTCATTTTCTTCTCTTTAATTTGAAGATGACTTAAATATATCCGAAAGAAAGAATGTATTAATTTACACGCTGGCTTTAATAAAAATACTTCTAGAGCAGTAGCAACTGAATGCTGATTAAGATCTTCACACTAATAAAGACAAAATTTGAGCTATCTTTTCTTTTCCTTCGTTTGGTACATTGTGGTAATTGTGAAAAATAAAGACTTCTCACTGCACTCCTGTTACCAGACTGAAAGTGGAAATATTCTTGTTATTCTTTAGACTCAGATATTACTTTAACGAACGCCAAGAAAGTACAGTTCTTTTACCAGTGTTTTATATTTACATATGCTGTTTAGTAAGAAATAGCTGTCATTTTAGAACATTCATTATTTATATTTTAAAAACAATTGTGTGTTTCATTTTTCTTTACGAAGAAAGGATATTTAGTTTCGCAAAAATTTTTCTTTCATGAAATTATTGGTTTACGAAGATTAAACGTTTGATCATTTTGAACCAATTTTGCTTCTAGTTTAATTTGTTTACTATTTCATAATGTTAGAGCATTTAATCTGTTTAAAATTAAGCAAATCACAACTTCGTATTTTGAATGGATTTATTGGAGCAGTTTGTGCATTCCTGAGAAATGTAGAGACAAGGAATTAAAGAAGAAATGAATGATAAACATAAGTGTAACATTTTGAGGAAGAGGAGGCATTTAACCTGTTTGAAAGAAAGAGAGTTGTGATAGTTTGTTTGAAATTAAGTTTCTCTACAAAACTAATATTGAACTAAGATCCTATCTAACGTAATTTTAAACTTCAAAGCGATGAGCTCTCGAGTTAGTTTGTTATCAAAACCTAGTGTTATATTTTTCTATTCCATTCCATTAACACACAGGTTAGTTAAAAATATTTATACCATATTTTATCGATTCAATTTTTTTAAATTCTGTGCCATTGATTGTAAGAAACACCCCTTAGTTTATGTAGCACTCTAAAACGGGATTTTAAATCTATACAAATATAAAAACTGTAATAGTAAGATACCATGAACCTAAAATGCGCCTCGTCTTTAACGACGCTTACGTAAAGAAAATAATAGCGTCTTAGAATTGACTGACTCCAGTACATGCAGCAATAACATAAAATGCGGGTGAAATTATCTTGCAGAATATTAATAGCATAAAAATTATCACTGTGTCGATTAGAATTAAAAAGCAACTATAAGGGAGACTTTTGTAACTTTTATCTGTTACAGATGTATTCTAGAGACACATAGTATTAAAAGTTAGAAAACTGCAATATATTCAAATTTCTAAATCACTCTGAATCTTATGCAGTGGAACCCTGTTTAAGCCATATATATTTTCCTCCAAACCATGAAGAAGATATTAACACTAAATTAGTAAAACCGAATTCCTCCAACAGCAACTCATGTCTAGTTCTTTCCAATCAGCGTTTTCTTTTTTTTCTTTCTCTGTTTCTTTTTAGTACAGAGAGGCTTTGTCCCTGAAGGATTATTGTTTTGGCTTTGGCATGTTGCATTGATTCACTATGAATGTCCCATTCACTTACCAAATTGTTGCCACCAAACATTATCGCCCTGCATTACATTTAAAGAAATTAAATAATAAAGAATTTGCATAAATGTATATGTTTCTCGCACTGTGATAAAACATCGGTACCTAAAGCCATCCAATTTCGAATAACGTACGTTTCCACCCGAATATGGGCATCTGGAAGCCCAAATTTAGAATTTGTTTCATTACCTATTTCATATTTTGTAAAACCTTAAGGAATTTTTGATTAACAAACTCGACGATTTCAAAGCGAGCAATGGTAACACTGTGCGAAAAAAAAACATTTTTGTCTCCAGCGCGCGAGACTGTGTATCGGAAATTCTAAAGATATGCTTATTTTAAAATTATTTTGCGATATTGCTGTTGAACTGAATCTTATGGTTTAAGTGCGAAGAACATGAGATTTAATAAATAAAGGTTATATGCTAAACGTTAAAAAAAGGCCCCTTTGGACGTAATTTAAAATCTGAAGGATTTAAGTTTTTTTTTTCACTGGAAATTAAGTACATATTTTGACTATAAGTAAGTGTTAATACTAAATGAATTTACAGTTAGTTAGTTATGAAATATAGTGTATCTAAGCGACAACCTCAAATTTCTTGCATTCAATTATAGATTACATAGCATGAAAGGTTTCGGTAGTCATAAATCCTGTTTTGCAGTACATCTCAAATGCTGTTTGCCATTCCATGAGGTCATTTGTCAGTGCTTTATCGCTAAGTCTACCAGTCGATGATTTTTGGTTGAGTCGACGTCTGGATATTAAAGGGAGTTCTGTTAAATTACGTCTTTTTATGAGTTGCATATTTTTCTTGCAATAATTCGGCTTAGCAAACGAAAATGTGGCTATGAAGAAAATGATTATCACTATAATGTAGGCGTTAATACATATGTGTGTATATATATATATATATATGCGAAGTATGTAGATAGCTCAGAACGTAGCAGATCCATATATTGAAGGGGAAGAATTCTGATTGCATAGTACGCTAAAATGTTGAATCCGTAGTAATTATTAAAATTCGCAGCCAAGCAATATTAAATATTCATTTTTATTTCAATTGACATTTGTGGCCACAATGTATTTGGCACGATCCCCACTTTGCTTAAAGTTTCTGCAATTTCTTTGCGCTGTTTTGCAAATATATGAAATATGTGCATGATAAAAATATTTAAAGCAGCTTATGAGGTATTTCCCCGCCTTCTTCGCATGCCTTCGTGGTGTAGTCGTCAGCACGCTGAGCGCGTATCCAGAGGCCCGTGGTTCGAGCCCTGGCGTTGCTCATTTTTCTCATCTCCAGCTTAAAAAAAACAAAAAAAAACTAATGTCTCTACAGTGGCCCCCGAAGTAAAATGGTGGTGGGTGATGATTCTCATCACCAGAATTTGGCGATTAGGTCCCTTAATTCGCAGTCGCTCTTTAAAATGGAAAGTATATAAGGTATTTCTCCCGCCTTCTCATGCCTTCGTGGCGTAGTGGTCAGCACGCTGGGCGCGTATTCAGAGGTCCGTGGTTTGGGTCCCAGCGAAGGCGTTGCTCATTTTTCACAACTCCTGCTTCCATTTGTAACAGCCTTTTAATTCCTCTTTTTTAATTTGGATATTTTCTCTTTATTAAAAAAAAAATAATAGCATTTTTGAACTGCGGTATTTCTAGATAAATCTATGTCACATGGCTTGAGAAATGCTGATGACGCAATTGATTCGAAACGTAAACTCAAATTTTCGAGAACTGAAACCTTTCTGACCTAAACCAAAACCTTCCTTCTGACGATCTTCCATTATGTATAAATGCGCATTTCTCTTCTACCTTCTGTGCTGCTTGGATGCTATTCCGTTATGTTGAAACCGCAATGCTATCGAAAATCTAAATTTTAAGGGAAGTGTTTACTAAATTTTTAGTACTTTATCTGTCTTTTCAAGATTTAATGTTGCCTAATGTCAATTAGCAATAGTTTTTTATTTCTTTTCGCAGAAGGTAATCTTAGTTAAAAAATTAATAATTATATATACATCTTAGTCTTAGGAGCGATAGCCCTACATTTTTACCTTTAATGCCCATTTAGGTCTTTATATTTGCTCCATTACTCTTTTAATACGTATATATATATATATATATTAGTTTTCTATGGGAACATAAAAAGTACGAAATGTTTGAAGATAGAAATGAATCATCACTAGGTCTTGTAAAGTACCAAAAAGACCGAGAAAGGGTGTAAAGAACCCTCTTTTTAAATCAAATAAAAGTTAACAGATTACACCTATCGTGCATATAAAATACTGCCAACAGTTATGACTTAAATGGAAGATATTGAAATTGGTTTAACTAAGTAAAGTTAGCCTAACAGCTACACAATTAAAGTAACTCGCAAGTTAGCTGTGAACTAAAGGTTGGAGTGACAAGCCTAATAGCAAGAATAACGCAAACGCTGCTCAACACTACTTTAAGGAGAATCGAAATTAGCAACATGACGGCAGATGGCAAAGCCGTGATTCTACACTTTAAAACGTTCCTTTAAATATTATCTTCTTCCTAGCTTATTTGAATTTCACGCGAGCTCGAAATTTACATTTTAGCAAGAATATGGAAATTAGGAGGATAGGAAAGTTCATTAGTATAAAATAACTAGTTCTAGAAGTACGAATTAGTTGTCGTCTAATATTGCTAAACCTATTAGAATGTCAATTCAATTTTAGTTGCATTAAAAAAATTAAAGAAGGTTAGTAAACTGTAAGGTTGCGTTTCCAGGAAGTCATTGATTTAATAGTAGCCCAAGACAAAAATCTTTGTCGAATACCGAGGAGTTACGTCAATGCGCGTACGATAAAATTGCGTTCCGCAAAGTTAACGTTTCTCTGGTAAAAACAGGTTGGTATTAGTTCACATTAAGAAAGTATGTATAACTTATGCAAACCTAAATATTATCGTATTTAATAGAGAAAAATTAAGAAAATTTTAATTGAAAGGATTTCTATTTCTGCTTAAAAAGTAAGCAGGCGGAATTATTTTTTAAATAGCTAGTGATTTTTGCTTGGGACAATATCTGATGCCATCCATTAAACGTTTCGCTATAAGGATTGTAAAGGTTTCAATACTTCTCATAAAATGTCCTCTTCTTTCTTTCTTCATTTCTGTTAATGTCCGTTACAAAATCCAGCAGTTGTGCTCTTTTAACAATCCTTTAAACGTTTTGTACGTTAAACGGTCTTTAACGTCTTCGGTTTGCTCTTTTCACTGTCCTCTAGTGTTATAAGATCATCCAACTCTTTAGTTGTCATCTTACGATCCTTATTCTGGCCTAATTCTTTAATTTCTGCTTCTTCTATATCTGAAAATCCTTTGGACAGTATTCTTTTGTAATTTGAAGGATTTCCTCAGCTTCATTTCCAATCGATGAAAATCGTTTAAAATTGTTGACAATCTCTGGCCATGGTTAATTCCAGTAGGCATTCATTGATGATGAATTCCCTTGTTCTTATGCGAGTTTAATCATTTCTATGCCATGTCTTATGTTTATTTGATTCTAAAATGCCAATAGTGTCTCTTGCTTTCCCTCATCTACTGTTTTATTTGGAAGGATGTAACATGCCTCGCTTTGAATGTTTTTATGATTGCTGGATCCATTAGTTGGATTAAGGAAGTAGTGTTCGGTGGAAGGAATAAACCTCTATATTTGAACGCAAGGTTATTAGAACTTCTCTACCTTGTCCTGAAGACTTATAAAGAATCAGGAGAACTTTGAAGCTCAGGTTTTGCTTTTCTAAGCAATATTTGACTTGAAAGAATTTTCAAACCAGTCATTATAAAGACTGATGCAATGTGGCAAGGTGAAGCTTCGTGCCGCTTATTTTGCGTTGGACAAATTAAATACAGGCAATAAAACACGTATCCGCAAAATCTCGTTTCGCAAGTCCGCGCTCCGGAAGGGTTTACTGTACTAAATATTCTCTACTCCCTTTGTGTCTTCGTGACTTCAACATCTGTACATCAAGTGACATCCTTGTACTTAAGTGTTTGAAAGAACCTAGCCTTGTTTGTCTACTGACCTTGGGTAAGTGCACGGTTTGGTATTTTTTCCCCCAATGGCGGGCCCTCAGCCGACTTCGCCATTACTAAGGCCAGAAGTGGTGGTCATATTATTATGTAAAGAAATACGCCTTCTTTGAAGATACGGACAGTTACAACTGTACCTTGTCCGGAATTCGCAGTCGGCTCCCCTGACCACTATTCCGCCTGGACGGCAGTTCGATATTTAATAAATAACTGAACTAAATGTTTTGGCGTCACTGCGTGAGACATTCTCAAGCATGAGATAAGAGTCACGTGGTGGTGAAAGCAAAGTAATAAATGATTCGCCAGATGGGCGTCATTATATAAGTTTGTGTAACTGTAGAAGTTTGCTGGGAACTTCAATATTGCATTTTGATGTCTGATATGTCCCGCAATATCAGCTGTGACCTACATATTAATTATAAAGATTGTAAGATATAGAAATGTGTTTATTTAAAATGGAAGACTTTTATTTTATGTCAAACTGAAAAATAACAACGTAGACACTCTTCTGAAATGAATGGATAATTCTGGCGGCAATAGTTACTCTTTCATAATACCTCCATGGCATCATTTTGTGTTTAAAAATTTTACTTTTGTCGGTTTTACTAACCATTCTGAACGGAAAGAAAAGATATTTTTACTCAGTTACGAGTGAAATACTATTCATTTTTGTTATACAGTTGCTTCCCTCTTTACGAATTATCCCACACACGAATAAACCTGTTCTCAAAGAATGAAATTTGTTCGATATCAGAAAGAAAATAAATAACATAAAAAATAGTGAAAGGAGAAACTCAAGTGTTGGTAAAGGCAATGCAAAAATGTGATAAACTATTCCGTTTGAAAAAAAGTTGTTATGATAAAATACTTAAAAGGGATGAGAAAATGTTGAATGTCTGATATTCGAATAGTATGAGATATTCGTCGATTGGAACAATTCTTAAGAACCAAAATCTCATACTTCAGTATATCTAAGGTACAGTCCTGATGCAAACAGTTATCAGGCGAATGTGCAATACCAATGCAATCAGCAGCTCTGATTCCTCTCCAAGCGTAGCACTGAGAGGAAGAGGAGACGAGCCGGCTTCCATTAAAAACTTTGGCACAAAGCTAATGACAATAGCTTTATCCTAGTCTGAAGAAAGACCCGTATTTTGATGAAACCAAGTTCGAGAGCTTTAATAACGTCTGCTGTGCACATTGCTATACAGTTATCATCGTATCTATTGCGAAAGAAAAGAAAACCTAGCGAGGCAAATTTATATAATTATTTTAAGAAAGATCCGTCGGAAATTGATGTTGCTGACCTATCCAACATGCCAACTCCTTCCATCTCTCATATAGCCTCCTTCCTCATCGTAAACGTGCTCTTTATTTATCGATGAGAGGGCGAGCCAGACGTTAATTCCCCCTTACCCATTGCCGTCTGCGCACTATTCAGTGAAGTAATTCTGAGTATTATATAGTGAATACTATTCTGAGTATTATACATACTGAGCACTATATAGTAAAGTAATTCTATATTTATTTATAGTTTTTTATTTATCTGAAGCTATATTTAAAATTTAAAATATGCTAATTATTTATTTTAGTATTTTTTACTGTTCGTATGGCTCTTATCTCACAAACGTTGTCAGGAGATATGCGTAGAACGATTGCGAACGATTGTTCGGAACATAACTCATTTGAAAGGTGGGGACCATCTGTATAATGAAAGTCTGTCAGACAAAAGAGGGGTAATAAAAAACACACTGCTGCTTGTTTCAAATCGTTTAAACACGTATGCTTGTTTTAAGCACTTATGCTGCTAAAAGTTATCACTTTGCTTAGTAATGCTATGGACGGAACTGAAGATGGAGTCATCTATAAACAAAGACCTGGATTTTCCTCCAATTCAAACACGCTTCCCAGAATTGCTAGAAAATTCTGACACAGACAGACAGACGTATTAAAAACTTTGATTAATGTATATTAAGACTTCATAAAATAATAATTTTGATTTCACAAATTTACCCTAAAATATCCTTTTCGTGATCGAATAATATGCAAATAAATTTGAATCAATTAAGCAAACTCCCAAACTTGAGTAGCGAAATATTTTTTTTAAATTCGTCGGTTATAGCAATAAGTAATACTGGCTTTTTTTCAATCGAATAGCAAGTACGTTGTCTGAAAATGTCTGAAAGTTGTAAAATTCAGCTTAAGATCCAGTTATTCCATGAACACGTGCAATTAATATGCTTGCTTAGTTTATAATTGCAGAGGAAAATTTTAGCTCCATTATCCTATTTTAATTTGATCATGTACATTTGATCAAATAAAATGTTACAAATGTACATTTACAATGTACGATTACAATGATACAAATCTACAATGTAAGTTAAAAGTATTATTAATTTTCAGCATGAACAGTGACCAAGTGGCCGCCAATTGCTGGTATTAGGACCCGAGTTCCAACCTAGCGTATAACGTGAATACCAGCTTTTTCCCTTAAAAGTCCTCCACGAAGGCATTCCTTCTCATAAGCAGATATTCCTCATGTATTCCGGGATATTAAAATAACCTAGCTTAACCTATCAATTTTCGTTATGCATTTCCCTTTTTATTTACAGAACTTCATTTAGTTAAACAGCTTAAAAGTGATAAATCTAGCACTTTTTTTTCTTAAACTATAAATAGGTATTATTTTGTCATTTAATTTATTCTACATGGAATGTAGCCAAGTTTAAATTTCGAAAGCGGGATAGATCAACAAGCAGATCACATTTAACTAATATTGAAATTAAGAGCAAATTAGCAATATGTATTATAAATTTCGTACTTAGTATTATTATAACTATTATAACTCTTCTAATATATTCATTCCGACCAAAGAATAGAGGAAGTTTCACTGTCGAAATTAAATTAAGCAAACTTTGTGTATTAATGCAAGATAAATGCTTTGCGTACCAACTATCGAGTTGCAAGATTCATCAAAAGAGCTATCGTATGGGTTATCAATCATTTCATTTGAGACAAAATATTCCTGATGAATGAGATTGTATTGATTTGTATGCATAATGTTCACCTCGTTGTTTATTAATAGCAGAAGAAATAAGGAGATCATATGTTAAAGCTTTCAGATCTTCTGATCTTTGTATTTTTAGGCAAGCTACAGTGAGATTTGATGACATAAAATCTCATAAAAGTGTTTTTACGCTGAAGTGCATAAAACAGATTAGTTAAATATAATCACAGCATTCAAAATAACGTTTCATTACAAACAATTATTTTTTAAACATGTTTCAAAAATCAAAAATTGATAAATGCTATGTAACTAAGATGACTATAATATATTTTATTATAATACGTTCTCCTTCTTTAAAAATCGCAAAAAAATTTTAATATTATTTCCTTTATTTAAAAAATTTATCTTATTACTAGTGTACCTTTCGAGAAAGCTTTGTTTGTTTCTGAAATGTAATGCTTCCGTTACTTATAAAGTTTAATTTTGATTCTACCACTGAGAATTTTCTAATAATTTCATTCGTTGAATCTGATGAAACTTTATACAAGCACACAATATGCTTCATTATATCATAAGTTGCCATTCAAGTATCAAGTTATTTAGGATTGCTAAATGACACAACATAAATCCGAATAAAATCCGAATCCAGACATAAAATGCGAATCTTTTCTAATATGAGTAGTTTGAAATACTCTCCACGTATCAGGAGCTAAACATACAAATGAGGCATTAACATTATTAAAAGAAATTTAAAATGTATTGATATCTTGAAAATTCAATATTCTAAGTATTGAAGTTTGCAATAAAATTTCTACTTAGTATTAAGAATTTAGGATACTAAATTTTTATTGTAGTTATATTTTCATCAGTATTAAGCCCATATAGTATGGAGGTAAGAATTAAGTTAGATTTTTTTTAGATAGAAAGCGATTATTTCTCTGAATTTGTTTTTAAATCTTTTTCTTTCTATTTGATCTCCATTTTTTTGCCAAGTATTTGTGTTACCATTGAGGCTTTTTAAGTATATTGGTAAGTTATTTATTTTTCTGTGGGGAATTCATTGCGAAGAATAAAAATATTGTTATTGCGTGTGGAAAGAGGAATTTTAAACAAAATTTCTTCAAGGTTTGTTGTTTTTCGTCTCTTTGCGTTTTGCTTGATATACGTAAATCCTTTTGATATGAATTCTCACATAATTTTCACATTCTTTTTTTTTTAACTTCACAGAAGCAAAGAAAATGTTTCCAGTCTTCTGAAGTTGAAAGTAGTTGTATTGCAAGTTTATCTTTCCGCGCGGAAACATCTCAGTATGACTCGACGGTTTGGAAGAAAAAGCTTATGATTTTATTTTCTGCGTTATATTCGAAGAAATAAGTAGGCTGAAAATAAACGAATATATTTCTTCAGAATTCTAGCCGCCCATCTGTTTCTACAAAGAACATTTTGCAACTTTTGTTATATCCTTTTCATTCTTTTTACGTGTACTATATGCAATAATATTTAGAATGAAGTGTGGAATAAATTGTAGGAAATGAAAAACTTCCTGTGATTTTTTAGTTCTTCCCAACATGAATATTGCCTTTTTTGCTGAATATTTTCGTGAAACTGTAACGTTTGCTTTAATTTTAGAACATTAGAGCGGTTTTATTTTAAAATAAACAACGATTTATGATGAACTTTTGGCCTAAATGTTGTATGCAAACAAATATAAAAATCTTTCCCAACTGCAGAACTTTGAATTTTCTACATTAAGCAAAGTAGAGTTTTATAAAAATTCTTTCTCTCGGTAAGGTAACTTCGGAAAATATCAAAACTGAGTTGTAACTCATAAACGGAAGGAATTAAGTAATTCATTACCGTAAATTAACAAGAAGTTCAAGTATTAGTATTCTAAATTATAAGAGTTTGGCTGAATTCCATGACTAGTTGACGTTAAGACGAGGCTAAGAATGACCGCCATTGGCCAGATATTATTTTAAAATTATATTTCTATAAAATTCATTTAATATTAACAACAGCAAAACATCAATATTCAAAGAAAAATTGTTTTTAATCATATCATTTAAACTTTAACATGAAGTATGTCCCATCCTCTTCACACACGAAGTTAAAATAGTTAATTTTTGTCAGTGTTTAATTTATTTCTGGTATTATCAAGCCTGTTGCTCATGATGGTTCCAACAACAATGTAAATTTTGTTTCTCAGCAAATATTCAGCATATTTCACGCTTGTAAAATATCTATCAGTATGTAAGATATGACTGAAACCGTTTGGAATGTTGATAGCATGTTTCTTCACAATACCTCCTCCCAAACCATAAACACGCATATCTTCTGCTGACACAAAACCTTTCCCATCTTAAATTGCAAAGTCTAGCACCAAGCCATCCTTTGCAGAGAAAACAAAATGTTTTAGTCTCATGGAATTGGGCTTATTTGGGACACACTGCTGAAAGGCACAACAGCCCGTGAGAAGGAATCATTTACTCTTCCAAAGAAATTTTTTGTGGTGGAGGCAAAGTAAGACATTTTATGGGATTAAAAAGGTTTGTACTTTTCAAAGTGTATCACCATTTTATCTGATGAAATCTTATCTGCAAAATGCAGAGTTTGGGGCAGTGTGAATTGCCTGTCTCTTGCCATTGTTTCATAGAAACATCCTATCGATAGGTTTCTTGATCAATATGATTTTGATGGAATTTTAATATGCACATCCAAATATGAAGACCAACAAGTCGCATTATTGCATTTGCATTCGTGATTACAGATTTCTGCTGAACAGAATACAAATTAGTTTGGACAGCTACTTCTTCAAAAAATTTCATGCTCAGGTATTCAAAAAACGAAGCCAACTGCAGCATAATCAAAGTCATCCTGCAAGCATGTTAACTTCAGTTACTATCAGTTACAACTAATAACATGAAATAACAAAGTAATTACAAACAATAAATTACATTAAATATATAAAATTAGGTCAGCATAGTTATGCATTATCTTTATTTTAATTCAAAAATAAAGCAAGATAGGCTAAAAAAAGCCTGTAAAATACATATAATTTAAGATTACAATTACATACTAGATGCATATAATCAGTTATGCCATCTGTGAGCTGCTTCTGAAACATAAACTTCAGAAACAGCAACTGAAATTCAGTAATATTAAAAAAAATATGGCAGTAACAACTGAACCTATTTTCCCTAACGGACTAACGTCCATGTATCTGGACCTATACACATTTCCATGCACTGCCATAAAAAATCACTTTGGCCAACAAAAAACAACGTTAAACAAAAGCTCTAATCTATGTAGCTCTAAATATTCACTTTAAACAAAAATTAAATTGCTCTGATTTCTTCAAAAGTATGCACCTGAGCTGCCATCAATTGGTAAAAATGAAAAGCTGAAACATCCCCATACGTGCTAATAGAGTTGCAATTGAGTAAACGAGTGCTAGAATCTTTCCAGCAGCGCAAAATTGAAGGTCCACATACGGGGACCTCTGGCGTCAAGAGGTTAAATATTATATAATCATATTTGTTTGCATAATTTTTAAAGTACCTTTACAGAAAACATCTGTGGTACCAATGACTTAAATCTTTCTATGAAACAGATGGCTAAAATTTGAAATTTCGGGAAATTAGCGGGTTGTTAAAAGGTTTTGCCTAAAAATGGCACTTTTTGTCGCTGAAAATGTTGGAAAAAATTTGTAAATGTTAAAGCAATACAACACCCATTTCAAACATTAAGACGCCTTTTTTAATACCTTTTTCTTCTTTTTACATTTTAAAATTTATGGTGGGAATTTTATTTGCACTATATTTCGCTAGGAATTTAAAAAAATAGCATTAAACTATTTATTTAACTAAAATGTTTAATTATTTAAAAAGTTTAACTCATCACATTCTACTATATTTTTACAAATCTGCTACTATATTTTTAAATATTCATTGTTTTTTCTTTAAGCATTTTGGGTTTTCCTTGAGCTATTTACACAAAACTGTATATATAATGTTGGATGCTTCTAGTATAATTAAACTTAATGTATTTTTTGCTGTAATACCTACTTAAAGAACGAGATAAACTAAGCATTAGGTTAACTATTGGGATCCCATACATAGTTTTATTAAATGTAAAATGATAAGCTTGTGCAATAAAATTGAGAGCTATATCTTAATTCTAAATTAAACTTTATGATTTTTAAAATATGCGCGTTAACAAAAAATTAACAGGAATAAAAATCAATTTAAAAATTTTCAATTGTAAAATTAAAAAGAGTAATGGCAAATCTGTCTGAATTTCATGCAAAGTTTGTCTAAACCAAAATCAGTGTTATAAAACTGTGGTTATGCTCGTTGCATCAAAATACTACATTTTTTTTAAAGTAACATTGGATAATTTTCATGCTTTACTTTTAGTGAACTATTCCATCATAAAATCTTCAAGTATCGGCTCTAAATGAGAAACTGCAGTAGAAGAGAAATGTTATTTACTTTTTGAATCATAAGGCAGATTATACACTGATCTATAGGTAAATGGACATAAATCTAAAGAAAAATAATTCATAATTAAATTATAGAAATAGATGAAAATTAATAAAATCATTTAGAATGTATGTTTTCTTATATTTTTTAGCATTACATAGTGTTCCATGCGTATTTTTTCTATCTATCCGTGCTTGCTAACTTTTGCGTCGTAATTGCGGAGCTTGTTATACAGCGAGTTTCTGTTAGCTGTTGAGTAAGGCCGATGAACACTGCGGTAGCTACACAAGAATGCCAGAGGCTCTATTCTGATTGTCCAGCATACCTCAAAAGAGAAAAATACCTGCTCACTAGGGCTTGACACAAAGGTGCTGTTACCTTTAGAAATGTTATAAGCATAAATAAAAATTTTGCATCAATTTATTGAACAACTGTCCTATGAAACTACGAGACAAATTTAAATTTATTTAGGTTTTAAACGATGAGAAAAAAATTAAGCGTACTTGCTAAAGAATAATCTTTGTCAATAGCGCACATTAAAAATTAATGGCAATCTATGTATCAAACCAAAAGTATTTAGTACATTCAGACCATTTAGGTTAATCGATGAGAGGATGGAGATGAAACAAAGAATTATCTAAACCAAAATAATGTTAATCATAAAATTTTGCTTTTGCTGTTAAGATGTTTCTTTTGATCTATAAAAATATTAATGGTCCTATAACTAATATTAACTTCAAAAAAGGCTAGCCTTTTTTTTGAAAGAGGTTATAAGACATAATTCCTTTTAAAGTACTTTTTTCACTATGTAATGTAGGCGTTCGTTTTGTTGTTGAATCTAATTTTTACTGCCAGTTATGGCTTATTTTATTGTTTTCGTAATATTAATCTTTTCATTATGCACACTGAATACTTTATTACACTTAAAAAGCCATAATTTCTCAGACCTAGTGTTGCCCCGTTTTTGAGAGATTACATCCTATTTGCTACAACTTCCTCCTTTGTAAACGGGCTCATCTTTAAAGAACATTCACTTATCTTTAAGGAACATTCACTTTACAAAGGAATAATGGCCCGGACTGGTTCCTCGAAAGTGAAAATAATTTAAACTTCTCCGGGCCATCAAGTTTGAAAACTCTTTCTACTGTTTCAGCTAAGAAAAACGGTGCGAAAAACATGGCCACTATATTGGCTCGTTTTATCACTATATAGCTCGTTTTATCAGTGTAGAAAATTAATGATCATGTGAGCAATAATGATGCCATTGTTCAAGAGTACTTATTTTCAAGCAGATTCTAAATATGTAAGTAGGACATACACGTAGTTAGATGTGTGCGTAATTAAATATAGTAGGATACAGCAGATAAGTTTCAATAACAGAATTATTTCCATTACGATTATTCTTTCAATATTTCAATATATATGCGTTTCAATGTGTAAAGAACGTTTTTGAATTGAACGTATTTTAAGTTTCATACATAAAACATTTTTTAATCATTAATAGAAACATACTTTTCCCATTTCATCATAACGTAAACATACCTACGAAAAATATCATTTCACTTTTGTTTATTACTCTTCTTGGCTGCTAAACTCTCTGGGCTTTTTAAAACCCATTATTAGAGAACAAATGATAACTGCACTTATATGCACTGAGCTTTCCAAATGAAAACTATTCCTTCTGGAATCTGATAATTCAGAATATTTTTCATTTCTATAGTGAAACTAAAGTATGTGAAAAATATTTTAATGAAATATATTGTTAGTACGCGGAAGAAAGAGAAAAATATTTCCATTTGAAAGCTGGATAACATATCTGCATAAGAACTTGCTCACGAAGGATTTATGGTCTCATTTTACACGGAATAGAATTACGATTTGAATAAAATCTTATATTAAAAATTGAAAAGATGCAGTTGATCTATATTTTTAGTATTATGAACATAATCCAATTCGTGGATATATATATATATATATATACAGATTTTATTTTGAAAACTGCTCATATTTTTCAATGTTAAATATATGCTACAAATAAAGGAAAATGCTATATTTAAATTTATGCTTGTAAAATATTTTGTTACCATAATTCTAAATGATATTTTTATTTTCGGAATTCAGAAGTAATGGTAATCTCTGACTTACATGAGTACATTGAATCAGAACTTGAAATGATGCAAGTTAAGTAAATTTTCGAATAAAATGTGCATACATTAAATCTTTTGGTATTTTTTTGGCTGAAGTTTGCTGACATCATGGAAAAAGACATGCAAGTATCGAAGAAGGTACGTAAAAAGCAGTTCTTTCTAAAAATATATCAAATTACGCTCGAAGTGCTTGTTATGTCACAGATATTTACGGAATATTCTTAAAGCAAGCATCTTGTTGGAATGGTCTTGAAGGATCTAATTTCGTTTTTTTATTTTCCTTTTTTTCCCGATTCAACATGATTTCTTTCTCGCGAATCATTACATCATTTACTTTTTCTGGATATAAGTGTATACAAACGAGTTGGATATTTTGAGACGCATAGCAAATCACGCGAGACTAAAACATTTCATTACAACTATTACTGTATTTCATAATCGACCAAACGCAACTAGCAAATTACTGCGCCATCTCTTCGAGCATTAGCTGTCACATTAGTAGGAAATGTTTTTTAATATTAATTTATTAATTAAGAATTATTTAATAATTGTTATTTATTAAAATAATTTGCCTGTATTTTAAACTTTAAGGTAACTTAATTTAATTTAAATTTTGTTCAGAAAAACCAAACTGAAATTTGCCCTTTTGAACGCTAAGGTTAAAGCATGATTTAATGTGCGATTTATTGTGCTACCTACCCAACAAAAACAAAAATACACTATCCTCTTAACGGGTGTGTCCAACCCGTTTAATTTAATCTAAAAAATCGTCCAAAAATTTAATGCAGCGCAACACAATAAAGCACAGGTTACTTCTTCATTCGAGCTTAATTCAGCATAATTGGAACATTTTCAGCACCCTGACATTTTGACTCACCCTGATCCTGACTGTTTGACTAAATATTGTGTTACTAATCACTTTTTGGAAATTATAAGTCCAATTTATTAATTTATACGTAGTAAAACTAAAGCTTCAAATAAGCTAAAGCTATGAGTTTTGTGAAAGAGATGAATTTGAATATGATTTCCTATTAAGATCTGGATAGTCAACAATTTTTGGAATGAATTAGTCTTGCTAAATATCAGGTATATAGGTAAATCTGGGAATTTTCTGTTTAGGTCAAATTATTTAAAGTAATAATATCATCTATGTATTACCATTATTATTATCTATGTAAATATTACTGTAGAAAATTAAATTCTCTTGTTTTAATGATTTCCGGAATTTAAATTCTTTACTAAATAAAAAGAGGTTACAAAGACTAGACGAAGTATGTCCTTCCATTGGTATAGAAATAATCTAAAAACTACTTAGTAAATACACTCATATTTACTTACTTAGCAGCTTTAGTGCAAGTACTAAGCTTTGTAAGTTCAAAATTACTAATTTTCAGTAGTTATTTGAATAACTCTAAATGACAATTTTTAGCGCTTTTGTTCTAATACAAAGACTACAAGCCACTAGATTATTTCTAAGAGTCTTTCTAGGAGACTTATTTGAAGCCCCATACAGGGGAAGATTTTCTGCTTTTCAATGTTAATTTTTAATATTCAGATCTTTAGCCAGAAATAAATTAATGTCCTTTGTTTGTTACTGTTTGAAGCTAAATTGGCTTAAACTAGACTTTTCGTAGCCAGCATTTGCCCAAATATCCTCCAGTTTCTTTCCAACTTTCTAAAATAGCCTCTAACGAACTATATTTTTACATCAGCACTATTTCAACACCACTCTCTCTCAATCTCAGCGTTACAAAAAAAACTAATATCGTTTCAATACAGCGTGCGTCGAACTATACTGCCATTTTGCTGTCTACTTAAAAGCAAACCTATAAGTTAAATTCATTTCATGTCTGGTCATCTTCATGTATTAATTTTGTTTATATAAAAGATTCCTTAATTTTTATAACGATGTGACCTTTTTATTTTAGTAAAATTAACAAAATCGAGTTTATTATTACTTCTGATTACACTGCTGGCCACTGCAAATGCAACATCCTAGTGCTATTTAAAGCTTGAAGTTTTCGACGATTTCAAGTTTGGCAATAGTGTCTTTCTTGCGTTTTTTTTTTAAAAACGATTAAATTTGCCTCGTAGTAAACGGCAATCATCGTTTGATCAAGTATCCGAGTTCGACAGAGGAAGGATACTGGCCTACCGAGAGTGTGGATTATCTTTCAGGGAAATCGCTAGTCGTGTTGGACGAAACCAAACAACTGTAATGGAGATATGTGACCGTTGGATGTAGGAGGGTACGACGGAGCGACGTGTTCGATCGCATCTACCTCAGTGCACCACTTCACGTGATAACAGGAACATTGTGCGCATAGCAGTGACGGATCGCTCAGTCACATCACGAGTCATAGCACACCACATTCAGTCTGTAACGCATCATCCAGTGTCTGCGCTTACCATTCGACGCCGTTTACAGCAGAGTGGTCTGTCCGCAAGACGTCTATTGCTTCGTCTACCCTTGATGCAGAACCACAGACGTCTTCGCCACCAATGGTGCAATGAAAGAAGGTTGTGGACGACAGAATGGAATGAAATTGTCTTAACGTAGTTATGAGTCTCGCTTCTGTCTGTAACACCACGATGGTCGGATTCGAGTCTGGAGACACCGTGGAGAGAGGATGCTGAACAGCTGCGTTGTGCATCGCCACACTGGTCATACACCGGGTATTATGGTATGGGGCGGTATTCGATATCACTCTCGCACTCCTCTATTACGCATTGCCGGTACTTTAAACAGCCAGCGCTACATCTCCGAGGTGTTGGAGCCAGTTGTCCTTCCTTACCTTCAGGGCTTGCCCACAGCCATATTTCAACAGGTTAATGCGCAATCACACGTGGCATGCATTGTCCAAGGGCTCTTCGTCAATCGCCAAACTGAATTGCTACCCTGGCCGGCTCGCTCTCCGGATCTTTCGCCGATAGAAAACATGTGGTCCATGGTTGCAGAACGATTGATCCAGATTACATCCCAAGCTGCCCCATCAGATCAACTTTGGCAACGTGTGGAAGCTGCTTGGTCTGCTGTACTCCAAAAAAACATTCAAAGTCTCGTTGAATCAATGCCGAGGCGTGTGGCAGTGGTGATCTCCAACAGTGGCGGCTACTATGGCTACTGATTGTGGAAGAAACCACACTTCACACTTCACTATAAATTTAATCATTTGATATTTGGTCAACATGTTATCTACTAAATAAATTTTGTTGTGATATCTCTTGTCTCTCTTGGTGTTGCAATTTGGGTTGCCAGCAGTGTATTTTTAAATCTCTTTTTATATTTCTTTTGTTTTCGTATTGTTTAATTATTTTTGCTTCTTTTGTTTGAAATTATTTTAATTTGGCAAAACAGCGAATGTGTCGGTGAAAGGATTTCTTCAACAAGCCTTTTTAAATTATTTATTCTTGATTTAAAATATGATACATTTTTTAAACATTTTGCTTTCTTTATTTTTCCTCATGATTTGAATTTTATGATTAGTTCCTGGATAATAAGACAACGAAACATATTCGCTTCTATTAATTATTGTGATTTAATCGGAAATTAATTTCCCTCCTTAAAGTGTAAATTAACTACCAATTAACAGCATTAACTGTTTCAATTTTTACTTTTGTTTACTGTACTTTTATAAAACCGGTTAACATTTTATTTTGCCTAAATATTACTTTTAATAAATTATTCCTTTTCAAATGACAATTCTTGAATTTTTTATGAATCTTTTCAAAAAAGGACATTTTTAAATTGTTCTAACAACGCACTGCATGAGAGGTATTGAAAAATTTTGCACTTCTTACTACAAACTTTTAATGAGTTGCGCCAGACATTGTCCTAAGCAATAATTGCTAGCTGTTAAAAAAATAATTATATCATGTACCTACTAAGCAGTAATAAAATCCCTTTTAATTAACACTTGTTTCATTTTTTCCATTTTAATTACACTCATGTCCATAAATTAAGGATAATTCGGAGTCGCGCGGAAATCGCACTCTAAAATAAATGTATCACCTGTAAAATTACTACACACATCTTCAAGAATCATATGCAAATTTCAGGAAGTAAACAGATGACACCGATAGTATGTCACAATGACGAGAGTGTAAGAGAATGATATATAAGGAATACAGGCAAAGAAGTAAAATTGTTCGCAGGCGCTTTATAAGCATTTCAGTGCAATAACCGAAAAGTTATGACACAAAGTACGCATTTGGATGATTTTTTACGTGGTAGAATTATCGGCCGTCTGGAATGTGGGCGTACCCAACTGGAAGTATCACACGAACTTGGAATTGTCCAGAGTGTCATCCCCAGGCTTTGGCAACAATTCCAAGATGATGGTAATGTGAGTAGACGTTACAGCACAAGCCGCCCCAGAGTTACAACGCCGAATGAGGACCGGTATTTGGCAGTTACTGCCAAAAGAAACAGGCGGACCACAGCCTCAGACCTGTCTTGACATCTCTCTTCAGCCACTGGTACGACAATTTCAAGGCAGACCGTGTACAGACGCTTAGGGCAGATTGGTCTATATGCTCGTAGACCTGTCAGATGCGTTCCACTTACTGCAACTCACTGTCACCTGCGGTTAGCCTGGAGTAGAGAGCATGCATTGTGGACACCACAACAGTGGGCTTGTGTGATGTTTGCCGACGAGTCCAGGTTTAGCTTGCAATCTGATTCTCGCCGGATTTTCATATGGAGAGCTCCATGTACCCTTACCGCCAAGAAAACATCATTGAACGACACCGTTACGGTGGTGCAGGAGTGCTTGTTTGGGGTGGAATTATTCTGGGTTCCAGAACTGACCTGCTTGTTCAAATTCGAACCATGACAAACCAAATCTATCGGGACGTCATTCTGGAACAACATGTACGTTTGTTTCGGGGCGCCATGGGTGCACTATTTGTGTTTATGGATGACAACGCTCGTCCTCACCGCGCAAACATCGTAAGCGAATGCCTACATTCGTAGGATATCATCCGTATGGACTGGCAAGCATTCTTACCGGACTTGAATCCAATAGAGCACGTGTGGGACATGCTTGGCCGACGAGTTGCAGCCCGTCAACCTCCTCCTACATGTCTACCGGAACTTCGGAGAGCATTGCATTTTGAATGGTGTAATATCCCCCAAGATCAGATCGATAATTTGATACTCAGCATGCCTAGGCGTTGTACGGAGTGTTTTGCATCGTCAGGAAGACATACAATGTATTAACAATCATACCAACCATGTAATATTGGATTTTTGTAAATAGGTTTTTTTTTTGTAATTTGCTCCAGGGAGAAAGAATCGCTATTTTTTTTAATACTATCAAACATATAGCGTCTTTTTTTGCTCTTTACCTTTGGTTTAAAAAATAAGCTTTACAAATAAGTCAAATTTGTTTTGCTTCTAATTCTTCCTTTGCCTGATTTTGCATTATCTTTAATTTATGGACATGAGTGTATTTAAGATTTTGTAAATTATACATACTTTCCTAATCTGAACTAACGTAACCCATTTTTTTCATAGAATGTTAACTTTGAGTATCGCAATTTTGCCGTTCACGCAATGTGTTAATGACGGAACCTCTGCATTCAACAAAGGTTTACTATAAGTCTCTAAATCCAATATTATTTTACTACAAGTGGAACACCGAACTGCATTTCGAACGGAAGTTCTTGTCAGAAAAAAAATACCAAGTGTTCAAAAGTTCACACATTCCATTTCTGAATAGTGTCGCTTCAAGAGTTCATGGAAAAACTAAATCAACTACAACGTAGGAACTGACAGGACAATTGCCAATGTCAGTATTTATATGTATTCAGTATTCCCATATACGAATTTCTCTATTTTTCATTATATTTTTAATGTATGTTAGATTTTTGTAAAATATCCTTTCTTTTCTTGTAGCAGGCCCACCAGCGGCCGAGCAATAAAGTCACTGGGCAAAGGTCAGAAGTTCGAATTATGGAGAACGTGCACGCTGCTTGGTCGTTTTCGTCGTTTTCCTCATTTGTACAGCCAGTTTTCCTTAAAAAGTCCTCCACAAATGCATCTTTCTCTTTAGGCAGATAGATCTCGAATACTTTGCCATAATTAAATAAACCAAATCTTTCCGCGTGGTTGTATGTGTGTGTCCATAGGGTTATAATTCCTATCTGTGTTGAAGTTCCATGCCAATATTTACATTTGGCACCATATGGCGGTTTCTTTATCAAAAAGTATCGAAAATATTTAACTTATAGTTAAATATTTATTATTGTTGCGGTGTTGTTGCGGTGAACACAGAAAACGTAGGTACATAGATGGCGCTATAAACTTTTCTTCTCAGCTACTGGCCTAGCATTTTCCGGCCAAACATAGAAAAGTATATCCCATGCAATTGCTTGACACGCTTGTTCACAGAAACAGAATTATGCAGTTCATAACTTTTAAAATTAACAGATTCTAAAAACTTAGTTAATGAAATTTTCTAACGCACTTACATGCATTAATTCCTCTATTTTTAATCAGATATTAAATTTATAATTTGTTTCACTTTCCATTCGAAGTATCTGATAATCAGTGACATTTTACTCTAGGTAGAGATATTTTTTTGCAGAACATGAAACCTCACCACAAGAAATTATGAAATCATTCTTTAAATAGCTGTTAAAGTGACTGTATTGCAATTGCTAAGAAGGATAAATAATAAAAATAATTCTTAATTATAGATAGTTCGCCTGAAGAAATTCAACTTATTTCTTTTGAAAAATTCATAATTTATGTTTTTCTTGGTCGAATGATTTCATCAACATTCCACTGTTTCTTTCTTCCGAATAAAAATAAAATGCAACTAGAAACGCGCACAATAATATTATTTCTAACAATTTTATTTCCCCCTTTTTTGTTTTTGTTTTTTATGAAGAGTCAAAAATTGGGTAAGAGCGTATGCTAGCATGATTTTTGCATTTTACAGACCATAATTTTATAATTTAGTACATTTCTCTCCGCGCGATTTATTGCCATTCCTGAATTATCTTAACGACGCCATAAATTATCGAAATGTATTATGTTCTTTTCTCGTCGCTTGCATGATTTCAAAAGCAGGAAAAAATAACACTTGTATCTATCTATACAAACACACACAAATGAAAAAGTTCTGGAATGAAGAATGCCTCCTTCCTTTAAATAGGACTGGAATGCTGGGGAGACACGACGATTTTTATGGGAATTAGGTTACATATACAACCTAAAATATTTCTAGTGGTTATACAGAAATTCAAATTAGGTGATTATTACACTCATCTCATGCTTAGAAAAATAGTAATTCGTATACTTAAATTCATATATATTTTTCAAAGTACATTCTTCATCGAGCGTAAATACGCGAATCATATTTCTGAATGAAAGTTTTATGGAACATTGTATGGGCTCAGCTCAGCTATTATAGCATATATATCTGCAGAAAATAAGTCCCGGAATCGAAACGAGCTAGAAAGCTGATGTGTGCATTTTTATTCATTTCTTCAGAAATATAACCTTTTAAAAAGCAATGCCTTCCTTTTTACTTCCTTATACGAAGTAAAAAGGAAGTATTGTAAATGCGAAAAATTTCGGGTACCATATTTCAAGGAAAATATCCATTTTGACCGCTATCGACTGCAATTTAACGATGTTTATGCGTGACATCCGTACGTAAGGGCAGAATAAAGGACTCTTTTGCCCCATTCCCTAAAAAAATAATAAAACTGGTTTAAAATGGATTAAGAAGACATTTTTTCGTGACGTCTGTGCGTACGTACATACGTACGTATGTATGATTGTATTTCGCATAACTCAAAAACGAGTAGACTCAGAACGTTGAAATTTGTATATAGGACTGCTATAGCATGTAGATGGGCACCTGTAATTTTGGTTGCAATCGGCCGTACCAAACGTTTATAAATATATGTATATATATTTATAAACGTATATATACATCCATTCTCTTACTTCATACTCGGCTCAGTAAGCTCAGTTTCTTTATTCTTATTTGCTTGTAAACTGTGCATTTTTTTCTTTACAAATGATTGAATTATGTTGTTCTTATCTTTCGGTTAAGGTTTTTATGCCTTTAGTTAACTGCTGTTATTATTGCGAATTAAATCATGCTTAATCCATTCTGGAATTATCACTTAAGTTATTAATTATGCCGTATATTGACTCACATTCACAACAAATGAATTCAGTTTCTACGCCTTCAGTGTCTTTCTGCTGAGTGAAAGCACCGAAATATCTGCCGAATGGCTTGTTTTTGAGTAGAAATTGTAATTTTATTAATTTTTTTTATTATTTTAACTGTATTTGGTATTTTATGTGTTTCTATATCTTTTAATTTTCAATATAGATATTTTGAGTTTTTATTTATTTTTGCCTTGTCGTGAAGTGAGAACAGAATTAATTATTTGAGAAAAATATCTGTAATGAAGTTCGAGGAAACAACTTTAAATGAAAGGCGGGAAAAAATGCTTGTAATTTAATATTCCGTGCAAGGAAGTCATATGGTGTAGACATCAGATTTTTAAAATTTTGTATAGGAAGCATAACGAAACTGCGACTTACTTCTTTAACTATGGCTGATGTTTTAATAATCAATAGTTTTATTTTTTAAACATAATTTTAACATAAATCGGGCTAATGTAAGCTTTTTAAAATAATAAAATAAACGTAATTTAACTTTTTAATTATGTTATGTGCGTTATAGTTCTCGATCTATTTTGTATAGGAAGCATGACGAAACTGCGACTTACGTCTTTAACTGTGGCTCATGTTTTAATAACCAATAGTTTTATTTTTTAAATATAATTTGAACATGAATCGGGCTAGAGTAGGCTTTTGAAAATAATAAAATAAACGTAATTTAACTTTTTAATTATGTTATGTGCGTTATAATTTTCGATCTATTTCAAACTTTGCATACGTGAAAAGCACGATTCTGGTAAACTAAAGCTAAATGTATAGGATTTACGGCCGGGCTATTTCTAGTTTAGTGCAGATAATGTCAAACAGGGCAGCAGTGAAATACAAATAAATACATTGGCAACACAAGGCACTGATGATTTATCTTCACTGAAAGATACCATAAATATTGTTACGTGCGTACGGGTTCGTAATATATTGAATGCACAAGTCGTAAAAAGTTAACAAAAATTTATTCTTTCCATAAGAAATAAATTAAAATGCTGAAATATTTCTTCACAGATCTTCGCACAATATCACAATATCTCAAACGTTTAGCAAAAACTCAGTTCAAAACAGATAAAATAGTTCTATCTCACAGCGAAATCGCTACAATCAATACAGCATTAAGTAAACAAACAGCAGTTCGCTTTTTACAGCTACAAGTATAACAGCAACAACAACAACTACTAACTGAGATGAGGTGTTTCACCTCGGCTTTTATAAGCTTTTTTAATTATCAGTAGAACAATCAGGATTTTTCTAGATTTTTCTGGATGGCAACAGTAATTACGAGATATTTATTTATTAAGCATTAAATGCACGCGCTCTTTTATTTTTATTTTTTTTTTTTTTTTCGACGTAGCTTTCTCTTCAAAAATCGTCTGCGTTGCTAAGGCAACATGAAGCAAATCTAATTACAATTCTAAATAAATAGCCAAATAAATGTGAAATTCGTAACATTGCCCCCTTCCCAAGGACTGCACGTCCCGGGCAGTACAATCCCTGGACAGGAAGCCAAACTTACAACTAAAGCATCAGTGCTATAATAAACATTACTTTATAATAACAAAATAAACAATAATTAAAATAAGTGACTTTCAGCAAATTAAATTCTATCCAACGCGAAATACAATTCAAATACTAAGTACAAATACTATCAAATACAAATGCTATTAAACACAAATACTTATCAAATACTACTACTTAACAAATACAAATCAAATACTAAATACAAATAGGACCATGGTCTTATACTATGTACATTATTATTTACAACTATATACACTACGTACTATGGCCATAGTAATGAACTAACCTGTCATAATGAACGACTTTAGGTTTAGAGTTCGATGACTTACGGATCCGAACCACGACGTCGTTCAGCCTGTTTAGGACTGTGTAAGGACCATCCCAAGGTGACTGTAGTTTCGGAGAAAGTCTATTCCGTCGAGTCGGACTCCATAACCACACCTTGTCTCCTTCGTTGAAACGATGGCCAGTAGCTCTCGTGTCGTAACGGGTGTTCATCTTGTTCGTCGCCAAGCTGACTCGCTTTCGTGCAGAACGGTGCTTCACTTCAAACCGGGCCTGGACATCTTGGATGTATTCCTCAGGCGATGAAGGCGCATCTGCAAGGCGGTCAGATAAGAAATCACAAGGCAGACGAAGATCACGACCGATGAGCATCTGGGCTGGAGAATTGCTGGTAGTCTCGGGTTTCTCTTCGATCTCAGTATGATTTCGGCAACTTTCTGAGCAGGGTCTTTCAGACGACACGTCGGCGTTTCGTGGTGAAGATCCTTTCTGAGGATCGATAGTCATGGCCTCAAACGCTGAAAACAGTTTGTTGTTTTTGAAGTCTAAGGAAAAATTATATTTCCTTAAAAAGTCCAATCCTAGTATGCAGGGGTCTGTAATATCCGCCACATATGCTGTGTGATGGTAGGTGGCACTTCCAAAGGTGATGTTCACATTTAACTTTCCTTCTACATCAATTTTCTCGCCGGACGCAGTCTGGAGAGTAACACAGGATGGCGTCCAAATCAGCTTTTCCTTAAATTTTTGAGCTAAATCCTTCCGAATTATGGTAACATTAGCTCCTGTATCAATGATCATACTGCAGGGAACTCCGTCGATATGCCCATTAATGGATAGCCCATTACTCTTGCCACACACTGCAGAAATCTTGAGCGCTTTAAAACGGGATTGTTTACTATCGCTCAAACTCTGCGCCGCGATCTGACCATTAATTTTCTTCTTGGGTCGTTGCTGGGAAATGATCTTACTTTCCGTGCTCTGGGGTGTTCTGCAGTTCCTTCGTAGGTGGCCTTCAGCTCCGCAGTTCCAGCATTTTGGTTCTTTGTCATTACTTTTCCATCTCATGGCATTTAATTTTCTGTTTATCTCGTCCGTCTTATTTTCCAAGCTCTTGAATATTCAGCAGTTACTTCGCATGTGCCCTAAAATACCGCAGTTCCAGCACTTTACTGTCGGTTTCTTATCACCAATATTCCGCTGCAAGGCATTCACTTGTCTTGTTAAATCATCTAAACGAGCCATCAACTGATCCACTGGCTCGTGGACTCGCACAGCTCTGAGTGGGTGGTGTCATTTACGAGTTGCTTGCTGAGCTACTTCGAACTTCATGGCGTACATTAGAGCGCTTTTTATATCCTTCACATCTGCCATTCGCAGTGCTTGCTGTATTTCAGGATCCCGGATGCCGTCGATGAAGTATTGCAGGGACAGGATTTCTCTTGTTTCTGTCGGGCACTCCGAAAAGGCGAGGTGGGACAGCCTTTCAACATCCGTGGCGAGCTCCTGGAGTGTTTCCGTAGGCTTCTGTTGACGGGATTTTAACTGAAGCCTGCTGTAATCTTTTAAACACTTCTCTCCAAAACGCAGCTCTAAAGCACCGGACAGAGCTTCGAAATCTAGCCTTTTGTTTTCGGGAAGAGTTTGAAGGATGTCCGCTGCGTCTGCTCTCAGAGAAGCCGCAAGGTGACAGGCCTTAGCTTGGGAATCCCATCCATTTGCTTCCGCAACTATAGAAAATTGTGTCTTATACACTTGCCAGGAGGTCTTCCCATCATATGTCGATAGCTTCAGAGAAGGATGCGCAGGCATGGCTAGGAATTTAAAAGTATCCGAATTGCTTCCTGCCGTCGCTACGAATTTCTTTAAAGTATCAACTTCTTTGGCAACTGCGGAAACTTTGTCATCAATTTGTTGTTCCACTGCAGAAACTCTTTCTTGAATTTGTTCTTTCACAGCAGAAACTCTGTAATCGATTTGTTGTTCTACGGCAGAAACTCTCTCTTCTATTTGTTCTTTGACAGAAGAAACTTTATTTTCAACCGCATCTATTCTGCCTTCCATAGTCTCAAATTTATTTTCTATTATGCAAGTAATTTCCTTTTTCATTTCTTCTTGACTTGCTTTAACGGCTCTCATCTCTTCCTTAACGGATTCTTGACCCAATTTCAACTCTTGAACCGTTTTCATCTGATCTTTAACAGATTCCTGAACAGCCTTCATTTCTTCCTTAACAGATTTCTCCATCTTTTCTTGAACAGAATTCATTTCATCTTTAACAGATTCTTGAACAGCTTTCATCTCCTCTTTAACGGAATCTTGGCCAGCTTTAATTTCTTCTTTAAATGCAGCAAAGGCTGCCATGAATTGCCTTAATTGTTCTTCCATTGCTCTAGTTAATGGCATTCAAAAATCCCACTTCTGACACCAAAAATTGTTACGTGCGTACGGGTTCGTTATATATTGAATGCACAAGTCGTTAAAAAGTTAACAAAAATTTATTCTTCCACAACAAATAAATTAAAATGCTGAAATATTTCTTCACAGATCTTCGCACAATATCACAATATCTCAAACGTTTAGCAAAAACTCAGTTCAAAACAGATAAAATAGTTCTATCTCACAGCGAAATCGCTACAATCAATACAGCATTAAGTAAACAAACAGCAGTTCGCTTTTTACAGCTACAGGTATAACAGCAACAACAACAACTACAACTGAGATGAGATGTTTCACCTCGGCTTTTATAAGCTTTTTTAATTATCAGTAGAACAATCAGGATTTTTCTAGATTTTTCTGGATGGCAACAGTAATTACGAGATATTTATTTATTAAGCATTAAATGCACGCGCTCTTTTACTTTTATTGTTATTTTTTTTTTCTTTCGACGTAGCTTTATCTTCAAAAATCGTCTGCGTTGCTAAGGCAACATGAAGCAAATCTAATTACAATTCTAAATAAATAGCTAAATAAATGTGAAATTCGTAACATTGATGATTTATCTTCACTGAAATACAAATAAATACATTGGCAACACAAGGCACTGATGATTTATCTTCACTGAAAGATACCATAAATATGTATTTAACTCTGAAATGTATTGGGAAAAATTTGGCGATCTAGTTCTTATCTAAATGAATAAATTCAATAGTTTAAGGTTCCATTTTATCTATTTAAAAGCAATTAAAGGAAGTCATTTTAATTGCATGTAAAAGATGTAACTATATTTTATGCAGAAAACTGCTACGTTGGCAACTTATTGTAAAATTCTTTTTATATCTCTAATAGCCCAGCGGTAAAACATTTCAAGGTGCTAGAATGCTAGTGCTGGAATATGTTAGATGCTAGACTAGAATATACTCATTCGGATCAGTGGGCTGACTGCATACCAGTGTTTCATGGTTTTCCTCATACACTCATGTGCAAAATTGAGAGAATTTGCAAATGAAATCTATTTCTGCAAAGAAGTTTCTTACTGAATCAAAGGTACTAATTATGCAAACATTCAGGGTCGAATGCATGAGCATATATGAGCATGTTGGAGGAGCTGTGCTTGTGCGAAATAAACGCACAATTGTTTTCGGCACTCGGGCTCTTCCACGACATTTTCCGTGTTTCTCGCAAGAATTAATTACATTTTATAAGGAATCATGTAAAATGAGTGGCCACTAACGTATGGCAGGCTAATCACAACGCTATTGTCCTCAGAAATTTTTAAGCACAATTTCAGCACACTAGATGTTTATCGAGAAGACTGGGACGAGGTCGATCAAGATCCACAAGGACGAATAAGGACCGTTATTTGGCCCTTTTCGCAAGACTGCTACAGATTAGCAGCTCTCATCTAAGCTCTGTGATGCCACTGGAAAGGTTTTATGATCTACTGTTCCCGAAAGCTTGATCAGATGGCGCCGTATGGCAGAAAACGCGCTGCTTTCGTTCAGCTCAGTGCTGTACACAAGACAACACGTTCGGCCTGTGCAGACAACATGCGTCTTGGATCAGTCTTCAGTGAAGCATCATGCTTTATACAGATGAGGCAAGATTCAGCCAGAATAATGATTCTTGGCTTACCTCTTTCTAGAGACAGCCTAGAACACGATACCTTTCCTCTCGCATCAGGAAAGGGGATTATTACGACAATGGAGGTGTAATGGTTTTCTTAGAGTTATGTTGGACGGTCGCATACCCGTGCATGTGTTTAACAAAGGCTATCTAACTGCTATTAGGTTAGAAGAAATACTAGAGCTGTATGTTCGACTTTTCAGGGGAGTAGTTTGTCCTGGGTTGTTGTTAATGGTCGACAGTTCTCGTCCACCTACGGCTCAGCTGATGAACGATTACCGGCAATATTAAGATGTTCGCCGCATATATTTGCCAACCAGATCTTCCGACATTAACCCAATAAAGCAGACGCTCTTAGGATGGCAATTCTATCTCGCCATTCCCCTCCGAGAACCATCCCGGAGTTGAAAACTACCTTGCTGCAGGAGTGGGATCGACTGCCACAAGGAATCCTTCCTTCGCGACGGCGTCTAGTACACCATCACATTGTGCGGCCAATCTGACTGTAAGAGTAGACCAACTCCATGTCATTTTCATTTCGATATTACAACGTGGATTTCGGAAATGCCTGCACTATGAGCTTTACTGACAATCATGCGTTCATAAAATGACGTCTAAATTGCATAGCTCTCTGTCTGTTATAAAAGTATATTCATAACAAATTTTGCCAAATCGTATTAAAATTTGTCGTTTAGTTTATAGAAATTCGTCATTATGCGCAGTTTTTATTAACCTTGCACACGAGTGCATGTAACCCAGATACAAGCCATTTTCGCTAATAAGTTGTCTTTCACAATTGCATCATTTCAAAGCGAGCAATGGCAACGTTGTACAGAAAGAACAATTTTATCTCCAGCGCTTGAGACTGTGTATAGGAAATTCTAAAGATATGCTAAATTTAAAATTATTTTGCGATATTGCTCTCGCACTGAATTTTGTGGTTTAGATGCGAAGAACATGATATTTAATAAATAAAGGTAACAAAACGTTAAAAAAACTCCTCTTTGGGCATGATGTAAAATCTGAAAGCTTTCAAATATTTTTAGTCCAAAGGTGCTCTGTCCCTGAAGAACTATTGTTTTCGTTTTGCGATTTTGCATCGGAAACATTAAAAGTCTGAATCACTTTTCAAACTGTTGCCACTAAATCTTGCAGCCCTGTGTTATATTTAAACCAATTAAATAATGAAGAATCTGCATAAATGTGTATATATTTTTCCAAATGTGATAAAACAACGGTACCTAAAGCCATCCAATTTTGAATAACGTAAATTTCCACCCGAATATTGGCAACTGGAAGCCCAAATTTGAAATTTGGAATTTGTTTTATTATCGATTCCATATTTTGTAATACTTTAACGAACCTTTGATTAACAAACTCAACGATTTCAAAGCAAGCAATGGTAACGTTGAACGGAAAAAAATATTTTTATATTCAGCGCGGGAGACTGTGTATTGAAAATTCTTAAGACGTGCTCATTTTAAAATTATTTTGCGATATTGCTCTTGAACTGAATTTTATGGTTTAAGTGCAAAGAACATGATATTTAATAAATAAAGGTAACACGCAAAACGTTAAAAAACGCCGCTTTGGACGTAATTTAAAATCTAAAAGCTTTCACATTTTTCATAATTTTTTTTAGTCCAAAGGGGCTTTGTCACTGAAGGACTGTTATTTTCGTTTTCCGATTTTGGGCTGAATAAACAGCTGTATCACTTTTCAATTTGTTGCCACCAAAAGTTATCGCCTTGTATTATATTTAAAGAAGTTAAAGAATGAAGAATCTGCATAAATGTATACATATTTCTCCAAATGTGATAAATGTGATAACGCTACCTAGAGCCATCGAAATTTGAATAACGTTCGTTTCCACCTGCATATGCGCATCTGGAAGTCCAAATTTGGAATTTGCACTTTGTTTTATTATCTGTTTCATATTTTATAAAACTTAAACGAATGTTTGATGAACAAACTCAACGATTTAAAAGCGAGCAATGGCAACACTCTACGTGAAAAAAACCGGTTTATCTCCAGCGCGCGAAACTGTGTATCGGAAATTCTAAAGATATGCTCGTTTTAAATTATTTTGGGATATTGCTTTTGGAGGAACGAAAACGAAAAGAAGAAAAGGGTGAGGCAAAAACGAATTTCATGAAATAACTTCCCAATGCGATATCTGAGATTCATACGCCAACAGAGCGTCTGTATGATTATTTAACAATATCATGTGGCAGCCGCATCGCATTGCCGAAGCATGGGTTGTACCGTGTAGTGTAATCAGTGCAGTCATTTCACTGCGCATTAATTACATCTGACTCTTGTTGTGTAGTTAGTCATAAAATGTTCAACAGATCTATTCTAATTTCCAATCTTTGAACGTTCCGTGTTAACCAACATCGCCAGTCACCTTACCACCATTCAGCCCAGTCTGTATCAGACAAATGAGACTTTGCTCTTCTTTAATGAAAAGTTACGCATTTTTGTGTAGCTTACTAAATAATAACTGTTTTTCTTAATATTATAATTATACTGTTACGAATTTCACATTTATTTGGCTATTTATTTCGAATTGTAATTAGATTTGCTTCATGTTGCCTTAGCAACGCAGACGATTTTGAAGAAAAAGCTACGTCAAAAAAAAAATAACAATAAAAATAAAAGAGCGCGTGCATTTAATGCCTAATAAATAAATATCTCGTAATTACTGTTGATCCAGAAAA